>OY735200.1:90564528-91037028 GCA_963457665.1 Thysanoteuthis rhombus | reverse complement strand
ATTAGTAGTATTGTTATACTGTCTCACACTAGGATCGAACCTAGCACCATCAAATTACTTAACAGTAATTTGTCTGATGCTGTAACCACTGCGCTATGTGTCCATGTGGACAACCGGTGCTAATTTTTAGGAGCCTTAAACCTCAGGTGACAGATTTTTTTTTTTTTTTTTTTTTTTTTTCTGTCTTTTATTATTAGAGGTTCCCATATGGTATCCATTTCAATGCTAGGATTACTGAGGCAGTTTTGCTTGCCTAGCATATGGGCCGACTCTTTCAATTTACGGATTTTCCAATGTTCTTCCTGGTCAATTATCTCAACCTTGTTCCAGAGGGGTAGGTGGTCTCCCTTTTCTTTCCATACATGGTCAGCTATACCTGATTTATTGGTTTCACCTTTACTCACCGCTTTTCGGTGTACTTCCACCCGAACCTTCAAGGGGCGACATGTTTCACCTGTGTATTCGTGCCCACAGCTGCACGGTATTGAGTATACACAGTTTTTAGTGTTTGATAACTCAGTGGGTGGTTGGTGCGGGAGAGGTAGCTGCGTAGCGTTGATCTACTTCTGAATACGGCCCGGATATTATATGGGGCGCAGATCTTCTGGATCTTCTGAGACACATTCTTAAGGTAGGGGAGACAGACTGTTGTTGGTTTATGATTGTCAGCCTCCTCCTCCGTCACTCTTCTTTCACTAGTGGTGACAGTTAAGCCTTTGGGATAACCATTTTTCTGGAGATTCTTGCTTATGTTACGCATCTCATAGAGGTATGTGTCAGAGTCGCTACTTATTAACTTTGCTCGGTGCTGTAAGCATCGGACGATCCCTTTCTTAACGCTGTATAGATGGTTAGAGGCGAAGTTGAGATATCGACCAGTGAACGTTGGCTTACGATACACAGATGTATTGAAACCTTGTTCTGATCTGGTTACCAGTACATCTAGGAAGGCTAATTTATTGTTACTCTCCTTTTCCATTGTGAACTGTATAGAAGCTCTGATTGAGTTCACATGGTCAAGTAGTAACTGTGGGTCTTCCGGATGTGGCCATAGTACGAAGGTGTCATCTACATATCGAAGCCACATGCTTGGCCTTAGTGGTGATGTTCCTAAGGCCAATTCCTCAAAGTACTCCATGTATATATTTGCCATCACTGGTGATAGCGGTGATCCTATAGCTAAGCCTTCCTCCTGTTAGTACATCTCATTCCCCAGTTGGAAGTATGTTGTTTCTATGCAGAAAGTCAACATTTCCATTAGGTTGTTAAGGGGGATGCTGGTGCGTTCATCCAATGTGGGATCTGAACCTAATTTATCCCGAACTACTGATAGTGCTTCGGATGTAGGAACTCGTGTGAAGAGACTCACCACGTCTAGGCTCAACATTCGTTATGTTTGAATTGGAGCCCCTCTGAGTTTATCTACGAAGTCAGCTGAGTTCTTTACATAGGATGAGGTCTTACCCACCAGCGGGTTGATTATACTCACCAGGTACCTGCTCAGTGGATGGCATGCTGAGCCCCGGCAGCTTACTATAGGTCGTAATGGAGTACCTACCTTGTGAATCTTTGGGAGGCCATACATATGTGGTGGCTTACAATATCTTTGAGTTAACTGTCTGTATGTTACTGGGAGGAAATGATCCTTGTTCTTGCTTAGGATCTGTGACAGCTTCCTCTCGGTTTTCAGAGTTGGATCTCTTTTTAACTTGCAGTAGCCACCCTCCTCAATTATGTTGGCCAACTTTTCACTGTACGCTAGCTTGTCCCTTACCACAGTTGCGTTTCCCTTATCTGCTGGCAGTATGACTATACTTGTGTCACTCCGAAGGGTCTTGATGGCCGCCCATTCCTCCTTTTGTATATCGTTCTCAGAGGCTCTGGCCTTTTCAAGGACCTGTCTCACTTTCCATCTTAGCTCATCTCCCTGGGCATGGGGGAGATCTTTATTCAAGGCTGCTGCCTCGATTGGAGCTATGATGTCCAAGTAAGGGACTCGTTTACTCGGGATTGCGAAGTTGAGACCTTTATTTAGTATAGATTCTTCAGAGTTTGATAGTATCCGTTGACTCAAGTTGATCACTACCTTTACGGGTTGTGGATTATCGATCTTGGACTTAAAGCATCGTTCTTTCAGCTTTGCTAGCTTCCTTATTTGTATGATCTTCACATTTTTGCATTCGGTCATGTACGATTTTCGGAGACAGTTCTCGATTCTAGCACTGTCTTCGGTTTGCGCTAGGTCTAGGAGCGCTTGCTTTCGAGTAACGATCTCATCCTGTAACTGCTTTTTCTCCATCTATTGTGGCATATTCTCTCTCGTACTTGGGCATGACCTAGTTTTTCTGCAGCCAGTTGAGCTCGCTTCGATCGTACCAGGGGTTTTGTCATTAGGCCTGTTGGAATGAGCCGTAGGTCCCGACATCTGAACAGGAATGTCAGGTGATTTGACGTTCTAGCCAGTTTTTGGTGGAGACGTTACCTGACGAAGGCCGTAGAGTACAACGGCCGAAACGTTGTATGAAAAACAACAAAGATGAGGATGGTCCGAATAATAATGGAAATAATAATAATACCTCATCTCAAAAATTCCGAGATATATATATATATGTATATATATATATAAGAAATAAAAAAAAAATAAAATGAAAAAAGCATTTTCCAAATAAAAAAAATTCTTTTTTTCTAAAAACTAAAAACAAAAAAGTTCTGAAAAATTGGAAAAAAAAATTTTTTTAGAGGGTGTCCAGAGGAGTACTCATGCCCATTTGCAAGGTTCTAGACCATATGATGTACTCAGTAGCACTGGCACAAGAGAACAGTTGAAAAATGAAAAAGAAAAAAGAGACAAAACCTTGCTGGTCGGTTGGTCGGTCAAGTCGGGTCGGTTATTGTGGTTATGGTGATCCAATTTTATGAACAATTTATAAAGATGGAAATATCTTCAGAGAGCAATGTATTCGCTTAGCGATAAAATCTTGTCATTTTTAAGAAATAAGTTCTGAAGGAAGATGAAGAGAAAAAACAGCAACCTTCATCCCAAGTTTTGAATAGAAGTGAAAAAAGACGCTTGTCCTTTTTAAACCTTTCTTTTTTGGAAAAAAAAAGAAACAAAAAACAAAAACAAAAATAAAACAGTTAAAATAAATCAAGTAAATAACAATCTATATCATAATAATCCAATTACTGTATGTCTGTTACTGTAACACAGACAGAACAGCACAGTAAGATTTTTGTCAGCATAATACTGTTAAAAAAACAGCAATTTCTTGTCTAATCTTCAACTTAATGTGGGGTCTGTGTTCATGCTAAGCCCATGACCTGATTTCTCAGAGATAACTCCAAGTATATTGAAAGCTAATTATAGATTAGTTTCCCCAATTTTTTTTCAAATAATTATGATATAAATTACATAAATAGGAAGTAACTCAAAATGGGACTTGATGGTTGCAAAAGGCAACTTTTAAACAAGTAATAAATAAATGAATAAGGTAGATAATGAAAACAACAGAAAAAGATGAATACTTTAATACTTAGTTGAATGCCCGAAGTGAAGAGAATGGAAAAGAAAAAAAGTGAAGGATGGATTGTTTGGTCAAATAATGAAACAGAAAAAAATTGCTGGAAACAAGTGACATTGAGATTTTAAAAATCCCAAACAGGCAATTTTGATTCTGGAAGTTCGGATTCGGAAAGAAAATTGGAAAAAAAATTCATCATGGCTCAATGATGGAGCAATTAAATATGTAATTAAAGATCATATTTGCTGGCATGTAAGACACAGATTTGAATTTTTAAAAAAAAGAAAGAAGAAAAAGTCTGGTTAGTCATTCAATAGAAACTGTCACGTGACCAACACCTTCTAGGAGCAGGCCATGTTGGAGGTGATCGATTGAAAAAAATTGCATGATCAACGAATAAGTTACTTCTCTTGCCTTTAATCAATTCACAAAAAAGTCCAAATTTTCAAAGAAACAAGCATGAGCTGCCACACAAACTTACATTGTAATTGACCCTGACCAACTCGGTGGGGGGTTAAAAACAAACACCTTTTCTAGACATAAAAAGGAGTAAATGTTAATTTTTTTCAGCTCTCTTGTTCCGCTGTAGGCATAACACACCCGTATATATATATACACACACGCACACAAACATATATAGATAGCCAGACAGACTTTAAAAACTAAAGAAACATATATTGACAATTTTGCTTGATGGATTCTAAAAGCCTATGTAAATTTTACACCGCCTCCAATGTGATGGTATTATGACTAGAGGGCCATCTACGAAGGCTCAAAATGGAAAGCTACAGAGCATGGGTGAATTTCAGTGAGTAGCACTACCTCAATTACCTTTGTAAATCATGCATCTTGTAGACCTGCTAATACAGTAAATTCTTACTTACATCTAAATGAGGACTTATAGATAAATGAGCCCATTTATTATACCATGGTTATCAATGATTTTACAAGTATGAAACTGAATGCTTTGAAGAAAAGCTAAGCTCAGTTTTGATATTCTCTTATGAACAGGTTACAGAGGGATGGTTGCTGAAAAAAATGAGGAGGGATTTCCTTATCCACTTGGTGAATAGGCCCTACTTAGTCACATTAACTCTCCTACAAGAATGAATTTCAAATACACAATCATTTGGCAATTGGGGTCACCCATGGCGATAAGACTACCTTTTTGTTAGGCAGATGAAGTCACAAACATGATTGTTCATTCCCATAAAGGTTAATAGTTAATAATAATGAACTCATTTTTTCTTTTCTGAAAGAAATGGAAAAAAAAAAAGGCATGGCAAGATGGGCTTTAAAAAAAAAATTTTTTTTATTTAAAACAAGGGTGTTCTGAGAAGGTAGAGATCACCTGAACTCTGAGGAAATATGTGAAAATTGAAATCTTGCTGAGGTTCAATTAAAACTTAATATCTGTGCCTTGAATAAATGAATCACCGTAGCCTGCACATGTACCAGAACTAATTGTCTAAAAGAAAAAGAAAAAAAATACCACCACAAGATTCGGGCATTGTTGGTCCAAAATGACCATAGTGACCCTAAAAAGCACTTTTTAGTATGAAAGAAAAAAATTTTCAGATGATGCCTACAAGGTTGTAGCCCCAAGAATGTGACCAAGAGTGCCCGCAGACAAATACATAGACAGTAAAGAGAGAAGATTCTGTAGCCCACTGTGCTGGTCTGTCGGGCAGGCCACTTATGGGCCTACGATGATTTGATTGATATACAGGTTTTCTGCCCTCATTTGAGAGAAAAACTGTGGGCTAAAAAATGTCCCGGCTTCTTAGATTTGCTGATACAAGATGCAGGAATGAGATCATTTGCATGTAAGATTGGAACCCCCCCCCCAAAAAAAAACAAAGAAAAACATGTACTTTCCAAATGTTTGAGTTCATAATTTTGTATAAAAATGCGTTAGTTCCCCATCTCATAATCTAGTTAGTTTTGATTGAGTATCAATGTTTAATAAAATTTGGATTAAGTTTCAGGAGTTCCTTCAATGTTTTTTTTTTCTTTTGGAAAAAAAAAGAAAAAAAAGAAAAGTTTTACAAATTTTATTTTTATATAAAAAAATATGTAGCTCAAAATTTTCATCAATATTGATTTCAATTTTTTTCTTAACACTGTAAAGAATAAAATTGTTACGATAGAAAATGTTTGTTCGTATTGTACATTTATTCATTATATTTTTTCATGGTAGTTTTGTTTTTAGACATTTGTCTAAATAAAATGATCTAAAGAATTTATCTAGTAGTATTCTTTTTCACTGACTCCATAAATAACACTATAATCATTCATCCAAACATGAAATTTAATCCTAATTCTATTTGAACTTTCTCAGACATTTAAACTCAATTAAAACTGTCCATAATAAAATGTGGAGGGGAACTAACTCATTTTTATACAAAATTACAGACCCAGACATTCAGAAAGTACTTGAAAATGTTCAATTGACTAAATAAGGGAATTATTGGGCAGTGACAGTATTCAAAATAATAGGGAAACACAAAAATTCAACATAGAAATTTTTAAAAAATCAAATAAAAATAATCCCATACTTGGAGGAGCAGATATTTATACCACAGAGGTATCACAGATTTTACAAGTACAACTTAGGTGGAAAAAGAACAATACAAGCCTTTTGTACTGGTTGGAAATCAGCTCTCATTTGCAGTGTCTGGAATTCTCAATCAACTTTGTAGAATTTTTTTGATCGGGACTTCTGAATTTGGTACTCTTTTTTCTTTGGTTGAAGCTGCTGTGATATTTCCTTGTTAGTTGTAGAGAGTGGGACCAAAATAAAACTCAGGATTGCTATTAGCAATCTCTGGTCTTGTTTTTGATCCACTACCCACCACCGACAAGGAAATATCACTTCTACTACCAGAAAAATAATAAATTCAGCAGCTTTATTGTTGATTTCCAGTGCATAAAAACTTAAAATAAGGCCTTGTAATTTTAAACATATATATATATATATATATATATATATATATATTATGTGGACGGTTAAATTTTTATCAGATTATCATTTAGCAAAAGAAAAAACAAAAAATAACTAGATGATGCAACATGAATCACAGGAAACAACAACTTACATTTGATTTTGGCCTCCAAAAAGGAAAGGAAGAAAACCTCTTTATTTTTTCTTTGGAAATCGATTTTCATTCTAATTTAAAACCATTCATCAAATATAACAGTTATTCAACATATAGTCAGTCAGAAAAATCACTTAATTTGCAATTCAAAAAAAAAATTCCTAAAATATTATATATTGATGCATATTTATGTCTTTTTTGTCAACGTAATAATGAAACTTTGAATGAAATGAAGTCAATCAAGGAGTTTCTGTATCATGATGCATTACTCTATATCAAAACAAATAATTATTAAATCATATTTTTTTTATGTTACAACATAAAATAAATTATGTATACCATAAGTTTCTCCTTTTGTTTGAAGAAAAAAAAAATCTCAAAATATCATCGAGTAGCTCAGTGTGAGTGCATATATACATATAAAAGTATCTAACAAATTTGGTCCATGATGACATTAAAATGAAAAACAATTTTTAATGAAAGATTTGCTTCCTTGGTTTCCAAAACCCGAGATCAAAATGCCGGATCAAATGTAGAAATCAGACCTCAAAATTGATTCAAGTCTAAAGAGTAAATTTCTTTACTATATTCTTTTATGTAGGTAAAGGGGTCTGAATTCTACATTTCATCCTTGTTTTGATTAAATTGAATTTTGATTAAGGTATAATCTGAAACTTTGCACTTTGACTTGAATCAATTTTAGGATCCAGATTTTACATCTGATCCAAAATGCCTAAATTTTGATGATTTTATATGGAATGTCAAATAGAAAAATATATAAAATTGATTTCTGGATCTTATTCACAAAGCAGTAATGAATATAAGAAATCCTTTTACAATGATATTTTTTTTTTTTTTTTTTTTTGTTTTACTTAAATATATCAAAAACTGGCTCTAACTTCATCACTGGCCAAGATATACATATCAGGAGTAGATCCAGTATTTTGACTTAAGAGTGGGGGTTTTGGGCAATTAAAAAAAGATTGTTTTACTCCATCAGTCTAATTAGACAATGAATACAACAAATTTTTGTTTTAAAGTTAATTCATGATGATTATTTGGGTTTTTCAGCTATGAAATTTCTTTATTCAGATATTTAAATCATTTCTTTGTGATATTGTGCTTAGCCCAAGTAGGGGTGTGCGAGTGTGTGTGTGTCTGGATCCCTTGTACCCCATCCCCGCGCCTGCATATGCAATATAATTTATATATGAATAAAACAAATACAATTCAATGGATACTTCAAGCAAAGCATTTAAGTATCGATTTAGAAAACACTAAATTTAAGGGCTGTAAGTATGTAAGTGCAAAATTCAAAATAAGTCACATCTTCACTGGATATAACAAGGAGAGACTTGATGGTTACAATCTATTATTTTTCTAAAATATAGTTTTGTTTTGTGACAGATGAGAAGAATATTGCAAAGGGCTGCAAGGAAAATAATCTTCCAATTATATGCCTGTTTTTTTCAACACAGCAATTTGACATTTTTATTAAAAAAATCATTAAAACATTTCTTTCTAAATTACACATGATTTTCAAATTCCCAAGAACAGAAAATCTTTCGTAAACGATAAAATATTTATAATTCTCTCGTTTCAAAATTTTTTGTTTAATGAACCACTTATATAATTCAAGGAAAAACAACTAAAAATCTTGGACTCAAAAGAATTATCTCCCTTGTATATTCATGTTGAAAACGTGATCAAATGTAACAGAGGCAGGCAACCTACAACCCGCAGTCCAGATCCAGATCAGAAGGGGGTTTTGACTAGTCTGCAAGCCGAAACTTGGATATTGACATGTTTTAAAGATTTTCTGTATTTTTTAATAGATTCCATAGATGCGTTGATCAAAATAATTTATGACCGAATTGAGTTTTTTGATTACTAATTAGTATTCTTTATTGAACAGATGATTTTCTAGCATGCATTAAGCATAGATTTTGAGACAAAATATAACTAGATGTATTTAAATGGATAATTCTGATATTTACAGCATCTTATGGAATTTGATTGACTAATCATGAAATCTGACCCACAGAGGCAAGAACGTTGCCAACCCCCAGGGCTGCCACTTATGGTATGTTGGGTATTACAACTGGAAAATTTTGTTACATTACAACAATTTTCTTTCAAATCTATATCTTATTATTAAGTTGAGCAAAATATTAAAATATATTCCATTTTACTTTCTGTAGACAAAAACTGTCTGAAAAAAACAAAAAAAAACGTCAAACAGGATTAGGGAAAAAACTTCATTAAATGAAAATAAAGATGAAGCAGTTTTTTAGTTTTCGATTCAAATTTTGATTAAATTTCTTTCAATTTATTAATACTTAACATGTTTTTCTTTTAGTACTTTATGACCCAAGCTGCTATTAAATTTGCTAAAAACTTTGTGCCACCCCTGATATAAAGTCTCAGAGCCAGTTGAATGTGATGTTTTTTTAAGAACAGGGAAAGACCACAAATAATGAGCATGATCCTTCCTGGGTTAAAGTTGAAAAACTTGTCCCTTGTAAAACGAAACATTATAGGCTTAAAAATGTGGAAAGACACCAAGTAAAAGTTAAAGGCAGTTTAGATTAAAACACTTCAGTTATAACTGCATAAATCAATAAAATATGCAGTACAGTTGTTGAAGATATTAAAATAATAACAGCACTCAACTGAGAAAAGTATTGAATGATGAAGATGAAACATGAAATTCAGGTTCAGATGAAAACTTTTACTTCTCCCGCATCTTTCACAAATCTGTAGAAAATAAAAATTGAAATTGAAATTAAAAAACGAAACAAGAAACAAATGAACATACAAAACAAAAAAAAAAGAAAAAAATGGGATCAAATGTAGAAATCTGGACAGTTAAATTGATTCAAGTCGAAAGCGTATATATTCAGATCACATCTACACAAAATTCAATTCAATTAATAAGTTTTTAAAATTTTGTGATATTATTTCTTCAAATTATTCTTTTATGTAGTAAAAAAGATCTTAATCCTACATTTAATTCTGGTTTTGATCAAGGTAAATTAAATTTTGATTACAGCATAATCTGAGAATTCTGCATTTGACAAATCAAAAACTGCACATGCTTATTCAAACTTCTTCATATTCATGCAACAAAATGTTAAAACCCAAGTTCAGAAGGATCACACCATTTACAACCAAGGTCTATCACAAGAACAAATATATATTTTTTCTCCCAATGAATTTTGAAATACTGGAATAGTTTACCATCTTATATAAAAAATAGTACAAGTATAAATAACTTCAAGAATAGCTTTGATAAATTTAGATCCAATGGGACAGAAATTAAATCATTAGGGCAATTTTGGGAGGAAAAATAAATAATGTAATGTGCTTGGTAAATGTTCCTCTATACTGAAAAGCTAGTAATTTTTTTCATTAAGTTCCATACATTTTCATGACTTGAATTAATGTGTATTTTAATGTTAGATATATATTTTTAACGTGGATTGTTCATTAAGATGCCCTTGGAGAAATTTTCTTTAATAAATGAATAAATCATTTATCTTTATAAAATGATGTGAAAAAAATCAGAAAATCTCCAAAGTGAAAGATTTACAAGGGTCCCCACCACAAGGTGCACATAGCCTAATGGTTAGCAGCACAGAGAATGGAATCAACAAACCAAGTGCTAATTCAGGCAGGAACAGTTCGCCTCTACATCACTCGCACTAATGTCCAGAGGAAAGACATGAATCAACTTCTCCCCCCAAGTAAATAACCAGGCAGTTCAAGCCCTTTAGCCCTGTAATGCAGTTCTCTTGGTTGTCAGGCCCAATAGAAAATAAAAATTGCAACAAACAACAATTGGGTCTCCGTGTATCATTTCACAAATGGAGACAAAAATCATTGCCTCTCATGGGTTTCTGACATGAGGAGAAACTTTAATTAAAAAAAATAAAATGAAATAACATACAGCAATGTCATTTTTTTTTCAGTCCATATTGAAATTAAGATATCAAGGTATCAATTGTCTAACTCAGTTGGAGGCTGGAGTTGACTTAACCACCATGAGAACAAGAATGAGACTCACCTTATTAGGGGAGGCAACTCTTCACTAATTGCATTTACAATATTGAAATATCTCTAGATGCAATCAGCATAGGGTTACCTCCCCAAAGAGGAGAGGAGTTTGACCAAGCAGCAGTCAGGTATGTTGTATACTAATTTTATTTTCGAATGGAAGGACATTTTTTCTTGAAAGAAGTCAGCTTAGATTAGTTAGAAGGTTAATTACAGGTTGAGTACCCTCTACCTTAAATTCTGAAAACTGAAACTTTCTAAAATACAAAACTTAGAATGCCAACATTGACATCACAAGCAGAAAATTCAAAAACCTGACTTCACTGTAGTATAATCCAAAGACAAAAGACAGAGTATAATTTCAAAGGTATTTAACTCATTCTGACAACAGTACAAGCTTGTTTATCTCTGTTCAGCTCTTTAGAAATGCAAAACTACATTTACATCACAAACAGTGAGAGATGAAACGAGTCCCAATCAAAACAAATTATTGTCACCGAAACATCATTTCAGCATAAAGGTCTATGACAGAACAGCTGTTGGCTAACCACAACTAAACGTTATCTGACAGAAGTCCAAGAGCTGACGAACTGTTAAACTTAACTATCACTCTACGATTAATTTACCTATGTCAATGAAATTGGAAAGAGGTCTATTGGAATAAAGCTTGGAAAAGCATCCATCTGGTTTTTCAATGTCATGATAATAATGTAAGCAAAGAGTATATGTGTGTTCATGGAACAAAAAAATGCAATGAATAAAAAACATTTAATTGGAAATGAGAGCTGGTAACTTTTTTTGGCTAATTCTGGCATAAGTTTCAAAGATACATGTTCCCATAGAAAAATTATTTGTGTAAATAAAACAAAACAAACTTGGTACCATAAGAATTAGCATGAGAAAAAATTTAATCCAAAATACAGACTTTTGAATTTTATCAGTGATGATGTATAATGCTTTGATTACGCACTGCTGTCTGGTATTCAATTTGAGTGGGGGGAATAAAAAAAAATAAAAATAAAAATTTGGGTCCAAAGCATATCAGGAAAAGGAGTACTCAACCTGTATTTGCAAACCATGCATAGAAACTCGCCATTACAGTCAATAATGGAACAACCGTAGCATTAAAATTTAAAGTCATGAAAAAAAAATTATATCAAAGAATAAATATGATTGAAATATATTCTATTTTTGACATCACTGGCATTTTCCAGTGGATATCATCCAAAATAGATTAAAAAGACATCTAGAAATATCTAGATTCTGGAGTACTAATGCCAATTTTCAAGTATGTGGATAAAACAGTACTTCTAGGAGGGCAGAAACACTAATACAGAAAAAGACAGAATCTTTCACCATCTTTGATTCAACTATCATACTTACCTATAGTTATTCTTTTCCAAAAAATTGGTTACATAAGGTCTCAACACTGGCTTTTTATTCTTGCTATTTGCTCCTTTTCCAGTAATAAAAATCAAATGACGCTTCATTGAAGACGATTTCTCCAAGGCTAAAAGAAATAATATTTTTTTTAAAAAGTTTATTTCATACAAATTTCCCTCTCTCTAGTGGATAAAACAAACAAAATGAACCTGAACAAACACTAAAAAAAAAAAAAAAACAAAAATATATCAAAATCATCATTGAGTGGCTCATATTTCACAAAAAAGAATTTGTATAAAAAATTTCTTGCTATTAGATCTTTCATATATAATACAGGAATACCATGAATAGTGTGGTTTCGATGCAGTATGCTTATGGTATCGTAGTAACAATTAATATATCCTAGTATAAACTAAAAAGAATACCGCAATAAATCATCATATAACCTTGCATAGAAGTGAAAGAACTAATCAACAGCAATATCTAAGGTATACCTGTACAAGTCTATTACCTGTAATTTTGTTGACATTTATCATAAAAATACAACAGCATTGAGTGGACATACCAGTTTGGCTGGGCGGCACCAATGTTTGAGTACTTTTTATAGTGACACAGACAAACACAGAGATAACTCTCAGTTATATATTCAAGATTTGATGATTTTAAGTAAATTCAAACAATTTCAATAAACGAAATATTTTTGTAAGTAGAGGAAATAATTGAAAAAGTGTCTCCTGATAGACATTTACAAAAACAGGTCTGGTTAGGCACTCAATAGGAACTGTCACATGACCAACATCTGGGTGATCAATTATAAAATTGGAAAAGAGTGTGATAAATGAATCAGTTACCACTTTCACCATTTGAAGTGTGAATGCTACCAGAAAAAAACTAAGAAATCAATTTAGCATAAACTTTCAACGTAAATCACCCCCCCCCCCCAAAAAAACTAAGTCATCAGAATTGCCCAAAAAACAAAGAGAGTCAATTCAAGGGCTTTCTTCAGTGCACCATTGGATTTCCAAAAACACTGGTTGACATTCTATTTTCTATAATTAGCGTGATTAGGTTATTTTTACAGGATTCTGTATCTACAATTCAAAAGAAAAAAAAACAAACATCTATTGTAAAATCCATGTTCTATGAATATTCTAATGATGTCCGACAAGATTTAAAATTTGGAATATATATTTTTTATAATACTTATGGAGAAAAAAAAAAAATACATGTCCAGTCAATAGAGAAGGTAGTTTTGAAGGTGCCATCTATCATCTAAAGTTAAGCATGTGCAAGTTTCTCCATGTTAGATTCAGTAGTCTGTTATTTTCTTAGGCAGTCACATCCTTGACTAAAAATTGTTTGCCATCTCATGTTGTTCGTAACTCAGAGGGGAAACTTCCTATCAGTAAGTATTCTTGGTTCAGAACATTGCTGAGCTTTTCGAAATTCTGTTTATCACACTACAGTGATGATATAAAAATGATAATAAATCATTTGAAATTGATGTCAATTTGCTGTTTATGAAAACCTTCGTTTTTAATTCTTATGTGAATTAATTCAAGTGGAGAGAGAATCAACCTAGAAACAAAAATCTACATCTTCTGTTTTTAAGGATTACCAGGAATATCTGGTGTAAATTGAAATGCAATTAAATATTATCTAAATTTAAAATCTATATTAAGCCTTAATACTAACCCTTTTCCTTGTAAAGAAAAAAATGATATAGTGCAGCGAAATATTAAAAAACAATCGCTTAGAATGATATTCTGCAATCGTGCCCTTTTGTAAAATTAGATTCCCACTCCGATTGCCCCATACTTGAATTATAAACATTTACATCAAGAAATGACCACAACTAAGGTGAGTAAAAGATTATATTATTAAGATCTTTATTTTTGTCCTATTTGTACTCATGTTGTAATATAGATTGTCATTCTTCATTTGTGATTATAAGGACCTCCCAACAACCGCGATAATTTGGGATGCGAGACTTCCTTTTGATTCTAAATGTTTTTAGTTTTTTTTAAACTGTGGCTCACACACGACCCAGGATGACCAAACAATTTTCGGAATTTGACAATAATTCTATTTTTGATACAATTTTAACTACGGAATTTCTAATTTTAATTTTTTTCAGTCATTGAAATTGGCGCCATTATCAATTTCTAGCGGAATAATTGTCTATATCATTGTGTAATTTCACACCTCTCCATCTAGTGATTTCTTATAAATTTGATAAAAGTTTTGTGATTCATTCCGTGAAAAAATATTGGTGCTTTCTTTATTAAGGCTACAAATGGCTAAAAAATAAAAAATGAATAAGAGAATTTATCAAAGAGATACTACTTCACTTTATGAATGCTTGCCAATTTTAAACAGTTCAACTGTATTATATATAATGTATCAGTATACATATGATCATAAATAAAAACAAGAAGAAATAAGAGAATTCATCGAAAAAAAAACTAGTAAATACATAAATTGTATTATCATTACTTCAGTCTTGTACACAATGTATATTTCAAATACTAAATCTTATTGTATATAAATGAAACATTGTACAAATTTTACAGCAGATGCTTTTTTCTTTTATAAATTGTAGAAGTAGAGTCCTGTCTTTGTTTTCTTAGCAATTCAACAGGCAACATGATGACTGAGGAAAATGATAAGTCAGCCAATGAAAGTGCAGCAAATCAGTCAAATCAGATTCAGAAGAATGAATGCCATCCACGACAGCATATTCATAGCAAACCAGAATCATTTGAAAATTGAAAAAATTTGTGTTTACAATTTTGGTTGATAGTTTCTAATTAAGCATTTTTAAAAAAGATTTTTTTTGATAAGATATATTCAAATTTGATTGAATGTACATTGATCAAAATCCAATAGCAAGCAGAGTCATTGAAAGTGCTAAATAGAAAGTGGCTGGGGAATTAATATTCATTCTACACAACAATTGTCAAACTTCAGACCAAATTGGAGGCTGGAGTTGACCGTTTTTTCCCACTGTAACAACAAGAACGATCCTCACCTATTTCATGGGGAGGCAACACTTCCAATAATATTTGAGCCTTTTGCTCATTTATTCATGCCTCTTCTCAGTTAGAACTACAAGGCCTATCAACTTAATTTTCTGTACATAGACCGAGAAGAGGTTAACTTACCACATACTGTATGTGAGGTTATCCTCGGAGGTAAATCGAGGTCACCAGAGATCCTTTTAAAACAGAGTTCAGAGGTAGAATTTTGCACAAAGGATGCTGAAATTCAGCATATGGATGCATCTTCTCACGGTAAAGATCACAATCTATGTGACGTTAACTTCTGGGGTCTTTCAAAAATTTCAAGTTTTTGGTTTCAA
Source organism: Thysanoteuthis rhombus (assembly GCA_963457665.1). NCBI lineage: Eukaryota > Metazoa > Mollusca > Cephalopoda > Oegopsida > Thysanoteuthidae > Thysanoteuthis > Thysanoteuthis major. Next base: position 91,021,609 of record OY735200.1, on the reverse strand, counting down.
TTTGGAAATACTTTCACACCCACCTATAGAACTGGAACTTGACATAGAGGTAAATCTTTTCTTGTGGAAGGTCAAAGGCAATACAAAATTAACTTGATGTCATTGGAGGTCACTTGCTCTTAGCCACAATTTTTCATGTATGAAACTGAAATTTGGCATGGAAGTAAATTCTTTCACAGTCCAAGTATTTAAAGAAGTGATTTTGACAACGGGGACATTCAAGGTCATCATATCACATTCATAAGTTATAGGCCCCAATCTTGCACCTACTAAGCGATGACATCATTTGTTCTTTTTTGTGTATTAAAATGTTTCTTCTGTTACAGCAACTAGTACCATGTGTACACAGGATAAATAATTGTTTTCATTTGTTATGTTGTATCAGAAAAAGAAGAGCATTTTCCAGTTCAGTTATATTCAAAGTTATGGCAATGCCAAGTCTCCTTGCAAGTTTTAAAATATCAAGACGCAATCAGTCAAGAATTGCCTCCCCTAAATTTCTCTGCTCAACAAATTATCTGCTACTCCCTCAACTGAATGATGTGATATATTAACAACCCCTCATGTCTAGTATTGACTAACAAAGGGCCTACTTGGTTTATGAACACTATCTTTGGAATATATACAATACAAAAGCTGCAGGAATTATCATAAATCAGAATGGAAGTAGATGTGGAACTGGACCCTGCAGCATCTAGGCTTGTCACACATGAAAACAATCTTTTGTCATTGTATTTAAATTATATTTGTTCTTCCTTAATTAAAACATGTTCTAAACATTGATTTTATTTTAAAATTACTTACCTTTAGAATAATCTCTGAGGCATTCACGTACAATATAAGCAACTTCATGTTTGTTCATACCATGAAGATCTATTTTATTATAGGTGTTGATGGTTAATCTGGAAAACAGTAATTAGAAAGTAAATGACACGTAAAATCATCATGAAAATAAACAATCAAATAAATCCTTTGTAAAATAAAAGACATCAAATGGAAATAGTAAAATCTGTGAAACCACTTGAATCGTATCAAAGATTAAAAGATGCATGGGAGTTAGTTGTTCATATCAAGAAGTTGAATTTTTTTCTATGTATCTATTGTATTATTTTACAATAGTCAATTTTTGATTGAACCACTTTTTTCACCTTTCGACTTCACCCATACACAAAAACAGTTCAAACTGTCCGAAACAGACTGCATATATGTGCAAAATTCACATAGGGTTTCCCCTTTCCAAGGAGTATATTAATTGTATAAATCAAACATTATACAGTGAAACTTCCAGATCAAAATTCAGCAAATAACAATGTGTCAGGCTGCAGACATTGATGCATCATCGTACAATCCACCACTTGAAGACAGGGTTGCCAGATTCAGTCGAGGATGAAGATTATCACACAGACTGATTCAATACAGGCACTGGAATAATGTCAAGTTTAGAAATCTAGCAAGTCTGAAAGCAGAGGTTTAATATATTGATTCATCAAAATATGACAAATTCTTACAAATGATGAGAAAGTGCGTCTAATAATGGCAATGTGACAAGACATGACCAGCAGATTCAGAGAAGCCATCCATAAAAGGGAGATAACTCCTTTTAATATTTTGGTTCATTTTGAGGATATCTCTCCCTCATAAGAAAAACAGATTGTTATTCTTTTGAATAAATTGAATTGTTTAATTCTTTCGGGGGGTGGGGGGTGGGGGGTGAAAGTTTGATTGGAAATGGAAGAATTTTTTTTGTTGCAAAAGAAAGAAGATAACCCTTTGTTCATTTCAAGGCTAACAGGTGTTATTGTCATTTCACGTACAATAGGAATTAACCCCCTCCAACAATTTCACTTGGATTTTGGAAAAATAAAAACAAACATTGACTTACAAAGATGCAACATTTTGTTTCAGCAAATCCAATTGTGCGCTTTTCAACTTTATTTTAAATTCACCAACCTGCAGAGAAGAGAAAGGGGAAAAATTAATTTATAATGAGCAAACAAAAAAATGTAGAAGTTTGTTACTGGTTCATAAAATGACTCTTTTAGTAAAGGATATCATAAGAGGACAGACACTGTACATGATAAAATAAGGATATGCTGTATTACTTAATCAGAGATAAAGAAAAATTCTTCAATGAATTTCTATTAGTTGTTTGTGTGTATTCTTTAAATGGTCAAGATGACTGCTTTCACTTGTTCCATAATACATTAGCAATAGCAGCCACATGAGTCAGCATTATTAGTTACCTCACTTTGATATTTGAACTACATCATAAAGAATTGGTTTATGAACCAATACCAAACTCATACCTCAAAAAGTTTATGAAGTTTTGTGCCATTTATTATAACATCTAGTTATTACCTGTGAACCAAGTTGGTGATATTCTTATGTAATTGTTTTTTTTTTTAATTTATGTGATTAAAAATTTGTAAATTTGTCCATTATTGAATTAAAAATAAACTGATTTCGAAATCATCAGAATCCTTGTCACGAACGCAAATTTTGATGGAATCATTGACATTTCCTACGCTTTTTAGATTTATTCAGAAAATGATATTCATTATCAAGAAACAAAAAAAAAAAAAAAAAAAGAATGTTGCACAGTATTACTAATGAGAATTGAAACTCACCTTCTCGTCAAAATAGCTTGCAGCTGTATAATATTGTCTATCACAATATATATTCCTTTTATTGATATTGTCTTTTAGTCTCTCATCATAAAATTCTACAGTTTCTGTTTGGTCTTGATCTAAAACCTTCAACCAGTTAAGGAGGAGCCCACTATTTGTTTGTCTTGGTTTATCCTGTAAGTAAAAATAAAAATATAATTCAGCATCACATTCAATAATTGAACAACCATATCATCACATAAAAAATTTCCATCAAAGAATAAAAATAAATAAAAATAGTTAATATAAATTCTATTTATGTCATCACTAGCATTTTCCACTGGAAAACTTCTAAACAGAGTGAAAAAAAAACCCCTAGAAACATCTAGATTCTCCAGAATCTAGATGTTTTATTAGTAAACCTGTAAAAATAAAGTCAAAAAAGCTTTTCTTTCCCAAAATAATGAACAAATAATTTTTCTATATGTAGTACTGATGCCAATTTTAAACTCGGTAGGCAAAACAGTATGGCCAGGAGCACTGAAACACGCACATATAAAAAAAAAGATAGAATCCTTCACTATCTTTGATGGCTTCAGTTTTTAAACTATAAAACCAACTGTTACAGGTTTAAGAAAAAAGTCGTCATTAACCCTTTGAACTTCATTTTCAGATGTTCATCATATTCAATGTAAACTGTAGGAGAAGAAGCAGTGCCAAAAATGAGTAGAATGAGAAATTAATGAAAATACATAGAAGAACAATAGCGTATTTGCACAATCAGAACATGAAACTTATAAGATGGAAAGCCTTCAACAGGATAGAAGAGATTTTGAAAAAAATTAAAGAGCCTAAAATGTGAGCACAAATCTTCAACAACTAAGTCTTTCCAGTAATGCTGTATGGCTACGAAGCATGGTTGTTGACAAGCTGGGCCAAGCAGTAACTCAAAAAGCAATGATGGACCGTCCATGTAATATGAATGTCAGACAACACGTGGACATCACAAATAGCAGTTAGGTATCCAAGAGCAGAGAAACAGAAGAGCAGAATCAACTCATAATGAGAAGCAACACATGGAACTGGCATACCTTTTATCTACAGATTCTGTTGATCATAGATTGATAGTTTCTTTGTCTTCAAATTTTGTGAGCAACATTTACCTGCTTAATCATAAACATGGAAAATGCAAGAGATATAGACAAAACACAGGAAATAAGTGAATTTTTTTAACATTCGGAACACTAAATCTTAGAACATACTACACTGGATGCATTTCCTCAAGTGCGATTGCACAGCAACACTTCTCTCCACTGACCGTAATCAAACACAAAAAAATTACTAGCAAAATTTTTTTCTCAAAGTTTACAAAGGAAGTAATGGAATACTTCAAATCTGTACTTCCGTATCAATAATAGAAAGTAAGGATCCAGTTTAGCATTATAGTTACATTGTCAGAACTCCCCCCTCAATATTGTGTTTTTTCAGAACTGTAAGAGTAATACATTAAGAGACACTAATTAGCATTGGAATGGTGTTGAGATCTCAAAAACTGTAGGAGATGAAGTAGCAACCGGAATGAGCAAAATGAGAATAATTAAATAAAAACACAGAGAAACCTTGATTATACAAACTAGATGGATAGGGAGTATTTTGTTTGGATAATTGAGAGTTCGGATAACTGATCCAGTCAAAATAAGGAAGCCATACTAAACGCAATTAGTTGAGACCTTGAAATTTTATTTGAATAATCCAAAATTCAGATAATTGATGTTTGGTTTACTGACGTTTCTCTGTATATGATTTTAAGGAATGATCAAATTTTTGGATTAAGGTTATTTTCAATTTTTTGTGTGGACTTGATTAGATTCGGACTTATTTCACATATTTACTTATGTGAGAAAAAATATTAAATAATGGAAATTAGTCTAGCCTTGAACTTAATCAAAACAGGTCTGGTTAGTCACTCAATAGGAATTGTCGTGAGACCAATGTCTTTTGGCAGCATACCATGTTGGGAGTGAAAAATTGAAAAAAGGGGTGATCAATGAACAAAGTTTTTCACTTGCCTTCCATTGGACAAAGATCAATAAAAAAAGTCTGAATTAAAAAAAAAAAAAAAAAATGAATGCTCTCAGGCATGAACTAGGGATCAATTCAGGATAATCTCACACTGCAAACAAAAAAAAAAAAAATTAAAAAAAAAAATGATTTGTCCAAAAAGTATCTTCTTGAGAGATATACTTTTAAGGCATGATAGTATCAGGGAAGAGAAAGAATACTGTTTTGTCTCCTTTTTTTTTTTTTTTTTTTTTTTAAATTTTATTTTAAAATCAAGAAAGATTCCCCCCCCCACATGAAATTATCAAATCTTGTCCATCGAGCTGATGATTTATGATGAATCACTCGACTGAAATCCAAACATAATAGTATTTGTCTCAGTTGACAACTAAATGCATCAATTGGTACAAGGATAGAATTAGGTGGAAAATAATCAGATTGCTATAAAATAATGGTTTGACAGCAGCCATTATTATTATTATAATATAGGTTGAACTTCTTGACCACATTTTGAATCAGCCATCATTAGTTTGAGAATCTGCCATTATTAGTTTCTGAATTTGCCACCAAAGTAGCACTGTTGGCAGTGCTGAGCAATGGGTCTTTGTTTACACTGCAGCAAAGTGTTTTAGTGACACAATCCAGTTAATTTCTTATATTCAGCTCATTTTAAGCCCAACAGGATATCAACAAAGAGGTGCAGAAAATTGTGCTAGGTCTAAAAGAATAAGCATAAAACATGATCTACGCTTAAAAAGGTGAAATTACTGAAAATATTAGACAAAGGAGCTTCTGTATTAGTTTGAGTACTAATGGATCAGATCATCAACTTCATGATGTAAAGAAACAGAGAGAGGCAAATTTCCAATATTTTTGTCAGAAAAGAGTGTTTCGAGGACCAGTTTCTGTAGTCCAGCAATGATCAGGTCTAAAGTTTGCCAGATTAAAGAGGTTCAAACCGTATTTAAAAAGAATCTTCAATGTTTGGAGATTTAATTAAAACTTACTTTAGGCATAGTTTCTGTGGGAACAGTATTGGAATCAAATCTCCAGTCAATTGCAGTATCCTGTGGGTGACCCTGTAAGATAGCCAAGGTTTTGTGCATGTTGTAGCTGGAAAATTGAATAGATAAACAAGCCTGGTTAGTTATTTAATAGAAACTGTCATGTAACCAACATCCTTGGCAACGCACCATGTTGGAGGTGATCTATCAAAAAATTGGAAAAAGGGGTGATCAATGAATAAGTTACACAAATTTTCAAAAAACAAGCTTGTACACTGCCCGACATAAACTAAAGAGTCAATTTAGCGTGAATCTACATTGTGAATTGAATCATCCACTGAAAATTTATCAAGTAATTAAAACTCTATAATTTTAAAACACACACACGCACACACTCATAAAAAAAAAAGAAGTTTTTTCGAGACATAATTAATAAGGAGTATATGTCCAAATTTTCATCTCACCAGCTTCTATGGTGCTGTTTGTACCGACAGCACAAATATACACAACCAAAAATATTCAATCGCTTAAAAACCGAAAAAACCTAAATTGACAGTTTTGGTAGACATTTCTAATATTTTTGCAAAAAATCTGATCAAAGCAAACACAGCCAAGTGGTGGTGTGCATACTGTAAAGGATACTTACTCATTTGCCTTGAAAATATCTTCAATCACATTTGGATCATACGCAGGAAATTCAGAACACAATTTCTTCAGTTTCTTTGCTGAAGCATCATCGTTTCTCTGCAACTATTAGAACAAAATTTTATAAAATAAAAGTTTAGATAACACAAAGAAAAAAATCCATGTTGTGCGTGTATGTGTATATATATACATATATGTGTGTGTATTGAATTACCGTAGCCCGACTAGCCAAATGGGCTACAGATTCTTCTTTCTTTGAGTATCTGTGTGAGTGTTCTGGGTCACATTTCGGGGGTTACAACCAAATATGCATGTGTACACCACCAGACACCATCTAAAAACGTTTTTATTTTTATTTTCAAAGGATGCTTCCCCCATCTTACCAATCAGAAGAATGACTGAAATGATGTATTAAAAAATGAACCAAGATGAGGACAACAGGCTGAAATATAAAAAAGATTGATAATCCCTCATGTAAAACACTGAGATGGAAATTATTAGACTAGGTATTGTTTGCCATCTTTCAATTGTGGCTTGCCCTTGAATATTACTCATACCGATCCTACAATCATCGAGGCATGCTTTCTTGGACCCAACACACAAATTATAACTGTGGATACCTGTATTCAGAATGTGAAAGCAAATGAAATGTTTCCGAACCTTCTGTTCAAGTTGGCACATTGATTCTTCTTGTTCTCTCATGATTTGAGATAATGAATCTGGTGGAGACATAAAGGTTTCTTTTGAAGAGCTGCTCATGGGTGAATAAATGCATGGAGAGATTTTCGTTTTCTTTTTCATTTTCCAGCTACCAATTCCTGGAAAACAAAAGTTATCATTAACTTTTAAATTCAAATGAAAAAATTTGAATGTAACATTCCATGGGAAATATTACTGATTAAAGGTACCTCCTTTTGATTTTTAGATAATTTTTTCTTCAATTCTATTCATAGAAGTATTCTGCTGTCAAAAAGAGTGGTATGAAGGGTTCATAACTTTAAGAGTTGAAAAGAGGCATTTTAGACAAGAGAATGAAAAAATATGAATAAAATTAAAAATGACTGGAACTTGCATTCCATAGAAAATTACTGCAATCCATACATACTGCTTTTTACTCCATAAATTAAGCAATGGTGGTGGTAAAATTAAGTTATCTTGATGACCAGTTTGGTTTGAATTATGAAATTATGATTAAACAAACAACCAGGTCTGATTAGTCATTCGATATGGTCATTAATTAAAAAATTGGAAAAAGTGTTGATCAATGAATAAGTAAATTATCTTGACTTGGGGGGGGGGGGGGCTGTGATCACTAAGAGGTACAAATTTTTGCAAAAATGCATCTGGACACAAAACCAAGAGACCAATTTAGCATAAAATTGTAAATTGAACATCCACTAAAAAATCTTATGGGGGGAGGGATAAAAGAAAAGAAAAACACACAAAAATCTATCTTCCCTATTCATTGAGTGTGTTCAAAATTTCAAGTTTCTATTATAAATGGTTAAGTTAAGGCTGGGCGAGGTCAAGATAAATACATACATACACATAAATGTTAGAACAGTGTTTAAACGAGTCTGTGGAGGGTAGTGATGATTATTATCAATGGGAGTAATAAATTACTCATATACAATATAAAACATAATTTTGAATTTTTCTGAATTTTTTCAAAGTACTGAACTCTACTTGGACTGATCTCAAAAATAAAATAAATGTACCTTTTTTAACCGCACAAATTTTGGACAATGTCTCATGGAGGCATTTCATGTCATCATAGTTCAACTTGAGGTTTAGATTTCCCTGATGATCTGCTTCTGAAAAGGCAAAGAATAATTGAATTATATTGATTTAAACTAAATGGAACAACACTGGTACTATGATAATATTGGAAGTCCACACACAGGCAAAATAAAATCTGCATAAAAGACTAAAAGTTATTTCCTTTGCAAAATTTATTTTGAATGACTATTTTATGAATTTTATATTTTTTTTACTATTTTGCAATTTCTAAAGTACTGAAAATATGATTTAAGTTCCATTTATAAATCCAAGCAAACATACGAAAGAAACATTCAAACTGGTCTGGCCTTCAATTGGCTGCCAAAAAGAAAAGATTATGTCTGTTCTGTGTTTATCGTGGAAACATTGTAGAATATACAAATATTTTTTATAAAATATTATAGATAAAATTGAGTAATTTTACCTTTGATGTTCAAATTATTAATGGGTCCAAACATCTGATTGAGAAGATTTGTAAAATCGGACTGAAGGGCAAAGTTAACATAAAATTCATTTTGCTCTTCTGGAGAGATATCTTCTGAGTCTTCAGGGGCTGAGGATCCAGGAGATTCTTTTAGGGATTCCGTGCTATAAGCAATAAGTAATGATTCATCTTCATCTTTTGCTGAAGCAGTGAAACCTTGATCTACAGGTTTCTTTGAAAATTTTCTTTCAAAGTTTTCAAGTAAAATCTCATTTTTCCTTTGGCATCCCTCCACTGTTGCTAAACTTGCCCTTTCATAAATTTCATCATTGCCAAAATTTTCGATACACCGTAATGCCAAAACAGCCAAGTCTTCTACCACCACAGGCTTTTCTTTGTTCAAAGACTGCAATATATCTAACACTTCTGCTTGAAAATTCTCAGCGCTGCTTTCACTATCAGAGAGTTGATCATGAGTTTGTTCTAGGATTTTTTTCTTTGGAAGCCTCTGAGCTTGTGGTTCACACCATTCATCAGATCCCCATGATTCTGGATCACTGAACTCTAGATCTGCTTTGGTAACAGCCCGGGGCATTTGATCTCCTCTCCTCTGAATAGCCGTAAACTTTTGATCTGTTTTGGGTATATCTGATAATTCCTGATCTGCCGTAGGAATAGCTGGGAACCTTCTCGCGGTCTTATCATTTGCAGAGAAAGGCTTAGTGTTGAGCATCTCTGGTGGGGAGGTGCTGCTGTGGTTATCACTATTGCTATTGTTATCTTTATTATTGTTGGAGTCTCTGCTATGATCACTTTTCTTTCTTCTTCGATGACGGTCTCGCCTCCGAGATTTTGGTGTATTTCTAGTCAATATAAAAGAAATAGAGTAAAACTAAGCAAGAGGAATAGTAATAGGGCAGAGAATAGATATTCTTAACTAAGGGGTGGTTAAGGTGGAGAGGGGCTAATGGGGACATCTACATATGAGTGTGTGCGTATTTGTGATTTGGTTAAAAGTTTGTTTATGTGCTGGTAGTGTGTGTCAAGGTGATTCTATGTGTGTGAATGTATGTTCTGCAGGTTCATCAGTGTGTGCGTAGAGATGCGCTGGTGGCGTGTGTCATAGCAGTTCCATGTATGGACGAACATGGATATTTAGAAGTGTATGCTACTTAAGCTGAATAGTTGCTTGTTCAAATCCTTATAAGCAGCACTTTTTATATAAACAAAATAATCATTTATATGAAATGTATTGTGGCTAAGTATTTCAACTAACGAAAATTCTTTCTTGCCTATGATTGCACTCTTATAACCAGACACTAAAAATTTCAAATTTTTGCACTCATTGATGACTTTGCTGGGCATCAAGTGAGTCCGCTCACCAAATAATAATGTTTGAATTTCACAGTTTGTTGTCGGGTCAATTTCAATTATATATGAACAGACAAACAAGTTACAGGCTCTATAAGTTACTAAGTACACAAAATCTTGGCACTCTTGAAAAAGAATGCAGAGCGATAAAAGCAAACTTCTACTCTGTGGTATATGTAGCAATTAATTATATGTATTACCACAGCAGATATAATTTCCAAATTTTTGTGAACCGCCCAGAACTTTCTTAATGATTAGTTGGCTTAAAATCTTAATTTACAAAAACCCTCGTCTTTATTTAACAGTTAAATTGAGAAACTAATCCTTAACACAGAAAACAAAAAATTCTATGGTGAATTGAATGAAAATGAAAAATTCACTTAAAAGTGCAAGGGTTGTAACTTTGATCAGAAGTCATTGACCCTCATTCAAAATTTAAATTATCCTACATAAATTAAAGAGTTGATCACATCTCTTACCGGTCAGTGTGAGAGTTTTCATCTTGTGGCTTTTTAACACTTATCAATTGGTTCACTGTCACATTCTTTTCATAACGAGACAACATATCTTGGATCTTCTTCAGGTTTACTCCATGGATATTATGCCTAAGAAATTGAAAAATAAACAAGGGAAATTATGAATCATTGTCACTCATATATGCTGCTTCTGACCTTATAAATTAGGCAATGGTGGTGGTAAAATTAAGTTACCTTGATAGAAATACTATCACTATCAAGGTTTAAAAACAAATATGAACATAAGTTAAGGGACCAAGATGTTGAACTTTCATTGTAAATTGAACCCTCCAATAAAAATCTATTTAGGGGAGGAATTTTCATAAAATGAAAAAAACATTATCATTGGCGGGGAGTGGGGGGGGGCGTTCAAGTTTCTACTATGAACTGGGCAGAACAAAATCCAGATAGATAGACATGCATAAATGACAGAATACATGAATAACCTAAACCCAGCATCAGTGATTAAACCAGTCAGTTGTGAGTAGTGGTGATTCACAAATATTGACCTGGCTTCAGTAAAACAAAAATAACAAGTAATCTATGCAAAAAAAGGTCTGATTAGTCATGCAATAGAATCTGTCATATGACAAATGTCTTTTGCAGCATGCTGTGTTGGGGGTTATCAATTAAAAAATTAGAAATAGGGATGATCAATGGATAAGTTATTTCTCGTTTTTTATTTGGCCCTGATCATTAAAAATGTCAGAATTTTCAAGAAAACAAGCATGAACACTGCTGGACCCAAACTAAGGGATCAATTTTACATAGACTTACATTGTAAGTTGAACCCCCCCATTAAAAAAAAAAAACTTTTTAGGGGAAGAAAAAAAAAAAGAAAAAAAAAAAAGAAATTCTCTCCAGACATAATAAAGAGTAAATGTTCAAATTTCCATCTCTTTAGTTCCACTGATGTGGTACTTACATGTGACACATACAGCCAGACCAGCTTAAAAACTGAAGAAACCAATGTTGATATTGACAGTTTGTTAATGGTTACAAATTAATTATTGATCAGAAATTAGGACTCAACTTTTCCATTCATACAGAAGATACAATTTTTTGTTTAATTTATAAGAAAATACTGATTCAAAATGAAAAGATTCATAACTTACTCAAAAAGTTTTCTTGCGCTGAACTTCCAACTTGTGTTGGGTTCAACAAGTTGCACTTTGTAACCCTTTTCAAAAGCCTTAAAACAAGAAAAGAAAAATGTTGAAAGCTAATCAAAATTTGAACCTTGAGGATGAAATTTTCATCTGAAAGCATCATTCTGCATAGTATTAGAACAAGAGCCTAAAGGCTGACTTCTTCCTTTGGTCTCGTCATTCAGTAAGTCTACAGTAAATACATATGAACAAGAAAAAAAGAGATGAGGTATTATCATTATTTCTATTTATATTCGGACCATCCTTATCTTGGTTGTTTTTCATACAACGTTTCGGCCGTTGCACTCTACGGCCTTCATCAGGTATCAACAACCTATAGTAAACTGTCGGGGCTCAGCATGCCATCCATTGAGCAGGTACCTGGTGAGTATAATCAACCCGCTGGTGGGTAAGACCTCATCCTATGTAAAGAACTCAGCTGACTTTGTAGAAAAACTCAGAGGGGCTCCAATTCAAACTCAACGAATGTTGAGCCTAGACGTGGTGAGTCTCTTCACACGAGATCCTACATCCGAAGCACTGTCAGTAGTTAGGGATAAATTAGGTTCAGATTCCACATTGGATGAACGCACCAGCATCCCCTTTAACAACCTAATGGAAATGTTGACCTTCTGCATCGAAACAACATACTTCCAACTGGGCAATGAGATGTATCAACAGGAGGAAGGCTTAGCTATGGGATCACCGCTATCACCAGTGATGGCAAATATATACATGGAGTACTTTGAGGAATTGGCCTTAGGAACATCACCACTAAGGCCAAGCATGTGGCTTCGATATGTAGATGACACCTTCGTACTATGGCCACATCCGGAAGACCCACAGTTACTACTTGACCATGTGAACTCAATCAGAGCTTCTATACAGTTCACAATGGAAAAGGAGAGTAACAATAAATTAGCCTTCCTAGATGTACTGGTAACGAGATCAGAACAAGGTTTCAATACATCTGTGTATCGTAAGCCAACGTTCACCGGTCGATATCTCAACTTCGCCTCTAACCATCCATACAGCGTTAAGAAAGGGATCATCCGATGCTTACAGCACCGAGCAAAGCTAATAAGTAGCGACACTGACACATACCTCTGTGAGATGCGTAACATAAGCAAGAATCTCCAGAAAAATGGTTACCCCAAAGATTTAACTGTCACCACTAGAGAAAGGAGAGTGACGGAGGAGGAGGATGACAATCATAAACCAACAACAGTCTGTCTCCCCTACCTTAAGAATGTGTCTGAGAAGATCCAGAAGATCTGCGCCCCATATAATATCCGGGCCGTATTCAGAAGCAGATCAACGCTACGCAGCTACCTCTCCCGCACCAACCACCCACTGAGTTATCAAACACCAAAAACTGTGTATACTCAATACTGTGCAGCTGTGGGCACGAATACACAGGTGAAACATGTTGCCCCTTGAAGTTTCGGGTGGAAGAACACCGAAAAGCGGTGAGCAAAGGTGAAACTAACAAATTGGGTATAGCTGATCTCATATGGAAAGAAAAGGGAGATCACCTACCCCTCTGGAACAAGGTTGAGATAATTGATCAGGAAGAACATTGGAAAATTCGAAAATTGAAAGAGTTGGCCCATATGCTAGGCAAGAAAAACTGCCTCAGTAATCCTAGCATTGAAATGGATACCATATGGGAACCTCTAATAATGAAAGACAGAAATCAAAAACATCAAAACTGTCACCTGAGGTTTAAGGCTCCTAAAAATTAGCACCTGTTGTCCACATGGACACATAGCATAGTGGTTACAGACAAATTACTGCAAAGTAATCTGATGGTTTTAGGTTCAATCCTAGTGTGAGACAATAATAATACTACTGATGCTAAGAGGGGAGTGCGGTCAATATACCCCCGTCAGATAAATAAAGGGTTCGGTTCGTTAAACATCTACCAGATGATACCTGATGAAGGCCGTAGAGTGCAACCCAAAAATAAGAATTGTAAGTTCAAGGAGGTATCCACAATAGAATTTAAATGCCATTATTGCCAGGTCACATGACCCTCGGTTAGAGATAATTTTAAGTAAGAATTAAGGAACACCTTTTCATCAAGTTTCAATAAATCTGAATCAAAACAGCCAAAACAAGTTTAAAAGGTCATTATTGCCAGATCACACCAAGTGAAGGATTTTTCTATATAAGAAGCATCTCATCAAGGGCCAACTTTTTTACCAAGTATAAAATAAGTCTGACTAAGAACAGCTGAGAAATAATATTGGGACTCACCGACAGAGCCTCTAAAAATAAGAAAAAATATTTCACTAGTTATTTTTATCGCTTTCAATCCATATCTTGCTTACCAGTGTCAATTGTTAGTTTTGAGAAAAATCGATTTTTTAAGGTTTTACAAGGGGAGTTCTATTTACTATGTAACTGGACAGGTACTTTACCCCATCTTAAAAGTAAGATCTCAGAATATGTGGCTTGCCATTTTTTCAAAAATTAAGTCTTCAAATTACATGGTTACTCTCCATAACACAAAAAATTAAGTGAAATGAATGAAAACATAATAAAGCAAATAAATTTTTAAAAAATGAATAAATAAATAAATTAATTAAAAAAATCTTTACCCCCCCCCCCCAAAAACCCAAACAAATTGGTAAGTGCGGTCATATGGATTGAGAGCACCAAAACTTACGAGCAAAACTTTTTTCCAATTTTTTCAAAAATATTTGACTGAAAAAGGTAGATTGGGTCATGGCATTTAACTTCTCATCACTGGTCAAGCAAAAGGATAAATGCAAACAATTTTCTACACTTTTGTTTGGACAAATCTTTTCTTCCAATCTATGATGTTGTCAACTCACAATTCCAGACAACCCATTCTCCAACCTTAGTGAAGTGTATTATCAAATAATCCATAAAACAGACAGAAAAAAAACGTTGCCAGATTTGTAAAGGATGGGGAATAACTCAAGCTTTATCTCAGATATTTACTTTACACAGGCATTAGAATAGTATTGATTTGAAAATCAATTTAATACTTGTCTCCTGAGGTTGATATTGAACCTCCACCCCCAGGCTCACTCGCTAGATTTACAAATTCAACGCAATTCTAATGCCTGTGTTGGGCAAGTCTGAGATAAAGCTCAAGGTTTCCCCCATTTTGGCAAACCTAAAAGGAAGGAACGCCTCTTTGCTTGAGTAACAGATTTTTTTCCTTGGATTTGTCTTAATAGAAAAATTTATTTCAAGAACTTACCAGTTCCACATAGGGTGCCATTTCCCATTTTGTAACATTAGTGTTATCAATAATTATCAAGTCTGTGTTATCCTTCATAGATGTGAGAGCTGGAAAAAAATCATTGCATGTAATTAATTCCCAAATTCATAATGAAAAATTCAAATCTCAAATCAATAAAGTCACTTCCCTTGCACTTTTAGATAAATTTTAAATGAAAAAAAAAAAAAAAAAAAAAATTCAATTCACAAAAGGGTCCATTAAAAAAAAATTTTTTCTAACTCTATTCGTTGAAGAATTCCACTATATTTAGTAACAGTTTCCAAGTAGTTAAGAAATTTAAGATTTAAGGAGAAAAATGTCTGCATTTATCTTGAGAATTATACAATAACAGTTCCTTAATTTCGAGAAAATCATCTTAGTTCAAGTGGAGAAAAAAAATACATAGAAGCTGCATAGATAAAGCTTCATGAAGATCAGTGAAGGTTGTTGTCCTTGTGTTTTTGAATCACAATGTTTTAATTTTAACCTGACAAAGATCAGAGATTGGCAACCAGGACACAATCAGTGAGAGAAATGTCATCTGAGTGATGTTATTTATACTGATCATTCAAGACTACAAATTGTAAAACTTGAAGCACATTGATATTCTTTTAATTTGAAAACACTTACTACATCCACTCAATATTAAAGTGTTTCAATTCAAATCTAATTAAGATACTTAAACATTATTTTTTAAGCCAACAGTTTTCTTCAAAATAGATCAGCACCCACTTAAGATAGCAAATCACCCACAAACTAGTAGAACTAGGTTGAAGATCACTGTCTTATTCAAATAGTCAAGTTTTTCAATTCTAAATAGTTAGCATGGCAAAAAAAAGGGTTGAGAAAATAATGGAAAATAAACATACAAACAGGAGAGAGGGGGTTGTATTTTAATCTACATCCCTACAAGCATTCAAGTTTGAAATTAATAATTTTTACCCTGACTTTTATTCCAGGCATGAGCTCCAGGCAATTTAGCAGAATCATATTGGTAATGACTACCATCTTTATCAAAATAATTATCTGTAGATAAAATGATACCATTTTTGCCTTTTTCAAGAGAATTGTAGATCTTCCTGTAAAAAAAGAAAGAAAATAATGTAATTCTTGTTTTGGGAGTTCATAAATTAAGTCTCATGAAAACAAGTCATTTTTAGCATCTGAGACGTTCTTTCAAATCAAATGTTAGTGATATTCAATTTTTCATCGATTTTGTTTCTGTATTTCTTCTTATTATTCTATGCACAAGGTCACTGATTTCATGTCCTACTTTCCCATTTGTACCCCTTCCCCACGTGATACACACTAGCAATTCTAATCTTCAGCTTTTGAAGTCACAACCACCTGAATACGAAAATATTGATTGTAGTTTTTGACTGGAGAATGTTACTATATAGCATACTTGAATCCACCTTTTTGAAATGAAATTTGATCAAATATTTCAAAAAATGAATTCAAAGTAACAAAAATCAAAATATAAGTCATTCATTTTGCAAGAATTGCTTTTTCAATAAAATTTTTTTTTTAATATCTAACTCTTAAATTCATACTCTGGGATTCAAAAGGTAAACCAAGGGGAGTAACTTCAGATTGAAATTACTTCCCTTGCATTTTTTTTTGGTAATAAAAAAAAAATTTTCCCATCATTTTACCCCCCAATTCCATTTTTAAATCAGGTTCATTGAAGAGCTCCACAACGGTTTCAATGAATTTCAGAGATAATGTGATATTATTCAAATAGTCACCAAAAATTACCTCTTTTACTGATCAGTATTACAAGTCCGCACACAAATGATTAGTACAACTAAATGTTAAAACAACAAAAAGTCCACTCAGATAAGGGAAGGGTTAGCATGTCTGACTCACATGCAGAAGGTCCCAGGTTCCAACACTGGTATGAGTAAGAAGAAAAAACTCTTTATTAGGATGAATTTCCCTGTGCACTCAGCAGCTAACTGAGAACCCTGTAAGCTATATGATTAAGGTGGAAGTATCTCTTTGGTGGACTTGCACCCTGCCAAGGAGGGGATGATGAAAACTTGTAAGAAAGTCCTGGTCTCCAAACTTGAAACTTGCAAGGCTCACTGAGCTGATACATGCAACAGAAACAGGGACTTCTCCCCCAGCCATATACCCCAATGGAGTTTTTTTTTTAAGGGACAGATGCTAAACTTTAATTAACTCTCTAACTCATACTAGGGTATTTAACTGTCACATAAAAGAGAGTT
The DNA here is from genome assembly GCA_963457665.1 of Thysanoteuthis rhombus. Classification (NCBI taxonomy): domain Eukaryota; kingdom Metazoa; phylum Mollusca; class Cephalopoda; order Oegopsida; family Thysanoteuthidae; genus Thysanoteuthis; species Thysanoteuthis major. The sequence goes on along the minus strand of OY735200.1, from coordinate 91,004,569 downwards.
GCTTCTGAATAACGTTACATCCCTTGCACTTTGAAAATTTTTTTTATTCTCCTTCAATTCAATTCCTCAAAGAGTTTCATTTTTCTAAATCCTGTTCATCGTTCTTCATCTCTCCTAACTAGAGTAAAAGATTCGCAGAACTCAAAAGACACCAAGAAAAAGAATGAAAATAGCAGGGGCAGATCCAGGGGTGCCAGACACCCCATCCTGCTCGGTCAAAGCATAGTGGTTTCAAGCATTCCATGAATTTGAGAGTTATACAACTGAAGATTGAAAATAATAATTACTTGGCTAGAGTTGATTTTCCACTTCCTGGACAACCTCGCATCAATATCAACAACTTATCCTTGCTTAAGATTTCCGCAATGTGTGATAATAACTTATCATCTGCACTGCTGGGCAGATTTTTGCAAGTGTATTGGTCACGAATAGGGCACATTTTTGCAGGTTTCCTTGCCATAGTTGAATAGTCATTCCGAGAGAAATGACCACCACCTGGCTTAAATTCTCTGGCCATTGGATTAAGAGACATTTTTTCAGGTAACAGATGCCTGTCCAACACAAACAATTCTTGGTCGTTTTTTGGGGAGGGTTTTCCTGGGGTGGAAATCAATCCATATGTGATCGTGGCTGGAAAATAAAGGAAACAAATTCTAGTTAAAAATCAAACAATCGCAAATGTTTCAACCTTTAAATCCATATTAAAAAAAATGATTGTCAATATCGAAGGGAAATAACTTCTGAATAGAATTATCTCCCTTTGACCATTAATTTACAAGAGATGTTTTCATTCAATTAACTGAAAAATTCCAGTCATAAACAAGCAGTTCATGAATTTAAGAATCAAAAACTCACACCTTACACATGTAAATACATACAAAAACACTAATTAATTTTCAGAAAAACATTTTCATAATACCTTGAACTGAAATTTCAAGAAATTCTCACAAAATCAAATTTATAAAAAGAAAAAAGAGGAAAGGGGGTATGGGGATTATACATAACTTCCAGATCTCCCCAGGGGCACTTGTGGAATGGAGAAAAAGGCACCAAGAAAAAGAATGACAATAACAAGTGCAGATCCAGGTAGCATAATAATCATGTAAGAGAAATAATATATACATATATATTATTGTTATTTTTTGAAAATGGAGTTTACAATTAATGAAGAGCGCTTGATATCAGGGATAGAGCATATGTTAATATGTACACATACAAAAATTCAGTGCTTTGCTGTGACAATGAGTTTCATACTAGCTGGTGTGATTGACAGACCATCTCAACTGCACCCACAGGCATGAAATTCAGAATCACCAAGAAGCATTGAATTTTCATTATACACCTATATATGTATCTGAAACATGGGTGGTAATCAGAGTTTAAATCACATTAAAACAGAGTCTGAAAATGAGGGACCTAATGTTAAAAGGTGGGGCTGATTGATTAAATTAGTGCATAGATGTTGGGGTTGTGTTTGTTTTAAATCTGTTCATGCAAATTTTTGTTTGAATTTGAAATAATTTTCAGCTAGCATTTATAAATCGTTGTCAAAAAAGGAATCAATCTTTCTTTAGACAATTGAGAAAATTCATTCCCTCGCTACTATGAAAGGAACATTCTCCCTATTGTAAGAAGATAAACATCCTCTACCCTTATTATTTTGAAAAAAAAAATGTCCTTTCTTTCATTCTACTAGTAGTAAAAAAGATGAACTTCTTTTAAATCTTTTTCTTTCTCTCTATAGTAAGAAAAATAAACACACCCTTTCCTCTATTTTATTCGAAAACCACATCAAAATTATCAGAGTTGCAGATTGCATCTTAAACAGGCATAAAATATGTATTCATTTCAGTGTGGAGCTTTATTGTAAATCGAGTAAACCCCCCCCCCAACCATGAATCTAAACGACTTCAAACTTTACACTGCAATGTATGGTTCATGGACCAACATATCTGGCGAATATCAACTGAATACAATGGCCAGTTACCGGTGTACGTACTAACACAGATTCCTCAAATTATAATGAGACTGATTTCTTAACAAGAAACATGAATGAGGAGGAGAGTTACGTCCCCTTTGTTGATACACTTCCTCGAATAGTGCAGGTTTTGAAGTAGTACGGTTAGTAGAACAGACCAATGAAACTAAGAATAAGCTGAAAAAAACAATACTTACAGATCTTGGACGGCAATTTGGAATAGTAAAGATAAATTAGGGAACAAATTAACTGCACTATTCAAGGTATAGCTGTACATTTTGAAAATTTGAATAAAAAGAAAACAAAAATTACATATCTTCAGCCCCGAGGTAAAAATTTTGCAGATGGAATATCTACTCCTACCCACCATTTGAAACAATGGACTCTTCAACGGAAACAAATTAACAATTTTTTTTCTTGAATCTGTTCATAGAAATTCAGATATATTCGAATTTTTTCACGGGTTATCAACTTCAACAAGTTTCAAAATAATATTCACTCATATAATGAGTGATACCATGTGGTAAACACAAATTCCCAAAATTTAACAAGTGTCTCAAGTAAAAAAAAAAATGCAGGAGAAAATTTTGTCCCCAGCGTGAAAAAAGCTGATGGTGAGTTATGGTCGGGCCGATTGCTTTTTTTAAAAAGATTTTATAAGCATAAAAAACAGGTATTTCGGAGTTTTAACGTTCCCGATAAACAACTAAAATTGCCAGTCAAGAGAGAGATAGGCAGGTTCGCTCTGTCTGTCTCTCTATTTCAACTGATTTCATCCAGGGACTTCTACTTGCGAGATTTTTCTGAACAATTTAAATCCCTCTGAAATGGCACAAAGCTGTCCCCTTTTTTTCTATTTTAGGTGATGGAAATTATATGATGTAAAAAAATCCTATCAGGAATCTTCACCGATAACTTCAGTGTTTGTTTTTCCACCTCGAAAGAGCTTTTAAATATATTTGCCTTACTTTCGTGTTTGATCGTTTCGTTGGTTCAATGGTTGTTGATCAAATTCAAAATATGATAAACAATTTAAATTAAACAAAATCCAAATGAATACTGTACTAATTCCGCTACAACTACATTAATAAAGGAAGAATTGTTTTGGGTGCCACGATCTATTTCCTCATCTAAAAATCTGTAAAAAAAAATTTAAAAAAAGGGTTCTACTTCCACTCAGGAAGCATTTCACCTCATGTCACCAAAATAGGTTGTTGAGAAATAAATTCGTGCCCTTATTACAACTACCCACAATTTGACCCGGATCTAGATAGTAAATCTGATTTTTACTTCCGCAATAAGCCTTGAATCTGTCGATCAATACCACCGCGGCCATCAGAAACAGGGTCATCATACCATCTGGAATTTAGTAGACCCCTATCTCAAGACGGAAAATTTGAGGTCAGATGACACAGGGGACGAGGGAAAGCGTATGTACTGAGCTTTTTATGGATGACCAACTATAAAATGTGGCCAAAATACAGATACTCTTTGGTTAACCTTGTTTCAGTATTACATCGATATGAAAAAATAAATACAGTAATATAAAATATTGTATATTAATGAGCGATTTTTGGACTAGACATAAGTTAATCGCAAAATTCCTACAATAATAAATTGAATAACCCTAAAATAGTGTTCATGGTAACATAAGTTTCACCTAAGATAGTTACAGTTCAGTTACAACGTTGTTTCTAAGAACCTAACCACGATAATGATCGGGGAGTTCCCGCTAAGTACTCCGATTAAAGCCTTAAACTAAAAACATAAGAAATAAATAGACTTTTGCATTCATCCTCATTGTGTAGATAGCAAACAAGATATCCCCCGTTCTAAACTGAGCATGTTACAAAAATAAAAATGAATCATTGAAGACCTAAGAATCAAGCGACGTTCAATCGCATTGGGAAGTCTACAACGGGACATTTATTACAGAATAAAATTAGTTGTTTTTTCCGACGATAGAAGGAACTCTTCTGTCGTAATAAAAATCGAATCTCTTGGATTAAACCACAAATGACAAAAAATAACAAACATATGTCGAGAGTTTTTTTCCGAGCATGTTTGAACAACTTGTTAATTGTTTCTGTAGTTGAGACGATGTTTTCTAACCTTCGTCAGGTGTACTAATCGAATCGCCCGAGAAACTCTTTGTAAGTTCATGACCCTTTCACAAAATTAAACAACAACATGAAAATGAACAGATGTAGAGATCTTAGGATTTGGCGCCAAATATGAATAGAAAGAACACGTGTAACGGGGTACCGTTGGGTTTTTTTTGCATTTCACAGTAAGAAAAAAAAAATCTGCCAATTCTTTTTCTGTGCAAATCGAAAATGATGAAATGATAACCATCTTTAAAGTTTATTTTTTCGATTAACCGGGGGTTCCCCCACATGATCAACGGCAATAAAAGCAAAAAAAATCTATCAAGAAAACTTTGGATTGAAACGGAAAAAAAGGAAATGTTCTGTAACTTTTAGAAACATCTTATTCAGTTGAGAAAAAAATCAAAACATTTTTGCAGGGTTTAGTGTTCACTGGTTCTTGGAATTTAACGTTCAAAATAAGTTTTCGCGTCACTTGAAAATTACGAAAGTGCGCTAGATTTCGAAACAATGTCTCGGAAATTAACAATTTAAAAATGAAAAAAAAAATCATACCTGCCATGATCTTTCACAGCTTCAATATTTACCGATTCGAAAAATGATAGAGAATCTGAAGGTTATTCACAAAATAAAAAAAAAAAATAGCTTAGTGTGGCACACGCGAACTCATAACCCCACAGTCGGAGTTTTTTGTATCAGTGTTTTGCTAGACGAACTAATTCACGTGTAGTAGTTCAGAAAGATGCAGTGTGACTGTCCGAATGAGGCTAGGGCCTCTTGGGGCATCACTCGAAGTACGGTTCGGTCAATATGAATGACCAGAAATATCATAAATCAACCAGCTTACCCGGCCGTCAAAAATTCAATTAGGTTAAAGTTAAAATATCAAAACATTCTTCTGTTCCTTGTCATGTTGTATAGTCCCTGAACATCAAGCTAGAAGTGAAGATACAAAGGGAAGAAAAAAAATGGGCGAATAGTAATTGCCTATAGTAACATTTCTTTTTGTACTAATAATAAGTGCTACACACATTTATATGGACGCACATATCGTTTTCTTAAAATCAATTACAAATTTTTTCCCCTCAAATTGACAAATAAAATTCTAATAACGATAGAATAAATATGGAGTTTTTTGTGCTTTTTTCCCCCCATTAGATGCATTCATACGCAACTTAAAAAAGAAAAAAGAAAGAGGATTCTAGGTCAGTCCGTCCCCAAAATACTAAAAATCAATTGTCAGTTCATGGTAGAAAAGAATGTTTTTTCACCGTGTTCTAACTCATGAATAAAAATAAATCGGGTAGTTTCCGTCCGTTACGTCATGTTTAGAGGCGGGGGTCAATTTAAAATACCGTTATAATGCGGAACTGGACCCTGACTTTATGGCCAATTGAAATTACATTAGTCAGAAGATTAAAGTAAATTTCTGTTGATGTCACAACAATTCGAAGAACAGGATGATCTGATCAGACATTCTTTCTTTAGGAAGTTTTTTTTACCTGACTTCATATTGAATGTGAATCTTGTCAGCCTGTCACAGAAGTGTGATCAAGTAGAAGACTTGTGAAATGTGGACACATCATTGAATTGATATCCTTGATATTCATTTATCAAGTTTGACATCAGAACATGAAATTCTATTTTCAAATGTCATCATGTCAAAATGTACAAAAAAGAATTAACTATATGACAGACCTGCAAACCTCCAAAGTATGAAAATCCTAATATTTATACAAAAAAATCTGGAGACATCGGGATGATGCTAAAAAAAGGAAAATAAGTAAAACATTATTTAATTCTTTCCATAAACGTTGATTCTTTAATCAAAATATCAATTCTTATGAGCATCGTCTTAGTTGACTTTTTCATTCTTGGCTCTTCTCATAAGGTCATCATCTGGTTGCCATTTGTGACACTGTATCTCAGACAACTCAAATCTTGACTTCATGACTAAAATACTTGATAAACAGTCACCTAAGGTCATTGAGGGGTGACTGTCAGTTTTTTTTTTTTTTTGCAGACAATACTAAGCTGTCCCTTGTTTTCTGCATCAGTGTGTGGAAGAACCTATATCAAGTCTGCAACTTCAAATAGATTTCATAATAAGTGATCAGAAGTTTTAAAATTGTTTGAAGTGGTAATGCATTCTTAAAAGCAGACAATAAAACTATTAAAATGCATGTGAAATGGACACTGAATCATGAGATCTCAAGATTGGAGTAAAAATTGTGTGACACATGACAAAACCATGAGAGTTGGCAGGTGTTTAATGATAAAAGAGTTGCGGCAATTGTTAGCATGAGAGACGACAAATAAATAAATAAATACACATGGCGTATTACTATAGAAGGAAAATGAATGTAAGTTATAATTAAGGAAACTATGCCATTGACTTGGGTCAGGATAGGGCTTAATGTATTTCATGAGCAGATCAGAAAAGTCAAGAGTAGCCAGTGTTGCCATTCTATCTCTTTTCGTACTAAATTCTGCTAGTATCTTGTTTAGGCAGTGTGAAAAAGGGCTAAATTAGCCCAATCGTGCTTAGTTATTTTGACCATGTTTTGGGCCATTCTGAGCATCTTTATCTTGTGTTTTGTTTGTGTGTTTTTTTGCTATATTTGTCAATTTAGCACTTTTTAGCAGTCAAATTGTCTTGAAAATATTTTTTGAATTAGCAACACAGTAGTAATGTTTGAAAAAAGAGAACACAGCAAAGGGTTAAAATAACTACAAATGAATGGGTTTATTTTAAGGCATTATTTTAACAACTAGTCAATAGGTCAGGTTGACTAGTTTGACATAGAAGACTGAAATAACCACACAGACTAGCAACATCTATGAACCTAGCAACATGGATGGCTGCCTAGGGCACCTATCATGTGCTTGAGACAGTACAACTTCTTAAGAGCAAATGAAAAAATGAATAAATGAAACAGAATCAAACATGATCTAAATCAGAAAATTCCTTGACGTGAAGTCAGATTTTTAAGGAATGTCTGACATTTTACTTTCTGTTCCTATATGTTCATTTTCACACTGTAAAGCATGAATAAACACTGAAGACCTTCAGGACAGCCCGGCAGACCCATACAAGAATCGTTCAAGAATAGACTGATATAGAATTGATAGTTTCTATATTGTATGGGTGAAAGTGGTAATTGTAGTTTTTTCTGTGTAGCGAGAAGATGGTTGTAGTCTTGGAGGACAAAGAGATCTACCCCATGTGTTCAAGTTTACCGCCACATGCTGCGACGTGATGAGTATGTTGAGAAAGAAGGTAGTCGGTAATCACCATGACAGAAGGGAAACTCTCCAAGCCATGTATGACTATGGATGCAGGGATTAGACATAGTTCATGATCCAGATAAATACAAATGTTTAGATAAACAAATAAGTAGCACATTTAATAAGTTGACAAATGAGTCATCCATAAGCAATACATATAAAGCTATAAAGAAAGTGCACGTTGACATTAGTAAGATTGTATCTTGATAGAAGACCAGTTTAGAATCTTTACAATAGATTACTACATAGCATCTTCATAGAAAAGTAAATGTTAAGGAGAGAGTTTGTTATTCCCATACATTAGAATGTATTATAGGAGAAAACTATAATTAGTTAGGAGAAACATGAGACATAACTGATCTAATATCTTTTGGCTTATCTATTGAATGGAGCCTGATTAATAGTGCTTTTGATAATGAGTGGTATATTTGATCAAGATAGATTATTTACATGACGGTTGGTTCAGTCTTAGGAGTAAGGAGCTAAAAGAGATAAGTGCGATTCAGAAAGCTTTTACTGATTCTCACATTGAGGAAGATTGTTGACAAGAGATGATAATCACAGTAAAAGAATGGAAATTACGCTAACTGGAAGGTTAGAGAAAAGGAAAGGAAAAGAGAGAGGTATCAACAGAGAAAGTCAAGGCATGATGTAATGATAAGTAAATAAGGAATTGAAGTACAGTTTGTTGAATAGTGAAATTGATGATATATTTGTTGGTATTAAATGCACACGTTATCCTTATCAGGATATTGATCTAGGTACAAAGACAGATTGATACTTATATAAGAGTGGGATCCAACGATGAAGACAAAAGTTATCCCCCTTGAATTGAAATTTTTTTCACCAAGTTCCATCAGTTTCTGATGATGCAATCATGGTTTTCATGCTCCAATAGTAGAACAGACATAATATATATCTGTGCAATAAGTATTTTATATTATTTTATTTTTAACTCAATCAATAATTATATGCTGAAGAATGTCAATTATCTGAATTAGACAAACGGAGGTATTTGTTTGGATAACTTATCCTATCATAAAAATGGAAACCATATTGAACACAAGTATGTAAAAGCATGTTCTAAAGGTTTGATTTCATTTGATCAATAAAATGTCTACAACCATGGGATATTGCTTGAAGATTTGTGTTATTTTATTCAACAGATGAAAGCACAGGCACAGTAATGTTTTCAAGGAATCAAAATTTGATTCTGTTGAAAGGTTCACATTTTAGGCAACACCAGTCATGATATAAAAAAAAGGAAAAAATCCATACAAAGAATGGATTGAAATTATTTTATTGTTTTGACTGATTTATACCGTTAGCAATAATACGTCTTCAAAGAAAACATTTAAAAAGATTGAAAAAAAAAAAAAACACACACACACAAAAAAAATTGGTTATATTTCTTTCCTTATGTAGACATTTATTTTGTGTAAAACCTTTTTCTGTCGGAGACCTTGATTAATAAAATGTCTATTCAGTTCTAACTTTAAAAGATTGGTTAGATTCTAACCACCAGGCTTTTCAATTGAGAAGATTTGTGAATCTTTTTATAATTGACGGAAAACTGCCACTGAACAGACATTATATAGCAAAGGCATACATTTCCCTGGGTGTTGAATGATGAAGGTAACAATTTTGATAAACAGAAATGAAATACAGAGGAAACCAGTCATATATCAATCACAAATAATGTTATCAAATGGTTATTGCTATCAAAATAACATGGTCCCAAACAATCTATTCAAAATGAATTCAAATTTTTAAAAAATATTTTCATATCAATTTTCATTTACAATAATGAATGTAAATTGTTCCAAGTTTTATATCCTTCAGTTATTTTTCAGTCTCTCTCTCTCTACAAATATATATATGTATATCCTTTGCCTAAGATATACCTGTCAGGGTTCAATGTTAACAATGAGTGATAATCGTGTGACCAGACCCCCCCCCCAAAGTCTTGAGCACAGAGAGGAAAATTGCAGGTGGGTTCTAAGGGAGTCTGTGGGCATATCCTCCAACAAAATTTTGAAAATGATGTATTCAAGTTTGGCTAAAATTGTTTTTCTGGACATATCAACAACTGAAATTGACTTTATAAAATGTGTGAGAATTTTCCATCTATACAGGTGAGCATGAGAATGTATCAAAATGCATTTGTCTTGTGCAGTTATTGTCAGCCAAAAGACTGTCCCATAGTGATTATAATGACTCTCTTAGTATAAATGTTAGAGGATTGAACTTTAGAAGTTACATACCTCCAAGTGCATCTCTGCAGGTTGCACTTGGGCTTGATCGTCCAAGATTGATCCTGGGGACCTGAAATGAGACACATAAGAGAGATTAGTAAGAAATATAAGACTGATAGAATGAAATGAATACAAAGACTGTTAGAATGAAATAATAGTACAAATACTTGTAAATCTCTCATAAAGGACAAACTTTCACATATTTTACACTAGTTAATACGTGGGGGAAAAATAGACTCAAGTTCTCACTGCTATCCAAAAGTAGAGCATTATTATAGAAGTCTTTCGCAAACAGAAATGGCGCAAAGGGAAGAAGCAATTATCATTAAGACAGGAACATTTTTTGAGCGTTCTCAGACCATAAAAATGGTGAGGATGATATGTCAGGCTGAGTCATTGGAAGTTGTGTTGACGGTAGGTATAGGAGACTGATGGAGTGTAGAAAAAAGAGGAAGAGGGTATGTGCAGCCTCTATAAAGACTTACTGCAAAACAAAAGCCAGAAACACTACATTTGCTTCTCACTTATTCCTTCGAAAATGACTCATACTTTCATTTCTAATTATGTATTTATGCAATGTTAAAAGTCAGATATCAAGAGAGATTCTTTGAATAGATTTTTTTCTTTCTTTTCTTGATAAACAATCGAAAATAAATCCATTTCTTTATTTATTTTGTGTGAAAATAGACAAAAAAGCACAACAGCGATGCAACAATTACCAACACAGGGAGATGCAAATCATATTCTTGGTGTTTTAATTTTATTTTTTTTTATAGTCTAAAAGGAGAAAAAAACAAAAAAATCCATATGAAGAATCTACCAAGACTATTGATTCGATTAAATTATACCAACAACAATAATGTGTTTATGAAAAAAAAAAAAATCCCTGGAATTTCTTCATTTATTGAATCAACGTAACAATGATCACTGAAAAGCCCAAACAACAAAAACCATAGGCAAGAGGTATTCTTTCCTTTTCACTAATCTGATCATCCATCTATGTTTATTTCATTCCTCCTGGTCACCTTTTTTGGCATAAAATCTTGTTAATTTCCATCTGTAGTTCTGTAGCCATCTTCTGAAAACTGCCTTTTCATTTCATTAAAATTCATTTTTTTTTTACTTGTTCCGAGAAGGTGCTAGATTTGCAATAATAATCCATCATTAAAATTGACACTTTTATTTCAACACAGCTGTGACATAGCATTTATGATGTTTAGGTGTTTGTGGGAAAGCTTGATCAGAATGATACAGAGAGAATGAGAGCATGCAAGCAAGTAAACAGGACACGTCCTATTACCTTCCTGGTCTCACAGAATTATGAGAAGACACCAGTGACAACGTTCTATCTACTGATGGTCACCCATACACAATCTCTTTTCAAAAAAGAAAAAAATAAATAGTCCCAGATAAACAAAAGTATAAATGAAAAAATACCTCCAAATCATTATTTTTTTAAATATTATTATATTTGATAAAACAGAATTTATTTCTCCATAGATATATCTCCAATATGTGTAAAGATCATGAATGGTCCAGAATCATAAGCATAATTGATCAGCAAATGAGATTGGGGGGCGGTCCTGGGTAATGACATGGAATAGATATTTTCTTCCACTGAAATTTGGAAAGGAAACTTCTTGAATGTGTTCTGAAAATTTTACTAAAATCGAATACTCATTTGATTTTTGGTGAATTTTAAAATCTAGGGATCGAATTATGGCAAATGTTCTCATGCTAATTGACTAATATTTTCTTTGCATTTGTCACAACTTTTTACACAATAACTTTAATGGACTTTTCTATAATTTTTTTCTAATTGTTGGTGCAAAGATTATGCTGATAAAATTGAATTTGATACAAGTTTGGTAGGTGTCAATTCTCAGTAATAGGTCAAAGCAGAGCACAGACATGCCTACAAAAATTGTCTATCCAGGAAAATAGATTCACAGAAATTCTCCAGATTTCCACCTGTTTTTTCTTAGTGTCTATCTTATGATTCTGCACGTTAACAGGAGGAAATAATGTCCCATGGGGTTCATTTTAAAGCCTATATTACACTGAGGGCATACTCGAAGCTGGATACTGTAAAGATTGAAAATCACAAAACTTTTCTGGTAAATAACATACAGAGCCATATGAATACATTTCTCCATACAATTCTGATCTGAAGAATTCAGCAAATTGATTAAGATTAGCATCTATCTTGACACTATTAAAGGACAAAACAGAGAGAAAGAAATCATCAGATTCTCAACATTCTTTGCTTTTTTTGCTACTCTTGTCATGAAATAAAGTCAAGATGAGTTTGGATCTTTTTTTTACTGAATTGTTTGGGTCAGAATTGTATGGATAAATGTGTTCATTTGTCTCTGTATGGTGTTTACTTCAAAAGATATTTGATTTACTATTGTCCTCTGGTTTGGATTCATACCAGCTGTTATATAGTGTTAAGTTGAACTCTATTGTTCATTATTATAGCCTGTTAACAGACGGAATCATAAAGATTAAGAAATAATAGATTATAGGACAAACAGTTGACATCTAGTTTATATATGAAAACATAGAATGGGATTTTGACAGTTTTTTGCTCTTTTTGTTGTTTTTGTCCCAGTATAAGTCAAGATGTGACTGAATTTTAATAACGATTTTATTGAATTCTCCAGGTCAGAATTGTACGGGAAAAGGTGTTCATTTGGCTCTGTATGTTATTCACTTGGAATGTGGTAAGATTTTTCATCTTTCCATTTTTGGGGGTTTGAGTTCACACTCGGTGTGTAATACAGGGTTAAAAATGAACATTATTTCAACCAGTTCACAGGCAGAATCATAAAATTGACAATTCAAAGATAAAGAAAAAACAGATGGATAAAGATAAAAGAAAATCAGGTAGTTCCCATGGACCTACTTTTCAACTATTTGTCCTATATTAGAATGACAAGATATCAAGGATGATTAAAAAAATACAGGTTTCATCAGCCTTGGTGATATTTCTGAGAATTTAAGTCACATTCATGCAGTGAGTGAACAAATGAAAACAGACAAAAACAACAACAAATGATCGAATGAATTTGCTTTGAGTCATTATTTCACATCTCCATTCTCTCCTTCCTTCTCTTCTCTTTCTTTGCAAGTGACAGAGAGATAAGAACTTGCAGAAGGGGGCTATTGTGAGAAAAATGAAGCAACTTGGCTACAAAGAATTATTTTTAGGCAGCAGTGGCAATATTTATGTACATATTTATTTTGTGCTTTAACAAAAAAAAAAAAAAGGTACAAGTAACATTCACACACCTCTAAATATAGGCATAACTAAATTGTATTGTTAGTATTTTAATTAGATTTATTTTCAATTTTAAAAGCAAGAATCCATACAAAGAATCTTATCAAAATTATATTTACTGTTTCGATTAATTTATACAATTAACACAAACATTTCACAAGTAGCATGTGTTATTTAAATACATAACAATAATACTTTACATAACAACTATGACCCTTCAACAGAATCAAATTTTGGGGCCCTGAAAACATTATTGTGCCCACTTTTTTCCGGGTCATTGTTCTTGGAGCATGTGCCAAGGATTAGACTATGGTAACTGTGCAACCTGATTCTAGAGCAACAAAATCTGTTGCAACATAGTTTTGGGTATGACAAAACTGCATCCAGTGGTAGGGCTTCAGTGTGGGAGTTCTGAGTTTTGGGACTTTGCAGGTGTAGTGCATGCAGGGCTCTCCAAGTGCTGTCACTGCCCTCTGCATTCTTTCCACTCTTCTGACCTAAGCTAACTTTGTTGTAGAAGTATTTTTAATAAATTCTTATTTTTGGAGTGCGGTACAGTATCGCAATGTTTTATGAACAATTTTGACATTTGGCCATTTTGGGCCAGAAACGTCTTTAACTATCTGCTAAACCTGGCTCAAAGACAGGGAACTGAGAATGCAATACAGGGCTCGCATTTTCAAATTTATTTGTTCTTGATCCTGTGTTTCTTTTACAGTTTACTAGGGATACAACTAACAATTCTTTTCATCAATGATTAATCAACTAGTTTCTGAACGGATTAATTGTTTATAAAATGTGTTCGACATGTTTTAGAAAATGGTAAAAATTGTCGATCATTGTTTTTCAAAGCTTGAGATGACATCATCAAACGTCTTGTTTGAAGATATTCAGCTTAATGTCATGAAGGATTATGTTGGTGATCAATTTTGTTGTTAACCATTCAATTAATTACTGCAGATCTACAGTTTACAGATAACTTTTCAGTTTTGTTCAAAACTAATTATTTGATTGGAGCAAAATAAATATAATCAGAGGCGGCATGTGGGACTGCAGACCCCACAACTGCCCAAAGGCACAATATATCTGAGAAACAGAAAAAAAAATCTAAAAAATAATTTTTAAAAAAATTTGCAGGGAGATGCAGTAGGACTTAGCGCAATCACTGATGTAATTAATCATTTCCTCATCATTTCAATTTTGTTTTTATAACAAAGTAAAGAAACAACATTTTGATTTCGCAATGGTTAACATTTTCTTCTAGATGGTTGAAATTATTTTTTGGGATGATTTTGAGATGGTGGGGGGAAAAAAGTTAATCTGGAACCCTACTACGGCTACAGCATTCCAGCCAAAACCTCTTTCTTTCTTGTCTGGTGTAAGGATTTCGATCTTTCTCCTAGGTCCAAGCACCCATAAAAGCAGGCTGACTGTGGACAGCCCAGTTTGAGGGAGTTGGAGAAAAATCAAATTATTATGTCAATTTTTTCAATGATTTTATGAATAAATTTTCTAAAAAAAAAAAAAAAAAAAAAAAAAAAAAAAGAAGAAGAAGAAAAAACCCCAAAAAACAACCCCAAAACATGGAAACCGAACATAAGGAATCATTTTAACCCTTTGGTAACAAATTTAGATGATGGTTTGCTTGCCTGCACAATATCTCCGAAAGTTCTCGATAAAATTTAACGACATTCCATGGGGGGGTAAGCCATGGGTTAAGGAACAATAAATTTTAGAGCTAAACAGGGAATTTTTTACAGTTACCTACCCTGTACTATAGCTCTCTATGAACTGATTTTCATTCATTTTTAGTGATAATGGCATTGGCAGAGAGATACACCGAGTGCTCTCTAGTTACCCTCAGTTTTTAATAGGCTTTCTGGTTTATGAAAAAGCTTTGCATTGCCGTTGCTAGGATTTATGTCAAAGAATTTAAGGAATAGGGCTGGATTTGGGGTCTGAGGCACAAGTCAATTTGGGGCCTCTTACCCCAATATATCATAGATAGATAGATATAACAAGAACAATAAAAAAAAGAACTGTATTGATTGTAATTATTTAGCATAAAATGGCCTACTTGGGGCCTCCTAAATCAGCTCTGGGGCCCTTCATAGTCTGGGGGTGTATGAGGGTTGTGCCTTGTGCTTCAGGATTATTAATACAGTACTGTTAGGGAATGCAATCATTCTTTTCTTCTTGCAGCTACCTAACAAGAGTTGGGGATGCAACTACTGCCTGTTGTAAATAACATAAATACACATCTAGTTAGTAATAGTAACCTTCATGTGACCAATGTCATTTGGCAGCAATCAAAACTTTGGAAGTAAGGGGGATCGATGAATAAGTTTTGTTGGACATTAATCATTAAAAAGTCTGAATTTTCAAAAAATAAATGGGCACAAACTAGGGACCAATTTAGCATAAATCTACACTGCAAATCGAACCATCCTCCCATTAAAAACCTAGAAGGACCCCCCCCAAATGAACCGTTTTTAGGGAACATAAGATCAAACGTTTAGACGTTCAGCCCTTTAGCTCCATTAGTACGGCCTGTATGCATCATTCTTACATAGCCAGCTGGACCAAATTGAAAACTGAAGAAAGCTATTTAGACAGTTTTGGCAACAGATTTTGGTTTACGTTTTCTGACAAGACCTGTACAAAAAAGATTGTTGATAAACAGCTACCTTGCCTGGGGGTGGGGAGGTGGGGGAGGTGGAACTGGGGTAAAACTAGAGTATTATTCTACTGAAACTGCTTCCATTTGGACTTCAAGTTTGGGATAAATTTCAATTGAAAGCTGTGGGAACAATTACGAAATTCATGTTTTTCTGATAGATGGTTTGGTTGTTGTTATGAACTCCCTATTTCGATTATTGGCTCAATGTAGAAAAGGTGGTCCCGTTTATAAAATTCCACACATAACGTTGAAAACGGCGCACAAATATAGAGAAATGAATGAAAGTAAACCTGACTTGAATACATAAATTAAACTGTTACACTGTTTTCGTTTGCACACCGTTTTTTTTAAATGTGTGTGAAAATTTTATAATCGGGCCACCTTCCCTAAATTGTATTCAATTAGAGAGAGAGAGAGTGAGTGAGTGAGTGAGTGAGTGTGTGTGTGTGTGTGTGTGTGTACGAATCAAACATGCTATGATGAGAAAATCGGGTTAGAGCAGTGTTGCCAACTTTATTTTTAAGTTTACATCTAAACTTGAGTCAAAAAACATCTAAAATCATTTATATTCCCAAGATATATATCTAATATCTTGGAAATATATCACATATTCCGTACTTGAATGTATATACTTGATTATCAATAAATTAAATGTGACTTTAAAAGTCAACATTCATTTTTTAAAAATATTTCTTAAATTATTGAAAATATTATTTATTTTATTACTTTATACTAATTAAAAATATTATTTCATTAAAAGTCATTTGAATAGTAATTTCTGACATCTAAACTGGACACAGAGCATGCAGATTTAGATGAGAAACATCTAATTAGGCAGCACTGGGCTAGAATTACTCATTGGCCTCGGCTGATGCAAGAAGCCTACGTGTGAATCTCACACAGTAGCCTTCGAACAGCAGACCCCAAACCATATGGTTATGGTTTTATATAACGAAATAGAATCATTGTAGGAACTTATTTTTGAACTTATTATCAATGTTCGTTTTCTTTGAGAATTTTACTTTGATTCGAATATTTTTTCAATTGACAACAACAAAACACTTGGATCTTGAAGAAACGCGAGTATTTCGATCGGGACCCCACTACTCTAATAGTACCAATAAAACTGATAAAATTAACAAAGCATCCTGTTTTTACAACTAAAATCATGTCACCTCACATTCAAGTGTTTTCATTTTCAATGTAAGTTTAATTATTACACGTAACCTCTCCAATATTCCACTTCTTGGCCACAGTTTGCTATTTTGGCCATTTTATGACCAAATGTGACAAATCTGACCCCATAAAAAAGCTTTTGGTCTTGAACTTTTTGGTTTGGCCATTTTTTAAATAGTTATTTTGACTTTGTTGGAGTCGTATTTCAAATAAATTCTTACTTTCGGTGTGTACTTCAGTACTGCAATGTTTTATGAACAATCATTACTGATATTTTTTTATACTGCCTTTTAACCTTTCATCTATTTTTTTCAGTTTCGTCATTAGCAACTTCAATACACAGGCAGTAACCGTGAAAGTTGCGATAAAAAAACAACAACTAAGAATTGAATGAAAAAACCAAAAAATCTTTAAAAATAATACTAATGATTTACAACTCGTCATCAAATAAAACTCGAAATAATTGTTTTTTTTAAACAATTTTGGCATTTGGCCATTTTTGACATGTTTTTGGTCAGAGACGTCTGGCAACCCAGTTCTTGGTGATGTAGTCTGGTATTATTTGTAACCTTGAAGAAAAAGGTCTGAGGAGGAAAGATTGCATGGCAGAAAAGAAATTATAACAGACAAGTAGTAGTAGTAGATTTGATTACTAAGTAAGTACCCCAAGCAAAAACATCTGAACTCGATTATTTTGGTTTGTGACTAAGAGAAGAAAAGTTTACACACTTGACTAGTAGTAATGTAGCAAGTGGGTGAGATAAAGGGGACAAGTCTTAGTTTCGTAGCCCTTAGTGGAATGTGCCTTCTGTGGCATTTAGCTCAAGATCAATGTACAGTATCTGTCTTGCTAACATCAACGAAGCATAGCATCAACTTTGAATCATATTGAATTATTTTCCTCCTGAAATTTACGAAACCAACAATTATAGTGAGATACGATCACACAGTAATTTGAACACAAAATTGAAAACGGGAATGTCACGTGTTTTTTTTCCTCTGACAATAAACTAACTTCACAACAACTTTTGTCAAGTTGAAGTGAGGACATATACTACCCTTTGATCTTGAAGTAAAGTCCTGAAAAAGTGCATTCTTATTTAGAGCACGAAACTAGAATGGTGTCGAAGGCAAACAGAAATACTAGATAAAAGTTGGACTATATCTCATAGTTCACTACTTGTTGTTGTGAGGGTACTGGCCAATAAGTCGCAACAAGATACTAAGCAAATTTCAAATATAAGGAAGTGAAATTAAAACAAACGAACAACTTTTCACACATTTTTTCGACAGTATTTACTTTTTACTACTATTTGTATTTTTATTTATACTAATTCAAAAGGAAACATACTAGCTTTAAAACTAAAATAATGGCGAGTGCTGCGTACCCCGAGGAAGGAAGAACACTTGGAGAAAAGAATTATGAGATGCAATATAGAATCATTTACAATAATTGAAAGGATAATAAAATATCTCAGTTAATAGATTCTTTACAGTGAACAGAAAAGACAACAGCAAAATATGCAGAAAAGACACTGCAAAATAAGCAGGAAGAACTTCTCCCATAGAGACCCACGGGCACCTCCGTTATAACGCGGGTGTTGGGAGACAATAAAGCCAACCACGTTGTAACCGACACGCGATCAATTTAGATATTTTGGAGGAAGATCGATACTTCGGGGTCCATCATCCAACCGCGTTATATCGCGAACTGCTCCATAGCAGTATCAACAATAGGAATACACTAGTGACCCAGATATACAGAAAACAAAAACAGGAGAAACATTACAATTTACACATCAGTAATAAGACTATCAATCTTTCAAAACATAAGTGAAGAAATGAGATAAGAGTACAGATATGCACACCTTTTACAGGGGCGCGTGGCTAGAGATTGGGGGCTGGGGTCTGTACCACATGAGGGGCCCCCTCCAACATCTAGTAAGATTTGTTATCGTATCAAGTCAGTAAAAAATGCAATCGATAAACTAGAACTACAATTTTAAAATATTTTACCCCACCCCTCTCCATCAGGGGCGCAGGACTGTTCAAAATAGCCCCCCTTCCTCAGCTACGCTAGTAAATTTACTAGTTTAAATTTCATGTGTTTGTTTACTATTGAATTTTTTTACACTCTGTTTTGATCCGCCTCACTTTATCTTTCTGCAACTGACCGTCAAGTGCCCTCACAACAACCCAGATTTGGGGCCGTAGAATTTATGAGATCACCTAAAATGTAGAATAAGTATTGTAGAGAAAAATCTTTTCATTAAAAAAATATTACCTTCTTTTTAGCCATCTCTTTTTTCTCCGGCATTCCGTACATCCGTACTCATATAAAAACAGTAAACATTGATTCCACATCATCAAAAACGTCACGTAGTAGTAAGTACATGAGTAATAATAGTGAATATATTTGTAGCGGGAAATACGTCAGCATGTCTTCGAAACATGTCGCCAGCCGAACCAGCCATTGGCGAAATCAGCTACGATAGGGCGGTAACCCCTCAATTTGAAAGAATTGGAAGCATTCAAAATTATTGAATTAGATACTACAGACTATTATATTAAACGTTAGGCGAAGGAACACCAATCGGAAAACATTTTTTTCAATACAATTAATCAACAACTTCTCCCACAAAACAAAACGAAAACAAATTTAGAAAATGAATAAATGGTTAAATCCAAATTAAAAAACAACTTACTTTTCTTTCTAGCTTTAAGATGATTACGTTAAATACAGAGATTAAAAAGCTACAAAGAAGGGCGTGGCTTGTGATTGAGATGGTGTTTACTGTTTATTCACCCCCTCCCTCTAAGGATAGATGTGACAGACACTAAGGTCGAGTTTAATGTAGGGACCCTTAGACAGGGTCACCCAGAGCCCCAGGGTTGGAGCCACGTAGGGCCCCTAGTGGGATCCAGGAGCAGAACCCCTAGGCTGCTGGAGATCCAACGGAGATGACTGTTGAAACATTAGTTTAATGGGCTCTTGAGCGTGCACAGGCCTGGGAAACTTGCCCTTGTTACCTGCCTCTCGAAGGGCCTACCCTCTAGCGTACGTGCGTCTGTTCACCGAATTTGTCCAGTTTCGCCGGCACTTCCGAACGCCCCAGGCATCAGACAATTAACCTGACCCTACGCTTAAGTGAAAGGGGCAGATGCAGCTTGGGTACGAACTACACCTTTTTTTTTTCCCTGGTTCGACCGTGGTTGAGCTGGTTGTTTATTTTCCTCACAACGCCAGTTAAGCAGATATGTTCGCCCTCCTCACTTAGAAGATTGGCGCAACACAATCTTCCTTATTCCTATCTGGCATTTGGTCTCACTGATAAGTTCACATTTTTTGTTAATCTAATCCCCGAAACAGTGAGCATCAACAAGAACCCAGTTTTAAGTTGCCCTTTTTAAACTCACAATTCATAAAAGAATCTAAAAACACAAAATTAACACAATAAAAGTTTTTTATAAATGTTTTTCCAAGTCTGAAATTTAGCACTTCTGTCGTTAAGGTTTTTTTCTATGTATATACCCATCGATTATTTTATAATAATATCAACTTTATGAAATTTCTTCCATTTTTTGCGGAGGGGGGGGGCACAGAAAAAATTGTATTTGAAATTAAATTAAAAATCATTTAGGAGTTCTTGAACAAAGCTACTTTTGTAGATATTTTTTGAGGAGACAGTTTTTCTAAGAAATAGTTCCAAGATTATTGTTCAATTTTGCCAGTGCATTTTAATTTAAATTACGCATAAACCATAAGTGTTTATAACTGTTTATTCATTTTGTTTAATGAATCTCTTGTTAGTTTTTTGGCACAATGTAAGGAGAGTGGCTCGGATTCTGGGGGATTCTTATTTTTCATAATTTGTTTTTACACGCATTTTTAAAATATGAAACAACAAAACCACCGGAATGTTTGTTTTTTATTTATTCGAAATATTTTTTTGTGCGACCCAAAGGAAAATAAATGGGTGCGATGCAGAGAGGATAGTCTCTATTGGGATTCACTTGACGTGACGTAGACATGCGATCAGTCAAAAATACATATAGGCAAGACAATAAGTTTATGAATGTACTTCTGTTTTTCTTTCATGAATCCTCTTTTTAATTTTTTATGTGCGGCATTATTCACAAAGAGTGTGCGTGGGTGTGAAACTTCATAATCGGGACCACCCTCCCTAGTCAGAAAGAAAGCTTTATTTGTGGTACAGACGGAATTTTGGGTCCGTTTTTTTTGTATTCCCACCTTGAACTAATTAAACCGAATGACTAAGTATATTGGTAGATTTTATTTTCATAACACAGAGGCCAGAATTTGTACTGCTCAAATGCAGCTTGATGTACTTCCAGGTTTTGGGAGGGATTATGAGAGCGGTGGGGTCCCAATCGGACTGCGCCTTCACTAGTCCAAAGTCAAAGTGTAGTATCTGTTCTTTTCACATCAACAAAACACAACATTCACTTCCTGCTTTCAATTTTTGACATTATTATGACTGTATTTGGCACAATGTAGGGAAGGTGGTCCTGATTGTATATTGTCAACTTTCGCTCGCTCAATATTGAGAACGACATACGAATAAAAAGAATAATGATGATATTTTAAGTATAATGTAACGTTTAAAATTGAAAACGGGATGTTAATGCTGTGATTCGTTGAGGCGAAAAGAATAGATACTACACTTTGACTTTGGACTAGGGCCACAGATGGCACATTCCGATCAGGACCCTATTGCTCTGATAGTGCCGATAAAAAATGCGTAAGATCAGCAAAAATAGACAATTAAGAGATGTCACCGATCTTCACCTCCCAGGGTAATACAGTTTAAGGGATGAATGCCACCCAGGGGTAGCACCAAGTGTCCCTCATTTGCTAAGAACCCAATTCTCAGAAACGATCCCCAGAATCAAACATTATACAGGTCCTGAACAATACAATCTTTGCGACCCCCGCAGTATTTGACACGGACAGTTCGCCTATGTGTCCGAGACGGACTTTCCAAATCCAAATGAAAAAATGAATAAATTAAACAGTCAAAAATGAGAAAATTCTACGACGTGAAATTAGATTCTTTTAGGAATATCTGACAAATACTTCCTGTTGTGTTGAAACTAAGAGAAACATTTCACAAACGAAATTCCCATGATCGACAGCAAATAAATCAGATTATGCTACACTTTTAAAGGGTGCCTAAACCTAGCTTTTCCGAGGTGCCA
This sequence comes from Thysanoteuthis rhombus, assembly GCA_963457665.1. Classification (NCBI taxonomy): domain Eukaryota; kingdom Metazoa; phylum Mollusca; class Cephalopoda; order Oegopsida; family Thysanoteuthidae; genus Thysanoteuthis; species Thysanoteuthis major. The sequence continues at coordinate 90,982,581 of OY735200.1, read as the reverse complement.
GGAATCTTAGTGCCGGCTCTTTCAAGAAGGGTGAAAAAAAAAAATTCATATTGAAAGATGAAAGAAACAAGCTTGGTTGCCCTGGGCTTAAATACCTTTGCTTCATTAAGATCTAAAAAGGTAAGCAAAACAGAATTCATTTCTGCATACAATATTAATAAAAAAAACCCCACATGTGTCTCATTTCAACTCCTTTCTAAGTAGTTTCTGTTAAATGGGATTCGCAAACTGAGTTGGGTTTTAGACGTGGGAGTGAATTAGTCATCAGATTTTGTGCACGTTACTGATATTTGGTCTGGTCATTGTTGTTACAGACAAAAATCGTCAAAACTCAATAGAAGTTTGACAATAGAAATCAACGATAACCACAATGAAAACATGAAGAGGAAAAATGACTCATCAAAGCTTTTTTGATCGTGCGGCCACTTTATCGTAATACCTACAGAAGGCTAACAAGAAACATCTACCCTACATCGGGAAAGTCATTTTCAATTATTTTTTTTTATTACTTCAAACTTTCTATGGGTGCCTTGCCATAATATAATGGGGCAATCGTAGGTTTGACGGGTCAGAAAACTTGAGCCATTTTTAAAATTTGGAAAAAGTTCACATCATCTGATCAATATGTCGAATAGGTTTTTCAACAGGATTTTTTTTAGCTATACAGTTATCTGGAAATTAAATCTAGCCAATTTTACAGCGAAACCCGGCCATGAACAAATCTAGCCACTTTTGGCCATAGAAAGGCTACCGTGTTCTGGACCTGTCAAACCAAAGATCACCGTACAATGGTTAGTAAGCTAGTCTCGTAGACCATGAATTCGATCCTCTGTGGGGACCTCACATTTATGACCTAGCACCAGACTAGGCTAAACCTTTATGAAATATTTGGTCGCCTTGTCATGGAGTAGTAATCAAATCTAGTCTGATATACCATTTATTGTTGTAAGTTCGATCCTCACTGGTTAGTCCACAACAGTGACCTTGAGCCAGACATACAAATAAATACCGTCATTAAACTTAAAGAAAAAAACTGAGTAATAAAACTCCGAGTAAAATATAAAATTAATTAAAAAGTTTTGCAAAAGTTTTCAAGAAAATATATTCTCTAATCGAAAATGAAGTGACGAAAAGTTGAGAAAAAATAAAAATATCTAATGATTATATAAAAGGTAATTGATGGAAGTAGATAAAAAAGAGGAACTTTTATTATCTTCTGGAAAAAGATTTCTTTCCAAGAACTCATTCTTGGTAATCTTTGCTTTGGCGTACATAAAACTATGGCACTGTTCAACCAGCATACAAAGGCTCCAAAAGTTATTTAAAAAAGTATAATTTTCCATTAATTGATTAAACATTAATGTAATTAAACAATATATTCATAAGAAATTGACCTAATGATCAAAATAAAAGCCAGTCTAAGCCGTTTGCTTCTAATTAAAAAGAAAACGTCAGTTTGGCACTTTAGATTTTCCGATTCATCGAGCGAAATTTGATATAGAACAAATAAATAGCTTTCAATTTCATTGTTGTATTAAATTTCAGATGAATATTAAACATTTTATAGAAAAAATACTTTGGAGCCTTTGAATGACTTTTGTACCTTTTATGCTGATTAAATACTGCCATGGGGCTTTATGTACATCAATGCAAAGATTACAAAAATGAAAAATTTTCGAGAGAACTTCAAATGTATTTGTCTTTCTTTAGTATAAATAAATTGATTTAATTCCACCATTTAATCATTCGATATTTTTCCTTTTTTCTCTAAATATTTTGTCACATCATCTGTCCTAATTTTTCAAGAGAACTTTAAATACATTTGTTTTTTTTTAATATAAATAAAATTAATTCAATTCAACCCTTTAATCATTAGATCTTTTTTCCTATCGTTTTTCCAAACATTTCGTCACATCATCTGTGTGCGCTGCTTTCTCTAGTTTGTTTTCTTAGCGAAATTTCTTGTTATTTTCCCCAAAATTATCTTTTCTCGTTTTTCTTAATGTCTCTTTCGTAAATGTCAAGTTTCAAACCAAAATAAGTTAATGAAACTACCTGGACTGGAGAGAAGGAAAAAGAAATCCCAAGATTTATTTAATCAACTCGAAAACATGAATTCCTCCCTAAAAAAAAAAGCATTTCATGTTGTTCTGATATTCAAACGAACTTTACTGACTGTACCAAATGCAAATAAAGCAATAAAAGGTGTTGAAAAAAGACAAATAAAGGTACCAGGAATGATGATTGCGTCAGACGACATGTTGTTGTGGTTGTTGAGTTATCTGCAGAAGAAAAATCGTCGTCGTCATCATCGTCGTCGTCTTCGTCCTCGAAGACGATATCTTCTTCTTTTTGTTTTTCCTTATTCGGAGTAATCAACGGATCTTTATCCATTTTTGTTAGCATCCAAAAGAAAAGAGAAAAGAATCTATCAACTCTCACAATATTTGCTATCGAAGGAAGTGGCAAATAGGAAAAATAAAAGAAACAATGTTGTTCAAGTTCAACCAAGTAGTTTTTACATTGTCTGCTTTGCTGCAGTTTGAATTTATGACTGCGAGAGTTACCTTCCCCTTTTTGGCCCGGGACAACACAAACCTATAGGAGTAATCGGGCCTGTATACTCATTATTATTTTCAACGGGCCTAACCCTCCACCACTCGTTCGTTATAGTGCTTTTTTAATCAACCAGAATAAAAATAATCAGAATGAGAAAATTAATTGATGTGAAATTAGATTTTCCAGGAATATCTGACTTTTAAATACTTTCTTTCGTGGTAAAACGAAGAGAAACAATTTATAAAGGAAATTCTCATAACTTTGGACAAGCTCAGTCAGGCTTGGCTAGTTTGGGGAGATAGAGTGTTCACAATAGCTGGGGTCTAGGAGGCAAGGTTGCCAGTAAATATATATATAAATAAGACAATACTAAACTTTAAGTAAGACTTTAATCTACCACGCGATTGTTCCTGAGGAGAAAAGAAATTTTGAAGCCTTAAACTTAACATCAATTTTTTCCTAATCAGAGGATTCCACAAGGGTTTCTGTCTATACTTGGGTTACTGATAAAGTTATTCAAACACAACATAGGCTGATTTTTCCATTTGTCATATTCTCCATTAAGAAAGCCAGAGTGCACAACAGGCAAAACTTTGTGACCATAACAACCAAGATGAGGATACTAGTCTGTACAGATTAATGATATAAAATAATTAAACATGGAAAGTTTTTTCAACCTTTTTTTACATCAAAAGTTTTGATTTTTAAGTGATCGAATGAGGAAAATCTGTTCTTTATTACATTTTTCATTATTTGTTTTTATTCAATTTGTTTAATTATTTTCCATTAGATGAAGTATTATAAATCATTATTTTTAATTTTTACGACTACTTTTTACCTTCATCTTAATTCATTAGTTGCTTTTTATCACAACTTTTACTCAGGCTGATTTCCCTCTGGCACCAAGTAATTAATGTGTGATCAGAAAATGAATAAGCCTTATATTCCATATCCTACAAACCTTTTACTTGTGATGTGATTCCCAAAGTGGATGCAACCACTATCATGGGAGGGAGTTGGAAGACATGCGGGGGTGCTTGATAAGGGGGCAAGGGGCAAAAAATTTGAAATACATTTTCAATGTATCACGTTTGACTGATCTTATGGGAAGTTGCAGAGTGATGGAATATATGCTCTAGAGGGGGCAGTAGTATGAATAAATTTGGGAAACACTTCTTTATACTAAACTTGAAAATGTGATACTTCTGTGGCAGCCACCAAATTGAGCCAATTACTCAATTCTTATTGCATCCCAATTAACAGAAATTTACTGTATTTTGTGACAGTCAGACTGTTCCAATGAATACAGACATTTTGGAGGTATTAGGAATTTTATAAGTATTGCCAGGTTTTCAAATCTTCAAACAATGCTAAACAACCTGAATGAAGAAAGTTGATCTCCACATGAACTAAAATAAAACTAATATTATATGCAATGAATAGATCAATGATAGAAACACAATAAACAAAATCAAAAACGTAGTACTAAAAAAAGTTGATCACTTCATCTTCCTGGAATAATGAATTTCTTAAGAGCCCTCAAATGATCAAATGAAGAATCACCTTATACTGAGAAGCTTTTGGCAGCACAAGCTCGATATTCAAGAACAAGAAGACTCTATTGTCTTAAAAAGAAGACTCTACAACCAGTGAATGCTCCCAATATTCACTTATGAAGCTGAAACATGGAACTCAACCAAGAAGTTGGCTAAAAAACAAAGGACCATGCAACGTCCATAGGAAAAAAATCATGCTCAAAAACAAAGGACAGCAATATCCTTGGAGTCATGAGCAAGTTTAGATCGCAATAGGCAGGCCATGTTACAAGAATATCAGACAACCGCCAGATGTCATGACTCACAAATGGATGCCTCGTGACTATGGGTAAAATTATGGCCAGCAAAAAGTAAGATGGTGTGATGATTTGAACAAGTTCAGAATGTCTACACTTTTGAGAAGGGTCATTAACATTCAAAGAGTTTTTTGGATGATTGAATTCTTTTTTGAAAGGAAAACACCCAAATCCTACATCATTTTTCGCTTACCAACATCACACCTGGAGGAGGCCGTCGAATGGATTAGCTGAAATGTTGTGTCAACGACACAAACAACAAGAACAAACTCTTTTGTTTTGTGAACTCTTTGAAAGTTCAGAATATTTTGGCACAGTGATGCTCAATAGCAAAAAAACTGGTACACCATGGGAAAGGTATGAATGGCTAATTGATGATAATGATATGTTATGGATGAATCAAGGATTTTGAGCAGGTGAGGGGAGGTCCAAATGGAGAAAAATTATTTTTGCAAATAAATTCATGAATATTACACATGTTTTGGTTGACCCATATTTTGAATGGAAAAACTCATTTTAAAATAATTCAACAAACACACGGTCAGGTATGTTGATTGGTTTAATAACCGTCCACAATCTTTTAAAATTTCTGATTAATGTTTTGGTGGATCATTAATTGAAAAATATCTATATTACTTATAATAAATAAAATACAAAAGAGTAAATTTTTGTTTTTAAAGTTAATTTATGATTATTTGAGTATTTCATTTTGGAAAATTACTATCGGGATATTAAAAAAAAAAAATTCAATTATGTTTTGCCTAAACAGATGAAGTCCAGACCCCCTGGCACCCTCTTCCCTGGATCCATGCCAGTGAGTAATGTTAAAGATATCCTCCATTATAAGACAGATTTTGATGTCTGAGAAAACTAACCATGTTATAACTGGGTTGCAATTAGATTTTGCTGTTTTGGAGCTAGATTAATATTATCATTTGCTCTATACACCTATCTTATCATGCCAACCACACTTTAACTGATTGCGTTATAAGGAGGGGTGTAGTAGTAGGGAAATCCCTTGATGATAGCTCAGTGGTTTGAAAATTTAACTGGAAACTAAAAGATGAACAGTTCAATTTCTTGCCCTGAGAAAATGCTTGTTATGAATAACTCACCTTGAATATAATTTTGAAATTGATTGCCTTCACCAACAAAACTCTTTAGCTCTTTAGGAGATTGTTACAATGTACCAGCTCTTGGCACAGACCACATTGTAGAGACTAGAAATTTTGCCTTAAATAGCACACCTACTTGATAGCAAGGGAAGTCAAAGTGTTTTTATATTGCAAATAGATACATGCACTAAAATACTGAGAGATAAAATGGACATTATGACTAGTAAAAATTCCTTTTGAAATAATGAATACTTTGTTTGATACCTGACAATCTTATCTGTCATGCTCTGGTCAAAGGCTTCTTTGAAAATATCATTCAATTTTCGTGGGTAAGTTCATTTTAGAAACTGTCATCATAGGTTTCTTCAGGTATCTATGTATGTTTTGTTATTAGTACAGGCCGCTCCAACGGAGCTAGAAGGATGAAAATTCAAACATTTATCTCTTGTTATATATAGAATTTTTTTTGTTGTTTTTGAAATCCCCTACCCCCCAAAAGTTTTTAGTGAGGCATTCAATTTATTCAGTTATTAGCTTTATGCTACAGTGATCCCTTTTGTTTGTGTTCAGCAGCGTTCATGCTTGTTTTTTTGTTGAAAGTTTGAACTTGTTAGTGATCCATCAAAAGTCAAGAGAAGTAATTTATTTATTAATCACTCTTAAGATGGCATGCATCCAAAAGACATAGGTCATGTGATGATTTCTTCTGAGTCACCTACCAAACCTGTTGTATATTTTTTTCATCAATAATAACTGGAATCTGAGGAAAGATGTTTTTTAAAATGTATATCCTTGACCTTCACTAGATAGCACTCAGAGAGCACTTACTGATGCCAACACCTTGCACTAAGTAAAATCTGAATGAGGATGTCCATGTATAGCTGGGATGCAGCGGAGTTAACAGCGTAAGTTTCAGTTTTCTATGTTTTGAACCATTTTCTCAATATATGAAAAGTATCTCTCATAGAAAAAGAGATTCCTGGATCTGCCCTCAAATTTAATCAATTCTTCTCCAGCCCATGGCCCACCCTTCCACAAAATATCATTGAAATTCATTGAGAACTTTAGGAAATAGTGTGAACAAAAGGACAAACATGGGTGGATACATATATCTGTTGCCTCAATATATGAAAAAATATCTCTTGACTGGAAAAAAAAAATTCAGATTCAACCCAAAATTGAATCAATTCTCCTCTAGTCCATGTCTTTGAAATTCATTGAGAACTTTTATAATAATGCTCGGACAAACATGAATGAATACATGTACATTTTCAAAGTTTGTTGGTAAAGGGTAAAAAAATAAGACACACAGGATATTTCAAAAGATATGTAAAACACTTTTACGAAGAGTTACCTCCCTTAAATTTCAGGGGAATTAAGTCAGTATTTTTTTTCGGAAAGGGAGAGTATATTTTTTCCTATAAAAATACTGACTGAAGTGTTCATAAATTTTTTGAGACACCCAGTATTAGCAAGAAAGCATCGCTTATCAAAATAAGAGAACTCATCTGAATATCAGACAAAAAGTTTCATACAAACTGACACAATGTTTGGCATTTGTTTCTGACATTGACAAAATTATAGAATTTCTTAAAAAAATTCAATATTTCATCAAAAATACAAAAGCATTTCTATAGTAAAATCATTAGCAGTGAATTTACTCCATGATTTCTGCTCTCTTTTAACCTCTAAAATGAGAGAAAAACGCTTCCCCTTACTTTTTGAGGCCAATTTTCAAAAAGGGTAAATAGAATATGAAGCCAGGTAGAAGAAAAAATTAATTAAAAAAAAAAAAAGGAATCAGAAAATGAGTCCAGGTAAAGAAATGACTAGCAAAAAATATGTGATCAGAATAAGTTCTCTTGTCATTATTATGTCATGAAAAAGAGGTTAGAAATGTAGATATTGTAAATCTCTCTATCACTTGCTTTCTTTTCCTCTCTATGGATGCCTTCAACTGTCTCATCAAAAAAAATGATAACCATTTACATAAAGTGAGTTTACTGATGTCTTTGATGATAACAGGCTTGAATAGATTTTGATAAGACATATACACTTGTCAATTTGACATCAAAAATATTGTAGCTGAATATGAACAGTGATAACAGTAAAAACAAATCCCCCAATTTCATCAAACTATAAATTCACAATTGATTTTGAATTTTTAGTGTGATTGCACATGTACTGTATTGTTGTCGAATTCCTACTCTGGAGTTGATTTCTTTTTCTTCTTTTAAAATCTTTTCTGGTTGAAGGAACAGTCAGATTAAAGTTTGACCTTGAAGCAGTCGGTCTTGTTCTTCTATGTATTTTTATCACCGTTTCTCTTCACACAGTTTTTTAAGTATTGTCATTCCAACACTAATTGGTGTGTTGTAATGCTGCATATCATGCTAAGTTGATTTTTAAGGTTTAGGGAGGGGCTTCTATTAATGTATCTGAAATGCTAAACTGGACCCTTACTTTCCACCATTCATACAGTTTCAAAGTTTTGGTTACTCCTTTCATGAAGCAGTATGTAAGTCCGTGAAGGGTATTCCACGATCATACCAGCCACAGACAGGCTACCATTAATGTTTTTATTTCATTTTTGAGATTAGAAGTAAAAATATTATACACACACATATATATATATATATATATATATATATATATATATATATATATAAATTTTTTTGCTATGCAAGGTTGCCAGATACCTTTTGAAGGTGACCTAAACACTATCACACTTACTATGATTTTTATTGTAGAGTCTGAATATGAATTTGACTTTAAAAGTTAATGGTACCAGCCACATGCCATGAAAAGTGCCCTTTGATATAAAAAGACTGATGATCCCAGGCTTAGAGTGTACTCAATCAACAGCTAAATCTAATGAAGAGTTTTCCTCACTCTTCACTCATACCAGGAATTGAAACTAGAATATTCTGCATGTGAGGCAGACTTGCTGACCATTACACTATCCAAGCAGATGCACATTGAACTTATACAGAAGAAAATTGACAGCAGCTTTGCTTGCTAATCACCACCAGCCTAAATATAACAAGAAAAGTGTTTTAGAGGGGTATTCAATCCGTAAGGTAAGTTTGTCCTAACTTGATACCGTCTTTTTACTCTTTTTCTTAGAGATCAATAATCGTCTATGTATCTAGACTTGGGGCATGGAGGTACACAGAGTGGTATGGTGCAGATTGTTGTTGTACAAATGGTTAGTGGAACTATTCTTTTATGTCAAAGCCTTAATTTTCACTGTCTTCTGGAGGGGGGGTATTAACTATGTAACAGCACTTGGCATGAGCACACCATTCATTGTAAAAACTTGAAACTTTGCACTCCTCTTGGAGATTTGAAAAAAAAGTTTTTGTTTTTTTTCCCAAATTGAATAGGATTTTAAAGTGAGGTTCAATCTGCAATGTTAGTTTAAAGAGCCATTCCCAAATTTCAAAAAAGGAGGATATTGTTGGTGTTGCTGATTCAGTACATTTCGTGCTCGATTTAGTGCATTTCATGTTTTGGCGGTGTGGATGCACTTAATCATTTTGGCCATTTTCTTGTGTGTTTTTCTAGTATAATTCTGTCACTTTTTGGCCATATTTTGGCTGTTATTTGAATTCAGTGCTTTTTGACAGTCAAACTAGTGCAAAGATATTTTTTGAGTTGAGTCGATATTGCAGACTGATAAGAAGGACTTGGGAAGATCAATTCTGTTGAACATTTTAATGATGGATGGTGGTGATTCATAAACTTCCTCTGAACTTTTGTTTAATATTTGTTTCTTAACAGAAAAAGTAATGGATACTTTACAATCAGATTTTGGTATCAAAATTGGGTAAAATCAAGATCGACTCTTTCATAGCCCATCTGATAATTGAGAACTTTTGCGCTATATTTCTAGAGCAGAGTTTCTCGACCTTTTCTCCACAAATCACCCACTTTGGATTATTTCTCAAATCTACCTCCCACCAAAGCCTCCTTAAATCTGGGGGTGATATTGCCCCATTGAAAATGACTGTTCTAAATTATCTGATGCCTTCAGCCAAATAAAGATTCATATCAAGTAGCTAGACTTTACATTTTCAAAAAGGAACATCACTTTCATTATGGCTTATCTTGGCTAAGCCAAGTAAATTCTAAAATTTCACAGTGGATAGTTGGAGCCTCAGAATGATCATCGAGAGCTTGCGTAAAGAAGCAACATGGTAATGGAAATTATCAAGTAAACAAATTTTTCCAAAAATACACATATTTGTAATTCCTCAAATAAGAGTAGCTTCCCCTTATTTTTTTTAACTCGACTGCCTTTTATTTTTTTGAAGAAAAATTTATTAGTATATGACAATCTATAGCCCCCCAGCACAACTTTCACCCCCTCACAGGCAATATTACCCCCCTCTCTTGCCTAGCAAACTAGTGTGTACATCATTGTGTGTTGGAAATAGAAGGAGGCAGGTATGAGACAGTATAGAGTACATCCTGAAATTGGCCACATTTTTGAAAAATTACTCATGGGAGAGGGTAAAGTGCCCATAACCCACCACTGCATGGGTTCACTAGACTTCCTGATAGACGCCTCTGAGATATTTGAGCATAAAACCTAGATACAACCTTACCATATATCTAGGTTCTAAAATCCATTTCAATCATGATATCATCATTGCTGCAGATAGTTCAATCATCTTTGGGTACTCCACACATGTGGCCTTGTGTCATACAAAGCCAAGTTTAGTGAATATCAAAACATACTTTGCTCTGGAGGTTCGATTAGCAATTTTAATTCATGAACCATTACTACGTTACTTACGGCCTTATGGTGCATCAACTCTTAGAGTCATAGAATGCTTGTAACTACTGTAGAACTCTTTGCTGAATAGGAATAAAAATTAAATCAATTCAATTAATGGAACTCTTTTGTGAATTAAGTTAAAGAAAAATACCAAAAAAAAAAAAAAATAATAACTTCAATCAAAAATTACTTCCCATTAATTACTTTTTTTTTCTAGAATGAATTTAAGAGTCATATTCGGTAAACATTGTCATAGTGGGTACCTCACCATGGAAGCTTGGTCATACAAAACTGAGTTTAATTAATATCAATACATACTTATAATGGGTACTTTGCTACACAGCCTTGTTTTTTTTAATTTTCATAGCTTCAAGCCAAAGTTTGAAATTCCCTATGATAGCGATGATGTAACATTTAACATTCTTTCAATTTTTTTGCCTAAAAATAAGTCTCATCTGTAATCATGGAAATGAAAAGAATTGAAATCCGTGACATTGTCACATAGTCATAACATCAGTATTCATTTAGCTCGACTTAGTTTGGTTACAATGGCACATTACTAGGACAATCAATGAGTTATAATCGTCTTGTGAGACTAGCTTGCTAACCATTGCTCTATAGCGAGGCACACATAAGTATCCACACAGCTCAGCTTCATCTGACACAAGACATTGTTTTCAAACAGAATTTAAGAAAACTACCATATTTAATGGCATATAAGAAGCTAAAATGGCTTAAAAAATATCCCTCAGATCTTATATGTGAAGTTCAGATATGAGGTAGGCTAATGTTTACCAAGACACCCATAGACTACCAGTACTTGTACCTAGCCTAACTCCATAATATTGTAATATCATTTATTAAAACATCATCATCCTCATTGGTAATTTACCAATACACAAACATTTTTTCCAAATTATTTCCAGCTGAAATGGCAGGGTCTCCAATGCCATCAAATATTTTACAATCTATATCAGTCATTCAAACTCTTCCATTCATAAACTGTTTAAAACTACAGTGCAACTCTTCAATGAATAGAATTTAAAAAATGGGACTCTTTTGTAAATTGAATTGAAGAAAAATTTCAAAAATTACTAAAAAGAGCAAGGGAAGTAATTTTAATCAGAAGTTACTCTGATTTATTTAACATTTGTCTTCCCTAATATAAATTTAAGACTTATATTCTTCTTTTTGCACAGATAAATATGCAGAAACAAGATTGGGCACTGAAGCAGTTTATTGGATCCAAATTTGACTTGTTTCAAAAGGTCTCCTTTTTTTCTGTTACATTGGGTGACGTCAACTATACAATACTTATTATTACTAATAAATTCTTTCTACAGATATAAACAATTTAATTTATTCATGGCAATGACGATATAATTTAGATATCAACATTTTTTTTCTTTCATGAATTTTCCACACACTAGCTCACTCGATGTTACAAATGGTATACAAAAATCGTGTGCCATTTTCAACAGAGTAAGTGAGTGTGTGGAACGTTACAATTTACAATATCTTGACCACCTTCAAAACATTGCCCCTACTACCTGCAAAAAAAATTTGTTTCAGAAAAAATAAATAACTAAATAAATAAAACAATTAACATCCCTCTGTATAAGAGTAAAAAAGAGACATTTTGATACAAATCAAATTTGGGTTCAACAAATAACTTAAGTGCTAAAATTGTTCATTTGTATGCTTTCAAAATACTGCAGAGAAAGAGGGATACATATCCACTTGTTTTCTACTAGCATAGAAGTGAAGAAATCTATTTTAGGTTATAGATGCGCACACAGAGCTATAACACATACGAAGAATGTTGACCAGCTTTGCCCAGGAGAGATTATATGAAAACTTTATCTCAGAGACTTACCCAACACAAGCATTGGAATAGCGTTGAATTCGGGAATCAAGCAAATCTGGAGGTAGAGGTTCAATGATGAAGTGGGCCCACTACCTTCAGACTTAACAAGGTTTTACTAAATTAGTGTCAAACCAGAGTTCAGATAAAAAATAAGAATTGACAAGTTTTAAAATATATTCAGAAATAATTTAATGTTATTTTTGTTTTTCTTTTTTGACAGCCATATTGTCCTGAAGAATGTGATGATAAAATTTGAACCAACAATAGATGAGTCCCAGGCTGCAATACACAGAAGTGAACATGAGGGACAAAAATGGAAGCCTGACATCCAATCCTAACATGGGACTCACAAGACTGTTGAAGCATTCAAGAGGCACGAGACCCACAAGGTAAAGGCTCTCAGGGATGGACAGTAGAGGGAGCTGATAATACTTGCCTCTGACACTGAATAAAAAGAGGGTAGACTTGGTTAGAAAATAATTTGAAAAGAGAGCAAAAAAAAAAAAAAAATTAAACTGGATATTTGACTTAAATTGGGAAAAAAAGTCTCTCAAAAAAATAATCTAAGAAAACACAATTACACCTTGATTAGTGCAGTTAATTTGCTCTAAAATTTTCAATTCTGTTTAAGATCTTATGATAATTCAATGTGCTTTATTCAGCTTATACTTAGTTACATTAATTTGTAAAGCAATACTGCAATTGTATAACATCAAAAATTGGTCACTACAAGATCTGCTTAGAAAATAGCCATTTACACTATCCTGAAAACATGAGGTCTTTGAGCAAGAATAAATTCATGGCTTTTATATTACACACACACACACACACACACATATCTATATATATATATATATTATTGTGTCATCCGCAGACAGCTGTTTCGATGTATTACATCTCTTCAGTGTGGCTATAGACTTTATATATATATATATATATATATAAGCCATTAATTTATTTTAGCTCAAAGATACAATCGTTCAAGTAAGCCAATGAATAATCTAGCCACTTCTAGCTATTTGAAATGGCTATCCTCTTTAGGCAATGTCAAACCAGTGATTGCTGATGGAATATATACTATAAGAAAGTAGAAAATGTTTCACGATGTTTAAAAAAAGAAAACCAACTTACCCATGAAATCTTGATAAAGCCATAAATAGATATAAAGTATATAACAGCATGGCACATATTTTGATTGGGGTCTCTGAAATAAGACAAAAATGGATATTTGGAAATGTGCACAGTGAGAATCATCTTTGACAGAAAGCTCCTATGAATAGGTAATTAAGAAGAAAAAAAATGAAAAAGTGACCTTCAGAAACGATGGTAATTACCATATTTCCCAGTATAGGATGCAGTTCCACAAGTTATACGCAAGTAGCTTCTTCCTGCTATGTGGAATAATCTCCCTTCTGAATGTTTTCCCGATGAATAAATCTCAATCTTTTTGAATCGAGGGTGAACAAGTGTTTTACCCAAAGTTAATCTTTTTCAAAGTCTCCTGTTGCTCTTCATTCTAAGTGTTTCTAACTCTTATAAGTAATTTAAACTCTCTTATTGTCTCTTTTAGTCTTCATTTCAAACATGTTTTCCTATTTTAACATCAACAAAATATCCTAACATGTATTTAATGGTTTTATTTCTTTGACAAATGTAATTCCCCTTTTAGTAAGCCTTTGTGAATAATGGCCAAATATCCATGTGAATTTATTGGAACATTCTTATATAATAAATAATCTCAAACACTAAATTGACAACTGATTCATTTTTTGTCATGAATTGTAAATGCACAATATATTTTAACAAATAAATAAAACCAAAGAGCAGTTGAATAAAAATAATTTTATCTTATAAAAAACGATTTTAAAAAATCATTGTAAATATTAAATATATAACTCTCATCTGACTAATTTTAGAAAATTAACAAAAACAAAGTGAAGAGGTGGCATGTTTGGAGATAATAAAGAAAAATCAATGTTTTTAAAAAAAATCTAACACAGTATAAAAGAAAGCATCATTTGGTATCACAAGTTGTCTACCTTTGTTTTTAAGGATTTTGATATCCGAGAATCTGAAACATTCAGTTATTTCACCTTTCATCTTATGGTGCTCAGTCTTAAAGTCTTCAGGCTAGTGTTGTTTGGGATTATAAACCAGACCTATGGATGTAATTCTCATGGGGCAATTGTTGTATATCTTTGTGTCCTTGTCATTCTATGGTTGCACAAAGTAACAAAGAACTTCTAATTACTTGAGCCATAAGTCAAGTTTACTAATATATCGCTCACTAACAACCTGTGTATCCTTTCTCACTCTTGTTCCTGAACAAGACTCTCTTCAAAAATGTAACTCAGCACAAAAAAGACTCAAAGCTCAAGATGAGACTTAAAACACAAGGCTCATTGACTAGTTGACAGTATTTCTTCATTCATACATAAGGTACTTCACAGTAGGAGGAGATGTCAGAGTAGTAGTGAGAGTACCCAACATGTATAGTTGTGTTTCTATTTGAACAAAAACATGGCAGTACTACACTTTTTATCTTCCACACTAGGGAAGGTTGGTTTGTAGTGGTTAAAAAGGCAGGGAATGAACCATGACAGGGGCTGTAGCTCAAAAGAGGTCAACCTGCTCCCCCCTACCCCATATATATATATATATATATATATATATATATATATATATATAAGATGACAATATTAAATCAATGGTATGAATATATATTAGATATGATTTACACAAACTTATATAGACCACTAATTGAGAAAGAGAAAAGTATACCTCATAATGTCTGCATCATTCTGTATGTAAATAAAGGACTTGATAATATAAATTTACCTCAAATTTTGAACTACAAGGAAGTCCTACAAACTCTACCAAGTGAATTAAGAAAAGAAGAGAATTATCCATTAGTAACATAGAGATTAGGACCAACAATAGTTAATAAAATTTTGAATTCTAAGAAAACAGTAAAATCTCTTACCATAAATAAAGACAGTGAAATTAGTGTTCCAAAATGTGAGTGTCATGCTTCGCAATTATGTGATAAAAATCTTGGCCACATATTGACAGAGATGTAAGAAAACTCCTTGCAGAAAGTCCAAATCATAGAGAACCAAGTGTTTAGATTATGGCAAATGTTAGGATGAGATTAAAAAAAGCATCAGATAATTGATAAAGCAGCAAATAATATAGCATTTATATGTACAAAATATTATATTCAAAGGATATTTTCTGAAGTAGGTTTGATAGGAACAGCATCATCCACATAAAAAGTATCTACTTGCGAACAAGACAATATCATATTTAATAACATTGTAGTGTGTGAAAAGTTAGGACTTGAAATAGATGAAAAAATACAAAAGTTACCAAATATGTATTGGATACCTAAAATGCATAAAAATCCAATAGGTATTTGCTTTATTGTAGCCACTTGAGTTTGTAGCACTAAACCTGTCAACAAAGCTGTTTCTAAAGTTTTTAATTTGATCTACAATCAAATACAGAAATTCCATTTCAAAAGTAAATTCTACACTAATTTAAATGTCTTCTGGATGGTAGATAATTCTATGCCTGTTGAAGAAAAATTGGATATTATAAATAACTGTAAATGGGGTTAAATCTATCTCAACCTATGATTTTAGTACTCCTCATGAAGATCACATTGAAAAATCAAATGAAATAGACTTGGGATTTGCAGGAGGAATTTGTAAATATATTGGACTTACAAACTCTTAAACTTTCTGGTGTAAAACGAAAAGGCAATGCTTACTTTACGTGTTCTATTCTTGAGCCAATTGTTGGTCATTTTATTGGAAAACGTTACTTTAAAATAAGTAATAAATTATTTCATTAGATTAAAGTCATCTACTGGAATAGATCCTGCACCCTATTGGGCAAATTTGTATTTACAAAGACATGAATATATATTCATGCTATCTTTACTTAGAACTGATATGAAGCGAGCTTGTGCATTTTTAGGTTGTATCCATTTTATTGATGACTTCTGTTCTCTCAATGATGAAGGCAAATTCAGAAAATTGTATAGTGCTATATACCCCAAAGTGTGAGCATAACGGAATACAAGCAATGTTCTTAGATTTGGATATTGAAATTGAGGATGGACTGTTTGTCTATAAATTGTTTAATAGATGAGACTCATTTCCGTTCCATATTGTATGTATGCCATTTAGAACAAATAGTATTACATCTTATAGATTTTGCAGAACTATATTGTCAGGATATTTGAGGATAGCACAAGCTACACTTAGAATTATTGATTTTATACCAAAATACGTTTCTTTAGTTGTAAAAATGGTCAATCAAGCTGGCAAAATTAGTAAAATTTTTAGACAATTTAATATAGCCATGACTAGACATCCTGATTCTTTTAAAACTTATCAACTTGATTATAATGAAAATTAAAGAATATGTTAACAAGAGTATGAAAATAGAATAAATGAATAATATATTTTGAATTAAACAAATTTGTATAATTGTTAGGGGAATTAGGTAACCAAAAGAGATAGATTTCATCTTGGTCAGTGTGAAAGATCATTATATTGACTAGAACCAGGGAAAGGGAAAAAACATTTGATTCTGGTCTGTTTTTCTGACTGATAGGTAGTTGGGTGGGGTGAGAGATTGAACACTGAATGCAAAGTAACGAATTGCTCAAGTATAATAATGGAATAGCCCTTTGAGGTGTTGCTACCGGCTAGAATATGGTTTTGTTAAGTTTCAACCATGTATATTGATAATTTAAAGGAAAAAGAATTATTGGAAGCAACATGGTTTAAAAACAAAGTTAGTAGAAAAATTGGTCGAATTCTTTGTTTGAAAACGTTGGTAGAAAATCAACTGAAAGTTTTTCTGTGTAATTAGTATTTTTAAAGATGATATCATAGGTTGGTTTGCATGCAGTCGAAGATTAAAACCGACACAACGGATTTAATATTCACATCGGTGAACACTCAATAGAAGTGACACAAACAATGAGTCACATCCGTAGTTACGCATATGGATCCCTCATTGTCAAATTGTTTTTAGGTAACCTATGAAAGTAAGCCCTTTGTTTGAAAGAAATTAAATAATGTGTAGTATGGAATAACATCCTTATACAATACATTATGATAATACCTTATATAAAATAACAAACTATAAGTAGTATGACATAAGCTATATATCAAAATCATAGCTGAATGGAAGGTGGTGTTTGATCATCACTGCTGGGGTGTTATGTTCATATAATTGTTTTGCTTTTTAATTTCACAAAAACAATTACATGGTAAACAACTGATCTGAACAAGTAATATATATAGTACCATAATATCAAAGTATGAGTAAAACATAAAAGACACTAAGAAAATTACATAAATTGCATTGACAGATATTGGGAAATGAGTAAGTGAAGTGACTGGAAATTTTTTTTAATGTGTTTACTGTTTAAAGCTGTAAAGCTTCCAAGCTTCAACAACACACTCCCACCCTTAGTACACATCATTGATAAAAGATGGAACATTCTCACGATCAAAACAGATCAAAGAGAAACATTCACAGACCCATGATTCATCTCCTACCGCAGACCCAAAAACATCAGAGACATGATTAGTAGCAATAATATCGTTAACAATAAAGTTGTACACAAAAATACACCTAGAACAATTAAATTCTGCACACCTTGCAACATAGGAAACAGTCTATGTTGCAACCACCTCAAATACACCAACACATTCACAAGCACCACCACAAAAGAGAGTTACCACATATATCAGAATAGCAACTGCCGCAGTAAGAACATTATATACCTTCTAGAGTGCAATAGATGTAAGTTACAGTACATAGGCAAGTCCGAGTGGCAATTCAATATTGGACTCAACAATTATAGACATAGGATTAAGTCAAAAAATAATCGTAGCCCACTTCCCGAAGAACTACACTTTCGCACACCTAACCACAATTTTGCCACTGACGCTAGCTTTACCATCATAGAAAAAATAGAAAGAACTACTCCAATTGACATAACTAAAGTTGTAGAGAAACACGAAGACATGTGGATCAACAAATTTAAAACCCTATATCCTAATGGATTAAACACTAAACTGAACAACCCTCATCACACAGAACCCTAATATACACAACTCCTATCATTAATATCCTCACACCCACATCTAAGACACATTCAATAATGGAAGCTTCAAAGTCACCCAGACCCATAGGAAAAACTTCACCTTAGCCTGTTATAACCCCTATCCAAATCATATATATATATATATATATATATATATATATATATATATATACATATAGCTATAGCTGATGATGGAGTTATGCTCCAAAACATGTCTGGATATTACACAATTCTAATAAAGATTCCATACGCATTGTATACTTCTGTTCTGTCTTGACTTGAATAGTACACTCGTACAGCTGAAAAATGAGACAAGGAGACAGATCAACTACTTCCACTGCTACAAACACACTGAACCAAGATACAACTCCCAACAATCCAATGAAATTTACTCATATAGAAAACACAGAAATATGATCCATCAACTGTGAGAAAGAAAAAATAGCAAGATTTGAGTTACAACAGAATTTCTTGAAAACCTGCATTGAGGAAAAACTCATGCTTCTTCATTGAATTACACACATTAATAGGAAACTGAAATGAAAGATTCTTATTAACATGGTGAGACAAGATGCAACAACTATTGATGGACCTTATGGAGGAGGACACTATTAATTCTGTGATGATAAAATCAGGGAAACTTTAAATGATATTGATGCCCTAAAATCTAAAATGAAAGTACACACTGACACAGATGAATACACCAAAATTCCAAAACATTATAGACAAGAATATCAGAGAAAAAACTAAATAACTCCACCACATGAAAAATAAAAAACATAGAAAACTGAGATACATGGACATCAGTGGAAATATCAAAATAAGAAGGAAGATGTATGGAGAGAACGCACACCAAGTATGGATATGGATGCAAAGATGAGACAAAGTAAAAAGATACATACAAATATTTAGATGGACAAATAAAACGAACGTTCAATACATGAACATTAATGACGATATGGGACTAAATGGAAATACTTATTAGACAACATATAGACGATCATGTTAATATGTGTGCGAGAAGAGGGGCGAAAATGGGAGATAGCTTTTGAGTGAAAGATGGAACCTTTGTGCCATGGTAGTGCAGTTGCCGGAGTCAAAGCTGAGATGTCTTAACTGCTTTGAATCCATAAAGCTTTGAGTGAACCAAAGAATGGTTATAGAGACCGCATTCAGTGTGTATGCCGAACTGTCAAGTTGTGTGGAGAACAAATGTCAGACAGACTATTGTAAGACAGAAAACACATGGAATTTAATCCATGTGTGCTTCCCAAAGTGAGGAAAATTAGGAAAGATCATTGTGACTGTTGAATGGTATTAAGCATTGCCATTTCATTCATGAGAGCTAGAGTGTTTTGAGCTATTGGTGAGTAGTCTTGCATATGTGAGATGCTTCAACAACAGTGAATAGAAAGGTGCAAAGTTAGTACAGAGATTGGTAATGGCGGAAAAATGGTAAAGTTTGGATCGGCTGGGAGGCTGGTGAATTGATACCGATTTTTTAGAGGAGGAAGGAGAGTGAAAAAGTATATTGCTAGATGTACCAAGGCAAAAAAGGGTATAACTGACTAGAAGTGATTAATCATGTGTGTTAGGGAGACAGTTTTCGTATTTAATTCTCAACTAAAAGTATAGGGGGTGCTAAATATACAATACAAAAGTTGCAGTCATCATCTTCAATTGGAATAGGAGTGGAGTTTTACCCTGCAGCAGCCAGGTTTGTGAAAGAGAACTTTTATTTAACAAAATAAACCAAGAATATTTCATCATTCAAATTTGAATTTGGTGGACACAACAATGATATGCATGAAGAGACTGCATTGTAATCACAAAGCAAATCTTCATTTGTAAAAAGTTTCCTCATCCTTCCATGATTCAAACATGTTCAAGTGGATCCAGGTCATCAGACCAACTTAATTCTTTTTTGTCTCTGAAAAAAAAAAAAAAAAGCTGCGGGGACTATCATTTGCTATGGTTGTCTGTCCCTTGTTGTCTTGGTCACTGACTCCTTTTTCTCAATTGGATAATTCAGTCATTCCTTAATATATTCAATAAAATTTAGTATGTAGGCTTGTGCAGAGATTCATGTATGGCTGATCTGATTGTTTGTTCAGATATTATAAAGATGAAAAATTGAAATTAAAATTGTGTATCTTAGAGTTAATGGTCCTAATGAACAACTAATTGGCACTCTCCCTCTCTCTCTATTTCAACTGTTTTCCCCTAGGGATCTTTATACTTTGAAGAATATTTTTTGATCTGTCATTCTTCAGTTTTTTTGTGGGCTGTGAGGCAGGGTGCTTGATCTCTCATGATAGGGTACTGTTTTGCTCAAATAATTGTTAGTGAAGATTACATGAACTTAACCGCAATTTCCCTTTAATTTTTAGTAGTCAGTGAGAAGTGGGTAAGGGGAACAAGAGGCAATGCCCCCCACCCATTTCTTAGTTGTCAGTACGTACAAAAATCTCATGTGGTGCAAATTTTCCCTGTAACAAAACTGTGCGTACTGAATACTCGTGCAAGTGTAAACTTGAAATTGTGATGTACTAAAATGGTATTCAAAATACCGACTTAGTAGTTAACAGTGACAGCTAAGAGTTTTTCTTCAATGAGTGTAATTATATTATTTTACATATAATCATAAATATAAATTACTACATTACTTTAGTTAGCAACCCTTCTATGTGCATATTCATTCCCTTTGTAGTTGCAAAATGCGTGTGTGCATTCAGAGGCAACTATAGTTAACAGTGCATCAAATGTTCCAGTGTTTTTCCACCCTGCTAACAACATCAATAATCCATAACGGCAAGTAAGTAGCAAGAATCAGCAGCAACTGACAGTGTTGCCTGGGTGAGGTGATTGGTGGGAGAAGCCTATGAAGAAGTTCTGTGACAAATTTATTTATTTTTATTGGATGAAGTATCATAAATCATTATTACAGATGTCCCCCATTATAACGTGGATGTTGGAGTCCAAGAAAGCCAACCATACTATAGCCAGCCAATTTAGAAACATTTTGATAATAAAGAGGATGCATCAGAAACATGCAAGTCTATCAAAGCTTATTTTGTAAGCACAGTGTAGTCTGGCACAAGGCTACAATAATGGGGGGATCCATTAGGATTGAACTTTCAAATATGAAGGGAGCCACTTATTGTGATCACTTTGGGGCAGGGTCTTTTAGATATCAATATCAAGCTGATAACTGATAGCAAAGGATGTAAAATTGTTATAAATTTGCGTTCATTTTCAGATTATTGAAGTCATTGTTATAAACAACTTTACTGTACGAAAAAATTAAAAGAAATATTTGAAAATTTCAATTTATTTCGAATAAAGTGTTCAGGACAGACTGATTTTGATAACAATAACCATTTGATAACGTCGTACAACCAGATTAAGACTAGTTATGTTGATTGCCAAACTGTAGGATTTCCCTGTTAGAGTAAACTTCCATTAGATGGACAATGTTAAAGAACTAGAGGGCTCAAACTGCTACACAATTCACCTACCTGAGAGGGGACCGAGTACACAGTTCTTGGTTTTCCAACCCTCCTTGACTGAAAGGGTGAGTGGAGGACATTTGTGGTATAACTCCTCCAGGTCCAATGTCATCCAAATCCTCTTCCACCACTGAATTCTAGAATGGCAGTGCTGGAAGATTGACAATATACAAGCATCTTGCATCTGATTGTTAAGGAGCTAGAGAGAGACCGATGGCTACTACACACGTTGATGTTTTATATAACAGAACAACAAACTGAACAAAGCATAGAATATGCAATTGATGATGTGGAATCAGATTCTCTCTGAATGTGTTCCCTGATTAGTACAATCTCAAGATTTTTAGATCAAGAGTGAACAAGAGTCTTATGCAATGTTAGTCTTTACTTGGAACAGATCATGTTTTCATATTTCCAACTTTACTAATTCACCATCAATAAGATTTTTAAAAACTTTTCCTAATTCTGTGGCTTACATAACTCTCTTCTTACTAATTCTCTGATGTGAAAAGTGTCTGAAAGGCCTGTCTTAGAGTGATTGAATAACACATACACTTAACTGATCCAATCATACTTGCACAACATTAAACTAAGCTAATACAGTTTTATTAACCCTGAGAAATAGGATATATTAAAATTTATCTCAAAACAATTTCAAGTTTACATTCACACCAGTATTCAGGGCGGACATACTTTTGTCACAGGAAAAAATTGAACAACCTGAAATTTTTGTGAAACTGACATCAACAAATTCAAAGAATGTTGCCTAGGGGCATTAGCCATTGGATAAGAGGGAACAATCAGGAACCCCCCTACCACCTTGGGACATTTGCTATTGGCTAAGGAAAAGTTGAACTAAAGAGACATGACGTAATAGTGTAACATGAGAAAGAAGTAGATTTTAATGATGAGGGAATATTTAAGTTGGTACAATAACAGCTGTTCAAATAAAAGGTCTCTAACTTGGAGAAAACAAAAATCATGCCACAAAAAAAAAAAAATAAAAAAAAAAATGCAAGAACAAAGACACACAAAAAAAAATGTCTGGTACATTTTTACTTCCAGTGACAAAATATTTTTTTATTTAACACTTTTGTCTAAGACCATCTGTTATTGTTCCACTTAGGCTCTGTTTGGTTTTCTTAGTAGCAGATATTGACTTATTACACCTGTGTGCATGTGTGTGTGTGTGTGGTATAAACATGTGGAAACAGAAATAATCAATAAAAAAATGACTTTATAAAACAAAATTAGTTTTTATTCATGCAAGAGAAATGAGGATCCATCTTCTATTCTCGTGCAGGATGACATATTTATACCTGAGCCACCTTGAACCAATTCTATCATAATAGCTCAACTTTATTATTACTATTATTATTATCATTCTATCACTATTATTGATATCAGGGTTGCCAATTCAGCCCTTTTGGAGCTAGATCTAGCTCTTTTTTCTCCATTTAGCTTTTAGATCCTAATTTAGATCCTTTCAATTTATTAAACCTTTTTTTATTATATTTTCTTATTAAAAAAAACTGGACAGAATCTGCAAAGATGAGGGTTGTGATCTAGCATCTTTTAAGTGCATTTAGTTCCTTCAAGTCTGCATCTGTCACTTGACTTCTCTTGACAACTATCTCTTGATTCAGTGCCTTTTCAACTTATTGAACCATTTTTGTGGTTTGTTGCTGCTATGAACATCTAAATAAAGTAAGTACTTAAATTTATTTTCATTAATATTTGGCTCTTTTTAGCTTCTTCTTTTTGTGGATCTAACTCTAAAACCCAAGTTTGAGTTGGCAATCCTGATTATTGCTGTTACTATTATTATTTTAGATCTTTATTACTTTACTGTTTTTCTTTTAAATTTTTTCTTTGTTTTAATAACTTTTTTCCACCACTTTTACTTTGTATTGATTTTTTTCTATTCTGCCTTATTCCACATTTGGAATCAGTGTTCTGTATTGCTGATCGGCTGGTGAGCGGAGTCTTTATTCAGTGACAAACAGAGTCAACCAATGGCAAACATGTACAGAAATGAAAAACTACAGGAGTAGGATCAGACGGCAAACACCACAAGAGGAAGGTAAGTTAAAGTTATGGCCAGGCCATCTTTTTTATTTTGCTGACATATAATAATAACACATTTCTAACGACCCACTGAATAAAATAAAGAAAAAAAAAAGCAAAAAAAAAGCAAATGGTTCTCCCTTATTTTAAACACAAGAATTCAACCCCCGATAGTATAGAAAAAATATACGCCTACCTTTTTTAAAATGAATCTGTCAAACCGAAATGAGTGGAAAAACTTTTCAAGAGAGTGTGTGTGTGTGTGTGAGTGTATGTATATATATATATATATATATATATATATATATATATGTAGTACTCATATGTATGTGTGTGTATATATATATATATATATATATATATATATATATATATATATATACATGCACACACTAGTTAATTGACTGAAAAAAAAATAAGAGGTATACGTATTCTCTAAGTTCTTGGGCATTATGCCAATGACTGTTTTGCTGTACACAAGTTGATGTGCTGACATTTTGACGAAAACGTTTTTTCCGAATTGATGAATATTTATGAGATGAAATTTACTTGAAACGAACATATGTTCAAGTACATTTACTAATTTATTTATTTATTCTTTAAAAATATGAGATATAAATATTTTCAGATTGTAAACATGCAGATCATAAAGTTTTTGGCAAATTATCAAATCAGCAAAATGGTTTTCTGCACAATGTCCATCATGTGTGTTGGCTGTCAGTGGACGAAATGTTCAGACACAATTCATACTAACCTGTCTGTTTGTTTGTTTGTTTTTTCATGCAATATTTCCTAGAATTTTCAATGAATTTCAATGTAATTTTATGGAAGGGTGGGACAAGGGCTAAGAAAGAATTTGCTAAATTTTGGGGTGAATTTAGGATTTTTGTTTTGATTGAGAGATATTCTTTCATATTTCAAAACAATAGACCAGAATATGGAAAATCAAAACTTTCAGTTACCTTCCTGCTTTGTAGCTATATATGAAATGTTCAGTTTTTAATTAGTGTATAGGTGTTGGCAGGTGTATACACTCATCGAGTGTTTTTTAGTTGTTCATTGGTTCTATTCACTCCAGGAAAAACCTTATAAAATCTTTTTTTTCATGATATTTTATTCTTTAAGTAGATAAAAAACAGAACAAAACAATTATTTACTTTGAAAAGAGTAAAAATCCTTTTTTCATTCTACATTGATTATCATTTGAAATATTTCATAAATAATCACAATTTATTTCCTTTCATTTTGTGAAACAGCATGACTGGATTTATTCATAGTGTAACTGCTGAGTCAGGCATACATGAAGATTTTTTAATTTTTTATTTAACTCTTATATTCATAGATTGCTCCTAACCACTGAAGAACTCTCCAATGAATACAAATTTTAAAAATAGAACTCTTTCGTGAATTGAAATAAAAAAAAAAACAACCAAAGCTGTAAGGGAAGAAACTTTAATCAGAAGTTACTCCTCTTGAATTACTTCCTGAATTTCCTAGAATGAATTTTAGAGTTAAATCCATGCAGTTTTTCAATGTAAAAAAATATGTGTTTGCATTGATTAATAAATATTTATATGCAGTTTATTTCAAGCAGTATGAAAACATTCTCCCCTGATATAGGAAAAATAACATGGCAGATTGGACTCTTTAGCCTTAGTTGGCAACCAGTCTAGAAGAAGGACAATCTTTAATTCAATACCAGCAGTGGAATCCATTTCAGCCCAACCCCAAACTAGCTAAAAAGTGTGGTGGGACCTGCAATCCCAGCCTATAAAAATCCCACTTGCTAAAGATGATTGGCATACAATCTGAAAGACCGAGAAGATTCAGGGTGAAATCATGTATAGTCCATAACACTCCTTTAATAAGACTTAATCTATATTAAATCTAAACTTTATTTTTCATGATATTTTTTAAAATTTAACATAGATTATTTTGGTAAAATCTTTTCAATTTCAATATTTTCCAAATAATATAAACTACAAAAATTGGGAGGTACAGAATAAACAGCCAAACCATCAGAATGTGATAGCAAGCTGATACTCTTCAAGATAATAAAAAACATCTTTATGGGCAGATATTATTGAATGACAAAATATATAAATATAACTGATTCTATATTTATTCTATACTGAATAAATAAATAATGCATGATTAGATGTAGTACATTTATATCAATACATTTCTAATTTCTATTTAATTCAATTGCTGAGGAGGATACCAAAATTGAGTCTTTTGCGGAATAGATAAAAGCCAGTTTCTTTTTCTTTGAATAGAAAGTACTATTCTAACAACTAAGGCTAGGAGGTATCAGGATGAATAATTTTAAACTAGCTGGGGTAGCCGGTGTTGGCTAGGATAAAAAAAACTCCAAATTCAACATCACTGGAAAGCAAATTATATTTTATAGAGATTTCATGACTCTACTGGTTGGAACAGCACACACTGCTGGGCTGATCCGTGCACCCTTGGTCAGGTCTGTATACCCTTGCCTCAAAGCATCAAAATTAATTTTTCTGAAAACTGAGGATTTATCTGCTTACTTTTGGCATTAGTAGTTTGCATGTTCAAGTGGAATACTGGGTTTGAATTGTGCTCATGTTTTATTGTTACGTTTGGTGTTGGAGGTAGGGTTGAGGCTTTTATTGTTAGGTTTGATACCTTAAAAAACACAGTGAAACTGGCATAAGCACTAAGAGAAAGAGAAATTCAGGCCAGTCTTTGGGCGAGGTGCTGGGAAATTTGACCAATTTAAATGATTGGTGATTTTTTGCTACAGAGGACCATAAATATAAACATTTCCTGCTTTAGAAATTGGGTTCTTTCTGCTAACGTAATTATTTTGTATGAGAAAAAAGAAAGTTTAATTCAAATTACAATTCAATTTTATGTAAACTTTTGGTAGTTGTTTCTAGTCTCTTTTAAACAACAAATACATTTCCAGTAACAATAACCCTAAAAAGACTAACCATAACTAAAATAGTTTGATTACTGTTAAATTCAAGTGAACATAGTGCTGCAAAAAAGAATGCTGAAAATAAGGGTTGAATTGAGCACAGAGATGGTAACAGATGAAAAATTATGTATTTATTCATATTTATGTATTCAGAAGTGATGTTAAAAGTTTACTCAAGAGGAATCATACTATTTTCTACAAAATTTGAGTAAATACATAGTTTTCATATCAAAAATGCATCTTTATCTATATTCATTTTTGTAAAAAACATAAGTAAATATGTAGTTTAAATTGATTTGATAGTTTCATGAGAAAAATCATTAGAAAAAAATTTGCCTCGTTTTGGTTTTCTTCAAATATATATTATCTTTATGTAAACTATTTTAAAAAAATCTTGAAACAATAACAAAAATTCATGTAGTGAAATTTGAATTTACACTTGTAGTCCACCATAGCAAAAAATCGCCAATCATTTAAATTGGTCAAAATGTCCAGTACCTCAGCTGAAAAATGGCTAAAATTGATGTCTGCATTTACCTGACAAATAGAAAGTAGGGGTGCAGTTTAGCATTATAGTTATATTGTAAATAGAACCCCCTCTTATAAAACCTTTATATATCTCCTTTCTCAGAACTGACTAATTTCCAGAAGGTTTGAAGATCTAATAGATTGAAAGCACATGGAATTAATTGAAAAAAAAAAATTCTCCATATCCACCGATAGTATTTACCTTCTTTCTAAACACTGCTGTATTGCTGCTTTCACTGATTTCTTTAGAAAGTAATTTTTCTTTTGTGAGAACACAAACCCCATAGAAATTACCAAATCTTTCTAGCAAAAGTTGACCTAAAATATTTGCTGTAGGTATATTAAAACCAGCTGATTTCAAATATACCGTTTATTTTTTTCTGTGATGCGTAGTTCTTGACTAATAAGAGTACAAACACACATACATACAAACATACATACTTTATGATATTAGATTATACTCATCCAAAATGATGGACTAATTTATGTATGGATTGGTCTAAAGCTATTGGTAATTTCTTTTTTAATAATTCAAGTAAACTAATTTTGACTTTTTTAAAGAATCAAGTAAACTCAAGCTATTTTAATGTGAGATCAGACATTTCAAGTCATAAGAGTTTTTATGATGTAATTGTTATGTCATAATAGAAAGGTAAATCAACCAATGGAATGTGTCAGTAACAAACAAATAAACAGAAAAATTTGTATATAAACTCCTTATATGGTTAAATATAGATAACTCAAGAGACTGAATAATGGTAATAAAAGTGCTTCAGACTCAGGGCTGTCTTAATAATATCTGATGGCCCTACGCAAAGCAATGTAATGGATTTGGCCTGTGGGCCATAATTTTGATCCAGATTCAATACATGGATTGAATAGAGAGTCAAGAACATAGGTTTAGAGAAGGTTCTTTATGTCTGTTATCTAATGATATGAACCTTAATTTTCATTTTTCTAATTGAATTTTGGGAACCCCAGGCAAATTGTCCAATATGCTCATGTGAAAAGAGTAATTTGTATACCGAACAATAGAACTTGTGACGCTCTACTTATGTAATATGCCATATGTATGTATATATTATTCGTCTGTAACAGTTGAGTATGTGTGCCAAATGTAATTGAGCTGTACCATTGTTTAACAGGGGAGGGCACAATTACAAAGACAGCCAATTGTTTCTTGTTATGGAACATATGATATAATAATATAATAAGTAATAGAAGGTATATATGTATACAATGTTGGTTTATGTGAAATTGGTCCCTTGATTTGTGTCCGGCAGTGTTCATGCATGTTTTCCTTGAAAATGTAGACTTTATAGTGATCATTGCTCAACTAAAAGGTGAGAGAAGTAACTTATCAATTCATCATCCAATTTTCAATTGATCAACCCCAACTTGTGAGAGTTTCTATCAAATCAGTAATTGGACCCGGTTTTATTGTTTTTTTAAAAATTTTATTGTCAGTAGATATCTGTATACGTAAGTTTGGACTGGTGCATCCGATCGTAGTGAGCAGTACCTTAGTAAGTAAAACCACCTCTGGTAACCCTGTTATCCCTCCAAACCTCTACACACAGACTTTGCAGACACCAGCATCCTTTACTTCATCCTGGTTTCACCTGCTATGATCCTTCCAGTGCACCATACTATAATGTTCATTGGTAAACAATAGTCAATTTTATTAATGGACATACTGTATTGACTTAGAAATACAACTGTTATGTCCCCTCTAACTCTCTTGGGGCCCAGTGCAATGCACTGGCTGAAACCTCCTCTCAGAGGAAGACAATGTTGGCCAACACAAAGCTCTGAAGACATGTGAGAAAAGATCTCATTGCCACCTGGGATGAAACCTTTTCTACCTTCCAATCTCCACTAAGTAGTAAATAAATCACTGTATGACAGATTGCACAGCATGATCTCAAAATCAGATTGAAATACAGCTCACCAGGTGTGCAAGGTCTGTGGGTCACTTCAGAATAGTTGATCAGCTACCAGTGATCTACAAGACAAGGGAAGACAACCAGTGCTGTCTTAGTGCATATTAGGCAGTTGCTTGGAGGCCCCGCAATTAGATTTAAAAAATAAAAATTAAGGTTCATATTATTAAATAGTAGTCACAGAGAAACTTCTCTAAACCTAGGTTTGTAGAACTCTTATTTCTTCTTTAACTCCATAAGTCCAACATGTGAACTTTATTTACAGTCTAGAACTTTTCTCCTTAACATGTGTTTAAAGTATTTGTTCTTTCTACCAACATTGAATGGTCAGGTCAGAAAGTCTAGGAAGAAATTTGAATTAACACCTGTGTACATCTATATCATTAATTCATGGTTTTATCAAAATTTATATTCATGTTTAAGTCAGTCCCCAATTCTTTATTGAATCCATGTATTGAATATCTTTTGAAAAACTTAATTATAATGTGCTGGGGGGGGGGGGTCAAGGGAGTTAGGGACCCCAATACTTTGCTTTGTCCAGGCCCTTAATTATTCTTAAGAGGGCCTTGCTGATAAAGACATCCAACAATGATAATGTGCCAGGATAGATAGTTAATTGTGGTAGAAAATTGGGTTTTCTGCTCACATTAAATAAAGATTATAGATTTTACAAGTAACAGGCTGGGCACTAGTTTGATATCTATCTACATAATTTACAGTGATCTTTTTCTGTTTGTTTCTCTGTCCACAACAATGTACTTTTCCACTCAGAGGTAACAATTTTGCTGATAGAATGTCTCTCACCACTATTTGAAACAATGGACTCTTCCACTTAGATGAGATCAGTCACTTTTTGATAAGATCCCAGATGAAATTGATAAGACAAACATCTATTTACACTATTAACAGCTTTGAAGGGATGAAATATCAAGTCCCAAAGAAAGAGACAGTGAAAAAAGTGTTCAAACTCCACAGAAATACAGGTAGATCTGGGAAATTTTTCATAAGTAATAGTCATAAATAGTTCATACTTATCAATATGATCAGTTTGTGGATACGTCATATCCCACAGTATGAGTTTGGTTGACAATAAGGAAAGAAAATAATAACTGTATGTAAATTAAATCAATCAATCAAAGAACCAAATAAAACAGAAAATGTATGGCATCTGCATTAATCTTAAATGTAGAACAATTGAACAAATATCAGGATTTTCCAACATATCCCCTCACTTATCCAAATCAATACCGAAAAAACATAGAATATCAATCAATAAACATGATAATATTCAATTTGAATCAGGTTAAATACTTACTTCTTTCATTCAGAAATAACCACACACACACACACACACACACACAATAACTGATCATTTAATAATACTGAAACCTAATCCCTAAAAAAGTTCACTTTAACAAATGTTTATAAAATCCTCTATAACCTTTGTTCATTCCCCCTTATTTCAATTTTTTGAATAAGTAAATCCATTTAAACTTTACGGTCTCTTTACAATTTCAAATAATCAGCATTTGCCACTCATGCATTGTGAATACAAAAAATATTATCCCTTGAAATGACCAGAAAATTGCTTAAATTAAACTTACTATTTTGATAAAGTCAAAAGGCAAAACATGTTAGTGGAATGAATTTTAATTTACATACAATTATCGATTTCTTTCCTTATTGTCAACTAAATTTGTGTACATTAATATAAAATGCAACTTGCGAGTTTACTGTTACACATACAATACTGGGGTCCAATGATTAAGACAAAAAAGGTATTTCCCTTGAATAGATTTTTACAGGTAAATAATCCCTTAAAATTGTTCATCTGTAAGAAAAATATGAATTTGGGATACAAACTGTTCTAAACTCTTATCTACATGTTCTATTTACAAATACTAGCAACTAAAATAAAGCTTAAAGTATGTCCTTGACGTTGAAATAGGATATGTTTGAGTATATTGCTCTGCACTTTTATAAATTAACCCCAAAGATCAGCCTTGCAGATTGAGGTTGATAAAAACAGTGATCTTTGATCATGAAAGATGAGATTAGAAAACTACAAAAAAAAAAAAAAGATTCAAGTGTGTATCAAGTAGTGATGTACAGGAATATCAATCCCTTCGAATATCCAGGGTCGGATTAACCCCCCCCTCCCCCATGGAATATCCAATTTCATGGAATCTGGTAACCGGATTTCAATAAACAATAGAACTATCTCTTCCATTATGATTAAACTAGTCAGGGGAAAATAAAGTCACAGTCGACTGGAAGGAAGACTTGGAGCCGGAGAGGGCAGAAAGAAATGATTTTCATTGGGGACGACTAAGTAAGTATACTAATAAAAAAAAGGTAGAGAAATTAGACAAATGAACATAGATAAAAATTTTATCCATTTTGATAGGGAAGAAATAACATTTAGGGAGGGAATGAGACAAATAATAAACTTATTAATAACACACATACATACAATGTTAAAGAATATGCTTTCAATGTTGCCAAGTATTTGTTACTTATAGCTAAAACTGTCCACAAATGGCAATTAATTTCCAGCAAAAAATTTAATATACTGTACACACAAATTCTCATTTAAAGCACATTATCTAATAAATAACTGTATGCTATTACTCAAGAACAGATTATTAATAAAAATTGAACATTTTTTTAAAAATTTAATTTGTTATCAAAGATTTTTTTATTGGCTAAATTGGGAAAAAATCAGCCAGATATAACTGGAAAATATCCAATTTGGCAATCCTACCTTATGGCAGTCCATTCATAAGTAAGGGGCGTCATAACCCTAGGACTCCCTGTATATCATAAATTATTTAATGCACTGTACGTGTTTTTAAAGGTTTATTTTCATTCATGTAAGTGCTTGAATATATTTTGGGGCCCTAAAAATTCCTTAGGGACACATCTACAGCTAATGACAATTATTGAGAGCAAATCATAACTTAGCATATGAAAGTAAACAGTTGTGAAGGACAGAAATATTTCACTTTATTTTCCAGTTTTTTTAAATCCCTAAAGTAAAAGATACAGATGGAGCCATTAAACTCAATAGAAAAGATTAAATGCGTGTATTACAAGTTCCAATTAAATGATTAAGTTAAGAATAAACAGTATTAGAAAAAATTACTTCTGACAGCGTTTATGAAATCTGAAAATATCAAATGGACAGCTTCATTTCAAATCATTCAAGATAGAACAATAAGTATACATTTTCGAGAATTCGTAGTTATTGACAAGATCAAT
Organism: Thysanoteuthis rhombus; assembly: GCA_963457665.1. Taxonomy (NCBI): domain Eukaryota; kingdom Metazoa; phylum Mollusca; class Cephalopoda; order Oegopsida; family Thysanoteuthidae; genus Thysanoteuthis; species Thysanoteuthis major. The sequence continues at coordinate 90,950,011 of OY735200.1, read as the reverse complement.
TAATATTGCAAATTGAATGACTAACAAGGTTTTACATCAGGTCTTGTGCGAAAATTTTGTTAATAATTGAAAGTTAAATCATTTTTCAATGGAACATGAAAATTTCACTTAATTCAAATGTGAATTTTTTAAGAAAACTTAGTTTATCCATTTTTCATATTAAAAGTGTTAAACATGAAAAATTTATACCATTTAAAAATATATTTTAGCACATCATACTTAGTTCTGAAATCTCTGTAATTATAGTTTCATTATACATTGATTCGTTTTCTGTTACATGTACCATTACTGATTAGTATGTTATAAATAGATACTACATAAGGTGAATACAATCTAATGTTTGATATCTTAGAAGATATTCAAGAAGTTTTTTTGCCACTTTGGCTTTTCCTGCTTATTTTGATTGACTCTAAACTTTGATTAAATTTTTCTTGTGTAAAGAAAAAATAAAAATAAAATTGGCATTCCAAGGGACATTATGGATCACCACCACCCAAATTCATGGTGTTGGGGGAGATCAATTAAAAAGTGGGAAAAAAGGATGATCGATTAATAATTTACTTCTCTTGCCTTTTGTCGGGCTCTGTTCACTAAAAAAGATCTGAATTTTCAAAAAAAACCCAGCAGGCACAAACTAGTGACCGATTAAGTAAAAACTTACATGGTATATTGAACCTTCCACTAAAACCTATTTTGAGGGGAATTTTCAAAAGAAACAAAAATATTTTCCCTATTCATTGAGGGGAGTCTGTGTTTCAAGTTTCTACTACGAACAGTCAGGGTTGGGCAAAGTCCAGATAGATAAATACATATAAATAAATGTAAATGTTTACTGTAAATAAACTAAGGCTGTTTTCCCTTAAGCAGTGAGTAAATAAATCAACAGGGTGGATCAGAATAAAGAATAATTTCCAGATCAGAAGTGAACTTGTGATCCTATATTCCAGAGTGTAACTCACTTAATGTGTGACTGTTTTTATCATCAAGATACTGGAACTCATTGGCAAACAAGAGTCCAAATCTATCAGGCCATCAACTTTTCGAACAATCAGGGAGTGAAACTTTGGAGCCTTAAAACCCAATGTCAGTTCTTTCCTAATCAAAGTTATCCAATACAGCCAACAACTAAAGAAGCCCAGAGAGCACAATAAGAAAAAAGATGAGGACATTAGCCTGGAGAGAGCAATGTATAATAATGATAATTCCTTATTCAAAAATTCAAGCAGAAAATATTGTACAGAAAATATTGCATTTGATTTACAAAACAAGCTGGAAAATCAGAACATAGATGTGTAAGTTCAATCTCATCTAAAAACACCTTTCTTCAAAATTTTGTTTTGGTATGTCAGTCAGTGACTTACATGAATTAAATGCACCAAAGAGGAGTTGGAATTTTGTTTTGGTACATCAGCCCATCATTCAGTGTTGGATATTGGTACTGAACATGCTAGTGTATTTCAAGACAATGCAAATACAGTACAGTGTCCAAATCGCTGGTGTTATGAATAATATGTCATCTACTGAAGTTCAAGAAATACAGTTATGGATCTTGGATAAGCTGCAATGTGTGGTAGTTCTCAAAATTCCCTTGTAAACCAATAGCCTTATAGTCTGGTATACATAGTATAATAATACTATGACAATTTTTAAAAGTGGTACTTTGGATCCTAAAAAATCTTTTTCATCAGATTCATTACATGATTCCAAAAATTAACAATCTTTATTTTCGGTGTGCTACATCCTTTGAATCAGATGTACTGATACTACAAAATCATTGTGTGTAACTCTTCAAGTATTACTATGTGTACACTATCATAAAATGTAAACCCTTCTAAGAAGAAGGTAAATAGGAAGAGAATTAATTCCTGCACTAAGAAGAGAGGTCTGCTCGGATTGTTAGCATGTCTGCCTCACATGAAGAAAGTTCTGGGTTGGATTCCCTGGTAAGAATGAGGAGTGCAGGAAACTCTTCATTAGGTCAAATTTCCAGGTACACAAAGGAGCTAATTGAGTACACTCTAAGCTGTGTAATTAGGATGGAGGTATTCCTAGGGTGGATGTATATTCAGCCACAGGGGTGGTCATAAACTTATCAAAATAAATTCCTGGTCTCGACCAGACTTGAAACTTGATAGGATCACTAAGCTGCTGCATACAATGGAGACCAGGACTTGGTCACTAGCTGTATATACTCCAATGAGAGTTCTCTCAAGAGACTCTTTACTTTAATAAGAAGAGAGACTGACCTTTTTGTGTAAACAATAATGGGAAGAGAGAGTAGTTTCCAACAGTTGACAATATCAGAAAGAGGCCTGCATCACGTTTACTTTCCAGTACCAACAAACTAAAATAAAAACAAAAGCTTTGATCAATACATACATAAATACCTTTTATTTAATAAATTAACATTTTTGTACCTTTCAGAGATTTTATAGAAATGGAAGGTTTTTTTTTTCCACAGAGTTACTTAATTACTTTGAATCAGAGTTGCAATGGTTATAGGTATGGAAAATGGAATCTGTGAACCAAGATCAAATTCTGGTTGAGGCTGTTTACGTTCACCTTGCACTTAAGCCCTTGGGAAGGGCATGATTCAATCATCTCTCACCCTCCCAGTTATGGGTAAAATGACAAGACAGACTGGGCTCTCCCACCTTGGTTGGCAACCAGTCTGGGAGAAGAAGAGATCTGAATTCAGAACAAGGTGTAGCATCTACTCTTCTCCCTAGCTATGGGTACAAATAGTTTAAGAAATGAGGGGAGTGTAATTTGCAATTCCCACTCATAAAAAAACTTCCTGTTAGAGATGATTATCATACAAGCTGGAGGAATAATTGGATCTAGGATCAAGGCAATCAGATTTAAGAATTACTTGATATTGAATTAATTGAAATGGCAATATTCAGATATTATATATATATATATATATATATATATATATATATATATATATATATATATTTACACTTGTTACTTCAATGAACACTAGCAAAAAACAAAACATGAATACTCATGAAGGGGGAATAAAAATCCTAAAAAGATGTCTGTACAAATTTCTTGAATAATCTTTGGAAAGGGAGAATCATTTAGAAAAGAGTCAGTGTAGATCAAACCTTTTTGGACTACCCCCTGCCACTCTTTAGAGAATATATTCAAAAATGATACATTGAAAAATTAAATTTCAATCATAATTTTTTTCAATTTGAATTATTTAAATTAGTTAATAAAATTCTTTAGATCAGAGAGCATTTCAATTCTAATCAGCTCTACTGTGAAACCATCTTTTCAGACATTTGATTTTATGCATAGGAGGAGATGATTTGTACTCTTTGCACATGATACCCACACTACCCTCTTGTCTTTTAAAACACCTCCCACTATTCCCTTTACCTTCCAGCACCCCTTTGAGTCTGGTAGCACCCACTTTGTGAATCACTGGTGTAGATGAAAGCAGAAATTTCAACTAAATAGGAATGGTGGCTTTGTTAAAATAAATAAAGATGTTGATATTTACCTGAATGGAATCAAAATCAGGAGGATGGCCTTTTCATGGACATGCCAACCAAATAAGAATGATCCAAAGGCACAAAGGATGATCCCTTGAAGAAAACTCTGGATTCCTTGGGGATTACTCCAGATGCGCATCAAAATAGGCTGAAAAACAGAAACAATAAGATAATCACATTTATTAATTCTTAGGACTACTTTTTACCTTCATTTTAATTTTCATTTGTTTTTAACACCTACTCAGACTAGTTTCCCTTCAACATTGAACTAATAGCATAGATTGGAAATGAAGAATAAGTCACAGGTGAAATTCAAACTCTCATTCTCAAACAGGAAGCTCCATATATGCCCATCTGCTCTACCAATTTAACAACCATAACTCAAGCATTGTTATCAAAATCAATCAGTCCAAAACACTTTATTCAAAATAAATTGAAAATTCCATATATATTTCTAGTAAGTTTTTATAATGTAAAGTTGTTTATAATGATGAATTTAATAGTCTAAACACGAAAGTAAATTTAAAACAGTTTTTTCTTCCTTTGTCTGAAGTTATCAGCTGGTTACTGATATCTTTGGCAGTGAGTGAACAGTATTGATCGGAAATAAAGAATGAGTCTCAGGTGAGATTCAAACTCTCATCCTCAAATAGGGAACTCAGTATACTTCCAATCGCTCTATTGATTGAGCTCCTCCGATTCAACTGGAAGGCAGAAGTCCAAATAAAACCCTTAAACCTATCCTTTATTCTGATTGGCAGATAGAAATAGATAGATAGAACTTTGATATCCCAGGTTAAGTTAACTGCTTGCTTTGCCAAGTCTCATAACTCAATTTCACGTCACAGTGAATATCTAGCTATTCTCACTTATTTTGTTTAAATTAGACATGTGAATTACAGGTGTTGGTATATTTGTGGGATAATTAATGTAGTAGTTAATATATTGTCAGTGTAATGTAGATTATGAACCAATAAAGAAATTCATAAGTAATATAAGCAAAACATGTAAGTATAGAAGTAATTATGTTTAGTATCATAACAGATTTCAATTTCATACATTCTGTATAGATTTTTTGAACTACTGTCCTCATCTTTATCTCTTGACCAAAGTTTTGGCCATTATGCTTTATGGCTGAAACGTGGTCTTCAAGAGATGAACCAAGATGAGAACAATAGTCCAAAAATCTACACAAACACATGAAAAACATTTTTATAATGATCAGCAAAAGTGGTACAGAAAGCAGTAATTGTATGCTTAATTTTTGGTATACATTTTCCCCTAATTGATGTGAATGTATGTTTAAAGAAGCAAAAAAACAAACACTATCATACCCTGTTTCTAATTGTAACAACCAAGTCACAAAATCAAAAAAGGTACAAAGTTAATCATGTTTTCGATATACACGGGCTATGGACACATGTTACACTGACTAGCATAATAAAGATGGTAGAAAATTTTCCCTCCTTTTGAGTTTAGGAGGGTGACTTTATCAATGTGGTAGTTCTCTGTCCAACTCTGAGAAATAAGAGCAACAATATAAAATCTTTTGAGAAAAAGAAAACAAATTTCAAGTTTTATTTATATCAAAAAATACAAACATTGATATACATTTTGATCATCCCTCATCTCAAAAATTAAGACAAAAAAAATTAATTCAATCTGCAGTAAATTCTATCTGGATTTCAAGAAGTCAACTTACCAAAATGGAGATGATTGTTAATAGAAGAGTTATGTGTGGTTTAACTGAAGGAAGCACCGTATGTCGGAACTCTTGGACTAGACCCCCTGTCATTGTAGATGTTCCAATCATGTGAGCATCCAAGAAGCCGGATTTTAACCCTATAAGTAGAAAATTAAGACTTTCAAATACAAAAAAAATCAAGTTAAACAGGTCAGTAGAAACTGTCACAGGGCCCACTTCTTTTGGCAGCATATCATGTTGGGGGTAATCAATTAAAAATATTGGAAAAAGGGTTGATCACTGAATAAATCACTTCTCTCACCTTTTGTTAGATCATTAAAAAGTCTGAATTTTAAAAAAACATGCAGGAATGCTACCAGACACAAACTTATGGAATCAATTTAGCATAAACTTACGCTGGAAATTGCTGTGAGCTGCATTGACTGGCTGTAGAAGGTGAAGGTAGGAAGTAGAATGTTGGGTACCTCTTTCTCCATTACAGATGAAGCAAGTAAAAAACTAACACACACTGTATTATATTGTTTAGACTATTAAAAAAGAAGAAAATATGCATTTTTTTTTCTTACTTACCAATCATAACAGCAGCCTTGTCAATAACATTATAGAGAGCCCAGAAATTAGGAGCCCAATACGCATGGCAAAGACCTCGTTTGAATGGGAAAAGTCTTGATAGAATTTGGGGGATTTGTTTCTACAAAATAAGATCCAGAGAGAAATTTACATTTTCTATGTAGATAAAGACTAAAAATTTTAATGGAAAAAATTAATTGTAATAATTGCACAATTGTAATGTTTTTGTTGAAGAACACTGTGATATTTGCCACGAAAAATCTAAATAATTCTTTATACTTTAAAATACAAATGAATTTCTATCTCTGAATGATTTTAAATTTTAATGACAAAAAAAAAATCAATTGTAACCCTGAATAAATAAATCTTTACAAGAGAACAAACAGTCATTTTTGTTTGAATTTCTAGATTGAATCTGAACCTCAAAATTGATTCAAGTCAGAAACAAAAATTCCCAAGTTACACCGTGATCAGAGTTTAGTTTATTGATAAGTTTTTCAAATTATGTGATACTATTTCTTCAAATTATTCTTTTATGTAGTTGAAGAGATCTTAATTCTACATTTAATTCTTGTTTTGATTAAAGTAAATTGAATTTTGGTTTCGGTGTAATCTGAAAATTTGCGCTTTTGACTTGAATCAGTTTTGGGGCTCAGATTCTACCTTTGTTCAGCATTTTTTTTAATCTACACTCAGGCCTTTTTGGGGTGTTTCTTTTAGTTTGAAATGTTGAACCTTTATCTGTTGGGGCAGTGAAACTGATTTTACAAGTGAAAAACAATGAAATTGATTTGCCACAAATCAAAAAAAAAAGTGAATAAAATTGTTTGGTGTTGAGATATATTAGAAATATCTCGAAGCAGAAATTCAAAATTTACACAGCTCAATTATCAAAAATTTAACTTAATTTGATCCAACCAAGGATTGTCTAATTGAATGAATGACCAGCAATGAAGACCAAAAAAATGAATCTTTCAGTTGGATTAGATTTGGGTCTTCAAAAGTGTTATTGTGGCATTGAAATTGATTTTACAAGAAAAAAGCATTGAAAATCAGAAAAAAAGGGATCGTCAGTAGTCAGGATTAAGGCAAGTATAACTGAGAGAATAGGGCTATCATATACTATCGATGACTTTGAGAAGATTCATTAACATTACAGTGGTGAACATCGGATATTGCATGTTACACCTAAAGAATGTCATAAAATGAATCAGCTAAATATTGTGTTAACATTGAAGATGAGAAAAACAGATTGGATTATGTGAATGAGTCAGAGTAGCTGTTTTTATAAGTATAATATGACATACTTACCATGTAAATAAAAGGTCCAAATGAAATTGCAAACACACTCAGAACAACTAGCCCAAGATCAATAAATCGACGGAAGGAGAAAGAACGCCAGGAAATCTTTCCATCTGTAAAAACAATAATCAAGAATTACAACCAAAAGTTGTGATTTTTACAAAATTATATAAGTAACAAGTCTGGTTAGTCTCTCAATAAAAAGCAACATGTTACCAACATCTTTTGGCAGCATAATGTGTTGAGGGTGATCAATTGAAATATCGGAAAATAGGGTGATCAATAGATAAGTTACTTCTTTTGCCTTTCTGTTAGATGACTAAAAAGTCTAAATTCCCAAAAAATAAGTGTGGATGCTTCCAGACACAAAGTAAGAGCCAATTTAGAATAAAATTACATTGTAAATTGCCCCCCCCCCAATAAAAAAACCCATATCGGGGGTGGGGTTCATGAAATAAAAAAAATATTTTCTCAAGATTTAATAAGGAGTAAACATTTTCAGTCCCTGGTCGCATTAATGCAAGTAAACAAGTGACATATAAACAGATAGCCAGCCAAATAAAACAACTTGAACTTCATAAACTACATCTAACTGACATCAGAACTCTTCAATGAATTTGAAGAAAAATGATAAAATATCCACAAGTGGTCAAAGGTAGATTATTTTGATCAGAAGTTATTTTCCTTGAGATAGACATTTTTTATTTGTATGAATTCAAGAGATAAAAACTGAAGAAACCTATATTCACTAGAGGACAGTTTTGGTTGGCGGTTTCTACCAGTCAATGGAATTAAATACTTACCAAACGTAGATTTAAAGCAGTAGCACCTGAGCAGGTAAATAAAATATGCAGGTGAAATATACAGGAATATATGTTTAAAGTTTAGCAGTACAGCAAACCAAAAGGCACCTTGAACATTTTTTCCCTGTTGAACAAAAATGAAAATTAAAAGATTATCAATGATTATATATATATATATATATATATATATATATATATATATATATATATATAAAGAGAGAGCTGCTTAATGTTATCACTTTGGGACAGGTTTTTTCTAGATAACAATAACTGGCTGATAACATTAAGCAAAATATATTTAAATTGGAACAATTTACATTCATTGTATCAATTTATATTGATATATTCTTAACTCTTAAATTCATGAACTGTTGGGAACCACTCCTAATGACAGTGGAACTCTTCTATGAATAGACTATTGAAAAAAAATGTCTGGTTATTCACTACGATAAAAACTGTCACTTGACCAACATGCTGATTGGGGGTGAGGGGTTGATCAGTTAAAAAATTTGAAAAAGGGATCATTATTGTATTAGTAACTCCTCTTACCTATTGTTGGACAGTGATAACTAAAAAAGTCTGAAGTTCCCAAAACCATGCAACAAAGATAGGACAAATTTAGCACAATCTTACATTGCAAAAAAAACTATAGGGGTGATTTGATAAAAAAAACATTTTTTCTTGAAATAATGAAGAGTACATCCTTAAATTTTCAGCTCACTAGCTCTATCATTACAGCTGGATTACCATAAAAACTGAAGAAACTTATGTTGACAGTTGGGGTAGACAATTTCTATTTATCTAAAGGTCAAAGAGTTATTTCCCTTGAAATTTGAATAGCTGAGGTAAAAGGCAAACATATTCAGAAAGAAATATTAAAAATTGTTCTAAGGAAGTTAAATTATGAGGAATTTTTGAAGAATAATTAATTTCAGGTAATTTTGATTTGACTGTAGAATTGACTTACCTGGCAGATTCTCACCACAGATAACAGCAAAAGGCCAAATAAGAAACCATTGTACTGGAAATGGATATCTAAAGCTTTTTTAAAGAAAATTATCAAATCCTATAATTCATGCCTACGAGCTTCAATGTCGAGAATGAGAAAGGTATGGTAATTGAATTAAGGTAAGGTAATGTAACCAAAACTGCTGCTGATAGTTAATATCTGATTAAGTGCAAAGTGAAGGTAAACAGCCTTGGCCAAAACTCTGGATTGGTCTGCTGATTTCTTTTTCTATGTCGGTGATCGTTATGCAACTCTGCATCTTTTAATCGCAAACTGTATTCAGTGAAGACATCTCAGGCATTTGTGAAAAATCTGACCTTTGTGAAAAGCATTTGGCCATGAACCTTTGGGTTCAGGAATATTTAAGTTTTTTTACTATTTTCACTTTATTGCAGTCATAATAAATTCTTATCGCAACTACATGAAAATTATAACACAAGACTTTAAAAGGTTGAACTTTTGGTTGTGTATTAATTTTATCAATAGGTCACATGGCAGTCAGATAGACAATATTTTACAAGTACAAGAATCATTTGAATCAGAGAAAGACTACCAGCTCTTCTTCCTCCTTGTTCTTATGTTACTACTACCACAGATGGTGGACTTTTTATAATTGCAACTTTGATACCCAGGTTTTCACTATAAAGTTTTGATAAAAAAGCAACTGGAAAATTAAGATAAACATAAATGGTAGTTCTTGAAAAAAACAAACTAATATTAATGATTGAATACATCTAATAAAAATAAATAATAAAATAATTGCGTACAAAAAACATAGGCGTTTAGCCATTTCTTGGATGTTTTTGGCCAGAAACATCTCTATCTGGCAACCCTTGTCTCTGGAACAGTATACATAACTTACAATGACCCACTTAGCTTCTGACACCTTAAAATCAATAAACATTTACATTATTTCTGACAGCTCATTATTCATAAATAGAGGTGTCCCCCATTATAATGCAGGTGTTGGGGTCCAAGAAAGCCAACCGCATTATAACCAAATAAAGATTACCAGGATTGCCAATTTAACTATTTTGGAGCTAGATCAATATTTTGGGTCCATTATCCACCTGCGTTATATCAAAGACTATACTATTTAGAAAGGTGTTATAACAGTGATAAGTCTCACTAAATGTTGTAGGGGTCCCCCCTGAAAAAGCCAAGCCCCAAATCTCCATCTATGCCCCAGTACATTGAACTGATAATATGACTAATAAAACATTTTTATTTTTTTCTACTTGTCGATTTTCTTCCATTCTATGTTCAAAGTTGATGAATAAGGAATTATTTTACCTCAGACAGTTTTGGATGCTATTGAGTTTTAATTTGTCCAATTCTTCATGTGTTCTCAAGGTCAAAACTGTCTCTCTTATGATACATCTTCAGCATCCTGTCCAACGGATGTCAAATTGATTGAGTATTTTTTTCATTTTACCTATGTTTGGCTAATCAGCTTTTAAAGATATTTAGTCTAATCAGAAGATATTTGGCTGTTCACAACTTTTTCAGAGAGGTTTTTTCAGAGTTTTTTCTAATTATTCTTCTGGAGCTAGATAGATATTTTGGGGTCAACCATCTGCATGATAATGCCAACCGTGCTATAATGAACTGCATTATAATGAGGGAGGCCTGTATTAATGAAAGGATTGTAGACAGTATAGATAGCAGAAAAAGCAAGATATCAGGGAAGAGGATTTTTCCCACTTTGTTTATCCTCTTCAAAAAACTAATCTTCCTTTTAATCTGAAAACAGTGCAGGAAAATTGAGGCACAAAAACAGTAAACAGGAATTATGCAAATTTTATACAAAAATCAATACAGCAAATAAAACACAATCAAACATTGTCCTCTTTTTCAAAATGGACGACACAAAAGTGTTTGCTGATAGAGCAGAGGAGATGAATATATTTAAATAAGTTTCAAACTAATATTTCTGACTTATACCATTTTATCGCTTATAAATCATTTTAACTCTCTTATTGTTTTTTTAGTATCTCCTTCATTTTAAACATCATGTACAAGTGTTTCTAACTTCTGTAGTGCTAACACCAATGTGCCATAATAACAACTTTTTTAGTGTTTTATGGATTGTAAGTCATTTTAACTCTCTTATTTCACTTTTAGCCTTCATTTTGAACATGTCATACTTTAGTGTTTCTAACTTTTACAATTTTAACATCAATAAGCCAATTCAACGTTTTTAGTGGTCTTAAATTTGTGGCATTAATAACACCTTGTTTTCATAACCCCTTGATGAGAAATGGCTGAAAGGCATTACTTTTGGGGAAAGATAAATGCAGGAAAAAAAGAAAAAAAAAAGTAGTTTCCTTTGCATATCAACATTAACAGGTATTTTAGTGATGATTATCATTGCTTTTTATTCCAAGAGACATTATAAGCCAGGTTGGGCATTTGCTATTATATACCAGTAGACAAAACAAACTTACCGTATTTGCTGGTAGGTAAGATGAACATGTAAATATCATACTTTATCCAATGCATTGGTATAATGACTAGGGGGTAATCTAACAAAAGCTCAATAGGGACAGTTATGGTACTTAGATGAGTTGCAGTAAGGAGTAATTTGATTTGTCTTATAGTCTGGCATATAGTATTTTGGGTCATGTCTACAAAAGAGTGGAGTAAGTGAAAAAAGAAAAATTCATAATGAAAAGTTCACTATAAAGAAAGAACCTGAAATTTTCATGAACCAATTTCTTTTCAAGGATACGGTCGACAATTAAAAGTCCAAAATTGGCAATTAGCATGGTGGAGATGATAAAATTTCGGTTGTAGAATATATTGGCTTCATTCGTCCTGCCATGATGACGTAATACTTTGGTGCAGAGCCTGGAGGAAGACAGAAATAAAATAGATAAGATAAATAAATAATAAACAGATCTGGTTAATCATTTGATAGAAAACATCTAGTTAATGTCTCTTGGCAGCATGCCAAAGTGGGGGTGATCAATCACGAAATTTGAAAAAGGGGTGATCAATGAATAAGTTACTTCTCTTTCCTCTTTCGTTGGATCACTAAAAAGTCTAAATTTTCTAAAAACAAGCACAAACTAAGGACAATTTAGCATTAACTTACACTGCAAACTGAATCCCCACTAAAAACCTATTGTGGGGGGGGATAAAAAAAACCCCCAAAAACTGTTTTGTGTAGATATAATAATGAGTAAATGTTGGAATTTTCAGCCCTCTAGCTCCATTGGTGTGGCCTCAATGCGTCATACATATATACACAGCCGGACAATTTGAAAACTGGAGAAACCTATGTTAACAACTTTGGTGGATGGTTTCTAACATTGATATTCATTAGACCCAGATACATAAACTCATAGTGTTTGACCAGCATACACGGCTCCGAAAGTTATAAAGAAATATGATTTTTTTTATTAAAAACATAATCAGAAATAAATCCAACAATGAAATCAAATGTCTGTTTTTTGTTCTTAATCAGGTGGTCAATCAAGGTATGATGGAAACATTGCATCCAATGTGCAAAAATGACATTTTGAGTTTTTTTTGATAAAGAACAAGAGAATGCCTTTCAATTTCATTATTGCGTTAATTTTTGATGAAAACATTTAATTATATTTTTCAATAAAGAAAAACTTTTTGTAACCTCTATATGACTTTTGGAGCTTTTGTATGTTTGTTAAACATCATAAGTTTATGTACATAAGGCCAAGGATTACACTTTACATTCAGATAAAGATTAAAGGCTGTCATTGAATAAGATATAATAGATATAAAAACCAAATACACACACATATTATGGAAGCGACTAAGCTAAGGACATATAATGTGCACACATATATGGTGTTGCCAATTTAGCACTTTTTGCACTAAATTCAGCAAGTTTTGAAAGTGCAAGATAGCCCTAAATTAACATAGGCATGCTTAAATGTTTTGGCCATTTTTTGGCATCCTTTAGTGCATTTTCAGCATCTTTTTGGTGCATTTTGGAGAGATTTCTACTGGACAATCTCACATGAAAATATTTTTTGAGTTTGCAACACTGTCCACATATGAGGTCTGTCCAGAAATAATCCAGCCATTCAATATTATCAAAAATGAAAAATAGCCTACCAAGGGATATAGCACCTTAGTCTCCTTCAAAGTACTCTATTTAAGACCTTACCCAATTATGTCAGCATTCCAAGTACTTTTCAAATTTTGCAAAGTCCACTTTTGGGATTACTATTTTAGCATTCTACTTAATTTCGTCCACTGTCTGAAATTTATTGGAGAAAAGCCATAAGTTGCAGGGAGCCTAACTTGGACTGCACGGAGCCTGACAGCCCACGTTTTTTTTTTGCCAAAAAACCTTGGTTACAATCATGTCTCATTGTCAATTGAATAAACCAGTGAAAGATTTTCTGTTCATGCAAGCGCAATAACGTCCTCTTTGATTGGTTGCTTAGTTTCCTGAGGTCTGCAAAATGGATTCTTGAGATATTCAAAATGGCTGGGTACTTCCCAGACAGACCCCGTATAAACACAAGATTCATAACACTATACAGGTATACTTTGATTACTGTGCTAGATTTGTTCCAAAATTTTCTGTACCATTTAATGTCTTATAATAATTTACCTCTTTTTTCCCAGCTTATACCTAGTTACAATAATTTGTAAAGCAATACCTTAACTGTATGACATTAAAACCAGACTATTCAAGGTGTTCCTGCATAAATTGTGTATAAATTGTGGCTAATGGCTGAATTTTCATTTGCAAAATAATTACACATTTCTTTTGGGAATAGCGTTGAATTTGTAAATTGAGCAAGTCTTGAGGCAGATGTTCAACATCAACCTTGAAAAAATGCAAAAACAAACTTTTCCCTACACATTAAGGCGAGCATGTGTGCAAAATTTCAAGTTTCTATGATGAATGATTAAAGCCTAGTAAAGTCCAGATATATAGATAGATACATAGATAGATACATATAAATCTCAAAACATGAAAAACCTAAACCCAGCAACAGTGATTAAACTGATCTGCTGTGGGTAGCAGTGATTAATTTAACTATAATTGAAGAAATTTCTGTATTTGTGTGCGTGATGACACCGTGATTACTTGCACGATATATTGATCAGTGCATAAGGTAGTGTAGAATTTAGAGTTTTTTCTATCAGCTCTTCTTGGAAAATCTAATGAAAAATATTTCAGTTGTTTCTTAATAGTTTCTATGAATTATCTCCCTTGACTTCTGATCTTTTGAATTATCTAATTGTAGATATAAGACATCTAAATTGGCAACACTGCAAAGAAATAACTGAAAAATGGATGGAAAATCATTTTCCATAATCATTATGGCAGGCTCAATGCATCATACAATCTGGCCGCTTCAAAACATGCGTCTTTAGAATAGACATAGCACTAGTATGTAAAATGAAGAATGTGTGTAAAAAATCAAAGCTTTACTTACTCGTGAACAGCATAGATAAGGAGAAGATCTGAAAAAATGACTGACAGACGCTGGAAGTAAATAGTTGCTAAAGATACATATGGATCTTTACTGATCACCAGCATTTGTGGATCAAAGAACTGGGCAATTTGAGAAAGACCAAATTCAAACCAAGCAAATAATGGAGGGTAATCCAAGGTCCAAATAGATGTATCCTGAAATAAGGGCAAAAGGGAGATTCAGGATCTAATAAGACTTATGAATTATAAATTACTGTAAACTGAAAAAATGCCCTATTGGCAAGCTACAGCTGCAAAAACAAACTTGAATTTTGAAAATTGAAAAAAAGTTTTTTGATGAAATTGTTTTGAGTTATTTCCCTTGATCAATATTTGATGAATCTTTTGGAGTTTTTTCCCTTGCTTCGCTTCGAAAGGCTGACAGAAAAAACTTGACCATTACATGGTTTGGGGCTTACTAGGAATGACCATTGACAAAATAATTACAATGATTTTTATGCAAAGTATGTCACTTAATGTTATCACTTTTGCACATGGTCTTTCAGATAACAATAACTGATAACGTTGAGTAAAGGATATAAAAATTGGAACAATTTACATCCAGGGTCATAAACAACTGTACATTATAAGAAATTGATAACAATAACCATGTGAATGAAAAGAGTGGCAATCACATTTTTATTGACCAAATCAGCCATTCCGTTAATTCAGCAGTGATTGCAATAGTAATTCATCATTCTCTTCATATGGAAAAAAAGAATTATTCTGGTCATTGCATCGGTACCTTGCATTGGTATTCAAACTCTAGAGCAGCCATTTTCAATGACGTCATATGACCTGTTGGAGGCTCTAGCACATTTGCTGGGGGCCATGGTTTCAAAAAATAAATAAATTTCAGTTTATTCATTCATCTTGTATCCCTGTTTGACAGGGAAGTCTTTGAACCTGAAAAGAGGTCTTAAGGTTGCCACTGGCCAAAAAGGGTTGAGAATAGCCGCTACAGATTATCATCGTTCTTATCAGATTGATATAATGATTAAATATGATTGAATTTCTCTATGAAAATGACTTCATTGAAGTAAGAGTTTTCTCCCTTGGGACAGAATCCATTTCATCAACTATCGTGTCCACTGCTGAACAAAGGCCTTTCCCAGCTCCTTCTATAATGACTAAGACTGTACTAAGCTCTACCATGTCTTACCTGCAAACCTTTTTATCTGATTTTCACCTACAGTGTTTGCTATCTTTGGGACACAAATCAGTTAACCTTTTACACCATCTCTTATCCCTACTTCTTGGTAGGTATCTCGCCCATCTCCATTTTTCTCAAAATTATTTCTATGATATCTTTTACTTGGGCCAATTCTGTAACCCATGTTGATCTTCTTTTATTTCTTAGTCTCATCCCTAACTTGCTCCTTCCATCGTTATTTGTGTTATTCTGAATTTATTTTCAAGTGATTTAGTTAGTTTCCATGTTTCACATCTGTACACCATAGCTGGTATTATACATTTATTGCGCACTTCAAGTTTTAAGCTTATCGGCAAAATCTCAGTATCTTTCACATATGAGTGCATACATATAGAATATATATATATATATATATATATATATATATATATATATATATATGTAAAATTCCTCTTCAGTTGCTGAAATTTGGCAGTGCACATATACTTGAATTTACATTCAGGAAATGTAATTATTTTGTCAATGGTCATTCACTCAATTTTGTGACAACCAATATAATTACATTCAAAACAAGAGTACAAAATACCAAAGCAAACTGTTGCAAAACTGACTCTTAAGCTGAATATTGGATAAAATGGATGAAATCTCAGTTGAGACAGTGACCGCAAAGATCATCACCGTTATCATTCATAGTATAGAATCATAATTGGACCATTTCGAAATGACTTCTCCACATTTAAAAGTAAACAAATTTACAACAGTTCATGGATTTTCAGAGGAGTCAAATTTCAATTAGGCCTGAATTAATCAACCTCAATATATGTTGAATAATTTCATAAAATATATATGTTTTATATAGTTATATCATATACCATGTTCAGTGTATATGAGCAACTCTTTTGGACTTATGGCAAAAAGCAATACATGTCAATGAAAACATCTGTATTTTGAAATTTACCAATATTATCTCAATTATCTTTCTGTAATTGATTAATAGAAAATTACTTAGTCCTATGTAGCCTTTTTTTTCATAAGGAAATTTTTTCGATCTTTCATTTAACTCTGAAATGCATGGACTGCTTGAAACTACTCCTAAATATAGTAGGACCCTTCAATGAGTAGCATTTTTAAGAAAATGGAACTTCTATGAACTGAATTAAAAAAATTCACCAAATGCTGCGAAAGGGAAATACCCATGATCAGAAGTTATTTCCCTTGATCTAACGTTTCATATTTTTGATAAAGATTCAAGCATAAAAAAAAGATTCTTTTTAATCTATTTAGTTATCCAAATGTGCTGGGTAAGTCTCTGAGATGAAGCTCGAATTATCTCCCACTTGGGCAACCGATTGGATGAAAAAAAGAGATTCCTTACCTCGTAATACCATTTATTGAGTGGTAAACTGTACGTAATTGCCAACCAATTTCTGTGAACTTCAAAATCTGTTGATCTACTGCAACACAAGATCCACAAAGGAATTTCAATTTTTTTAAATGAACAAATACAAACCTGCATTCATTAGAGATTAATTAAGAAATAATTCAAAACATCAACAAAATTAACCATTTAAGCCACACATAGATAATCAATGCATGAAAATGTGCAATTAATTTGGGTTGAGATCTTTTTTTTTTCCTCCTCGAATAAGAAGGGAAGGGAGATAATTATGAGGGAAGTAATGCCTGTGCAGTATTCTGATGAATCTTCGTGTTTTGGGAAGATGATTTTTCAATAAAACTAATACTCAATCAATAAGTCATTTTTTTAAAAAAACACGAAAATTTATCCAAACATTATCAAAAAAATTTAAAAAAGAACCGATACCTTCCTACCCCGATTTTTAATACGATTTGAAAATCCACTTCAAATACGTGTGGTAATTTGCATTGTTATAAATCTTTAAGCTTAAAATCTGCTAAAGTATCTATTTAAAATCGTTTCTGACCACTATTTTCTTCAAGTTTGAATAAAAACAACAATTTAGCCCATTATACCCCACCATCTCAGGAACTTTTTGTACATCCTGTTCGGGCTGTTTAGGTTTTCATGTTTTACGATAAAAAAGCGAAACGGTACAAATTCAATCGACATTAGTCATAAAATGTAATTCGAAAGTAGTAAAGTATCTAAGTAATGAGGAAAAAATAATAAATACAATGCAATAAGTTGTCGATGCCTAAATCATTTTATTTCATGACATTTTTCAAGTTTATCATCAGAAAATAAATAAAAGCACTGAACGAAGACAGGAATATATTGATTTGGTAAATAAAAAAAAAAGGAATAAGAATCCAAGTTGCAAATAGATAATTAAAAACTTACTAAGAAGGAATTAGTAAAAGTTTTAGACACGTAACTACCGCAGCCACATATGTTATGGACGGCGCCATCTTGAAAATACGAAACTGTGCCTGAAAAAGCTAACATTCTTTTCGAGTCATTGTAACCCAGGACGTGGCATAATAAGCTATAAGCAAGGTCGGGTATATGGTTCGTGGCGCCCCCAGCAAGCTGAACTTCGACGCCCTTTAATGTTCATTTTTTTTTTCAATCTTATGATCTGCTACTATACTATTTGATACGAAATATTGATGATTTAACTTATAATCTATTAATAAATACGTTGAATAACTCAGAGATCTTGAAGACATTTCCACAGCCGAAATTCTTTTCGTCTATTTTAATTGTTTAAATTATTTACTTGCTTTTTTTTCTACATGTATTTTGGAAGTCCTATTGTCTCAGACATGAACGACCCCCCTCTGGCAATTGGCGTACCGGGCGACTGCACATGTTGCCGGTACCTAGGGCTGGACCTGGTTACAGAGAGGGACAAATCACCTGTTTCAGAGCGAAAGTTGGCAAGCTCATCTCGCAGACACTGTTAATGTAGGGGGTTGAACCCTCACTGGTGCCCCACGACGTCAGTCTTACGTTAACGTTAGTAAATAAACACTTGAAGCACCACTCTTGTGACCTTGTACCAGGTACCAGACCAAACTAAATAAATCACTATTTCCTCGTCTATGAGCTCATTTTGTCCTTGAGGTATCGGACGTGTATTTTCCGACGTTCATTGGGTGTTTCTGGTCCTATTATTCTAGAACCAACTACATCCAGAATCACCACATTCTAGAACCAGCAACATCTGACGAAGGCCGCGGAATACACAGCCGAGATGCTGTGAATAAAACAACACATGGATGAAGAAAATAATGCGACCATATCATGTATAATGATTTACTTAGTCATGTCTGGTACAAGGTCACAAAAGTGGTGCTGCGAGTGTTTATTTGTCAAAATTAACACAAGGCTATACATAATGATCTAACAAAATTCAGACAATGAAAAAATATAGGAAGTTTAGTAAACATGAAAAAACTTATCGTAATGATTATGACTGGAATAACAACTCAATAGTTAACATGTTGGGCTGGATACTACGAAGTCAATAGTTCTGCTGAGTTGGTGAGATTCAATATCTATGACTGTTTAGGTGGAAGAGATTAATTTCAAAGTCAGAGGCATATCAATGAGCGAGGCCTGTAGCCTATGTTACCGAGGCGCTATAAGTTGAGAAATATGACCAACATTTCAATAATAACATTATTTTGTTTTCGTTTTGATCTTTGCATATTGGCTTTGACTACAATTTCAAATACCTTCGTATTTATATGTTCTATATGTATCACATAAATACCATACTTCAATTAATTACTGCATCCAGGTGCGTAGCTGAAGCGTGGGGTGATTTTGAATCGACCCAGGCCCCTAATGAAAAGCTTTATGAATAGTCGTTCAACTACCGCATTTTCTACTACCATTATACTATAATGCGATTCCTTTAATCCAAATTTTCTTCAATTTCCAAATCGTTCGCCTCGACCAGATCGAGAAAACTCTTGCGAACACCGTGCGCGTCAATCTGGTCTACTCTTGAAAGTAGCACGAACTTTTGACGATTCTTCACAATGTCACTTTAAAGTAAACATATCCGTTTGCTGTTATTTATGTCTTCGGTTTCTTTTCCCACCAAATACATTAATGCTCGTTCTCACCTCTTCATTGGATAGGTACTAATTCAAAAATAGCACTTAGTAATCGCATTTCAACTACATTGGTCTCCTTCACGCTCAATCTAACCACAAAGACTGTACAGTGTGATTAATTAGTCCATTGTACAAGCACTAAATTGCCCTTGCTATAAAAATGACGTCAATATTCAATAACTTTCAATTCACCATTGAATAATTATGGCGTTTTAATTATCAAGTTTATCAAGTCATCAAAATACAACATTTTTACCACATCATCATGTGGTGACGTGAAAAGTGTGACAGAAGACAAATAAATAAATAAACCATTTTTCTAAACATAAGGAGTAAACGTTTAAATTTTCAGCCCTTCAGTTCAATTGGTACGACCTATGTGCATAATACACACACACATTTTTGGTTGAGCAACTTATTTTTATGCTTTCGATTTCAACCAGTGTCTAAAATGGTGCAAGTAGATCCCTATTCGACTGTATACGTGTGAAAAATTCATATTTTGCATTCTCACCCCGATGATAACAATCTGATTCATTATTATTATTTTTGGACGATTATTTTCTTTCATCTTAATTTTTGTTGATTATCATTGCAACTTCTTAGAGCGCCAGTTTACCGCAGAGAATGAACAGCCCAGATCGGAAATGAAGGATAAGCTCTCAGTGAGACTCGATCTTATACCCCCTTTGCCTCAAGTAATTGGAGGAAAATGAAAGGATAAGTTAAAGAGCTAGATATGATTTGCTACCATCCGTAAAAATTCTGGTGGGCCAGGCAGCAGAACAGCTCGGTACAAATAATTGGGCTTTCCAGAGTGGAAGAGATGTGATTTTGAGTTTTACCGAGAGCTTCAAAAGCGTAAAAGTAGATTGCGAGATAAGAACCTTGATTCAGAGGTGGGACAGAGTTGCCATCAATAATAATATGGCTATTTTTGTTTGGTTACCCATAGAACTGCAATGACGGAAAATTCAAGATAATCCTTGTAGAATGAATAATTGCAATCTTAATTTATCCTAACCGTCTTATCATTTCAATGCAGCATTTAAATACAGTTACCTAGGGAACAAATATTTTTTTTACAGACATGGAATGTTATAAAAGGTGATATTTAGGGTCTTCTTGGATAATAACCTGCATGCACAAGCTGGTCAACTTGCTATTGGAAATGAACTGGTAGCAGAAATTGTAATCTGCACCACCCTTTAATTAGAGGTATTCTATGTTGTTGGTCGAACCAAACTGAGCTAAACTCGTTCCTGCCAAATTATTAACCCGTTTATCATTTGTGCAAATCATTGTCTCTGTTTTTTTTTTGTGAAAAATGGTCCATTTTAATAATGTAAAAAACAAAATTCCTGACAGCATAACAACTATTTAAATTGGATATTATGTCTGTCACTGATCTTTTTCCTTATTAACCACAAATTGACATTTACAATCAGACACAGAACTAAAAGAGGTTGAACACAAATTATTCCCCAACCCCCGACCAGAACGAGAAAACGAGATTGCCATTCTAAACAGGTAATCTACGCATCCAATGTTCAAACAATTTTTGGTATCCCTCAGAATGGCATTACAGCTATTTTGGGCAAATTCGTGGAAGTAAATACAATTTTTGATTCTAAATGATTTTCTAAGTCTCTTCTGCTGTAACTGCTCTCAAGAGTTTCAGCGTATCCTACTGTATCCTACTGGTTGCCAGTTTCTGACATGGCACCATATGGAGCATGGAACTGTCTCTTTGCATAGGAACAGATCGGCTTCTTTTGACACGTCCCCATGGAAATCGTCTGGTTTGTTGTGCATCCAAGCTGTGATATTTGAAGATCCTAGGTAACATTTCTGTGTCAAAACCTTTTATTGTATTTCAGATCTGGTTTCCAAAGAAAATGAAGCTTTGTCACCTTTGGTAAGGGTCACTGATCGGATCTGATTTTCGGTGATTAAGAAAATGATCTTGAATTAAAAATCTTACAAATTCAATTCTTGATTCAATTTTTGATTTCTTTATTCATCAACCGGAAGTGAAGGCGGCAAAATAGTACTTAATGATTTTTCTGGCGGTTGCAGACCTCTAATTTGCTGATGAAGTGGGAATGCCGGTCGTATGAGAGAAGAAATTTGCCGGCAGAAAGAGCATGGTGCACCCCTCCCAAACAAACTCCCCTTTGATATGCCTCTAAAAGGCGAATAAAAAAACAAGTAATCACAAACAAAACTCCAACTTTGACAGACGAATACTTCTTATCTAGTGCGTGTGTCATTAGTCATTCTATCGCAATGCGTTGTATACACTTCGGATGTTTGATATATAAATCATTGTCATATAATGGGACAATGGACACGGATTTTACATTCAAGACACTCACCTATCATTCATGAAAGATTTTCGGCAGTGGCGGAAATGGGGGTACACGGGGGGTACGGCTTATACCAACTTCTCAATTTCCAGATTGTTCCAGATTGTTCAATATCTGTTATCGGAAACATTACTGTATCTAGTTTTCCCCAATCCTCCGACTTACCACGTGCCTAGTTCCCAGGAACCCAGCTTCACTGAATACCTAGTTTCATAAGCCCAGCCTTGTCGTATACCTAATTTTCAAATCACAGCCCTTACCGTATACCTAGTTCCCACAACCCTGACCGAGAGGTAACTAAGCTACCTCCTCTCTGGTATTCTCATTGACTGTGGTGGTTGTATCTTCTGTTTTGGTCGTGAGGTATATTTCCCAATTTCTTCTTCTTCTTCTTCTTCTTCTTCTTCTTCTTCTTCTTCTTCTTCTTCTCGCTCTTACGCTGGCTATCAGTCGTTCCTGTCCGGATTTCCAAAATCACTCCTCTCTCGACTTGCCTTGTAAAATAGACTTGGAGGCAACACACATCCGACAAGCTCGAACAGGCTCGACGTTGCTTAACTTCCGTGATCGTACGAGAACCAGTTTATCCAACGTGAATGTACCAGATGAGGATTAAGAAAAATTATCAAGAACAAAAGGAAGAAAGAAAAATATCCAAGAAATTTTTTGATGGATCTCTAAATTCTGAAACTTGAATTGCAAAGGATTTTTATGTTGGATCAATTTCTATCAGTTTTCAGGGGTACCAGTTCTTTTACAAGACCCAAATTCTGCTCTGGTATGTACCTTTTAAGAATTATTCCCTTTTGAAAACAGGTTTCTGAATCCTGAGAGCAGGGTCCACCCTAGAGTACCTGTGCTGAACTTCGACACCCGTTGAAATGTATTATTATCTTATATTCCTAAAAAAAAGTGACTTCACATCAAGGAATTTTCTTATTTAGACTGTTTTTATCTGTTTAATTTATTCGTTTCGTCATTTCTCCGTTTGTATTTGAAAAGTGCTTTTGTCTCAGATACATGACAAGCGCCCGTACTGCCGGTGCCAAGGGCTGGCCCTGGCTGAGCTAGAAATAGATAATAGTTGTCAAAGGAATTACCGTGTTCGATGGCATATAAGAACTTCATCCCCTTATTTTAATAGAGATGTTATTAAAAAAACAAACAAACGAAACAAAAAACAAAACAAATCAAAACAAAACAAAACAGCACATTTCCTCGAATTCTTCTCATTTATCACCCAGTTCTTTTTAATCCTAAAGTTGTGGTCAACATGGAACTGGACGACGGAGGTTACTTTTACTTTTTGAGCCGGTTATTTTTTTAAAGATTTTACGCCAAGATGGCCCCAAGGTTCCTAATGCCCCGGGCAAGCTGAACTTCAGCACTCTTTAGACCCTGACTGAGCCTGTCGTCGGTCGTTGGAATTGCCATTGCAAATATTTTCTTTTAGTTTCACGACAACCGAAAGTATTTAACTGTCAAATATTAAAAAAAAAAAATCTGAGTACACATTAGGGAATTTTGGGGAGATGTCACAAGCGAATAAATGAATGTATAAGATAAGATGAGCAGCCAATACTTAAAAACCATTGATAGTAAAGCATTCTTCACGGGATTCCCAATGAAAATAACTTTAAATGCTGATTTTCAAAGCAGGTACATAAGCATGCCCTTGCTACTTGGTGCAACGCAATCTTCCTAAATCCAATTCCCTCCTTTCGGCCTTTTCCTGGTCGAAACTAAGCTTAATAAATATCTATATCAATAGATATTGAAAAAAAGGAGCCAAGTCTCTTAAGCGAATTAGTCAATAAGACTTGAATTCAGAGATGATATATTGTTGTCATTCAGTGATATGATAGGGCCAAATTGCAGTGGAAATACGTTTTTTACCATCACCGAAATTAAACAACGTCCAGCCTGGTCGTTACCTAGACGGGTGGCCATCTTGGAATGCTATAAGCCGTAATAAGCTTGGGATGGGGTTCGTATGTAACTATGCCGACTTCCAACACTTATTTCCTTTGGAAACTTCCAGCATGGTCGAGAATGAAGAGTTGGAACTTGGATACAACTCTTCATACGGAGTGCAGAGGTATAGCAGCGAAAAACCGTTCATTCATGGTCAACCTTGGCAGATTGGGCCCTTGGGAGAGTGATACATATTTTTGATTATCATCTTTGATGTTTTCATCTCAAATTTCGATTCTCGCCCAGTAATTATTCTTCATTTCCAATCAGTACGGTTTACTCTCTCTCTCTTAGTCTGACAGCCAAGGAAGAGCAATCAAAATTAAGATGAAAGAAATACTAGGCAAAAATTAATATGGGTTGACAATATTTCATCTAATGAAAAGAATAAAGAAAGGTCTGGTTAATCACTTAATAGAAACCGTCACATAACCAACGCTGTGTTAGGAGCGATCAACTAAAAAAGGGGGTTATCAATGAGTAAGTTATTTCACTCATTTTTTGTCAGATGGTGATCTCTAAATAAGTCAGAATTTTGAAGAAAACAAAACAAAACAAATGTGAATGCTATTGGACCTAAACTAAGGGACCAATTTAGCATAAACTTACATTGTGAATTAAAACTCCCACGAAAAGACTATTTCGGGTGGAATTTTCAAAATAGCCAGGAGGTACGGTCTTTATTGAACTCGATAATGGGTAAATGTTAAAATTTTTATCCCCCAGCTCCATTTATGCAGTCCGTATACACGACTCTTACATACATACATACATACATACATACGTACATAGCCAACCAGTCAGACAGAATCACCTCAAAACTGTAGTAATATATGTTGACAGTTTTGGTTGAGGGTTTCTAAAAATATGAGCTATTTCTACAGATCAGTTGATTCACTCACTTATTGTAGATCCGTGCGTGATGATCGATCATAACGACATAAAATCGATAACATTATTTTTTTATGATGTTTATTCAATAAAATGTCGACAAACACTTGAAAAAACTTGTAGGTCAAATTGGGTTACTAAACACAGCAAGGACATTACTCATACTATAAGTTATCATTTACTTACTCTGTAAGTCTTATAGAATGTTTGCAGGTTAGAACAGATGTGTTTGGTCCAGCTTGAAAAGCGGTCACGTCAGTTCACTTGGAAATGTTTTGTTGATATAGCCTGATTGGTAACTGAGATAATAGTATTTTTCTACCAACATCAATGTTCAGTGTTAAAGCTCACGTGAATTACTAATATAAGTCCCCCACAACTATCTGAAAGTAGAACGTTCCCTCAGAAGTCGAAATGGCTCAAAGCACTGAAGTACCATTAAGTTGAAGTTGTGAGAGTGATTTCATTCTTAATACACGGTTAATCAGAGAGCATTCTGTCAACGCCATTGTCAAGGAAAGTAATTATGCATGGATCCGCTCCACAATTGAATCACTTATCCCTTAGCCCATTGTCCACCCTTCCAAAAACTTGATAGAATTTGAGAACTTTTGGAAATGTTGTGCAGACAGGCATGAACTTATGGCAGTATAATGTGGTGTGTATATATAACTTCAACGTTGGTGGAAATGATAGTGCATGGATCTGCTTCAAAATGGAATCGCTTTTTTCATATCTCATAGCTAAGCATTTCAAAACACTCCATAGAAATTCATTGAGAACTTTGGGAAATGTTGTGTGGATAGATATAAACTTTTGGCGAATTTATGAGATGTGCTCATATAACTTGGGGAAGTAATTGTGTATGGATCCGACCAAAAATTGTTAATGTAATCACTTCTTCCGTAGCAAATAGTCCACCTTTTCACACAATTTTACAGAAATTAATCGAGAACTTTTGAGATATCGAGTGAACTGTCATGAGTGTTTATATAGATGTATAGGAAAAAAAAAATGAAAAAATATCTCTCAATAAAAAACAATCCTGAATCTGCTGCAGACTTTATCACTTCTTCTTTACCCCATTACCCATGGTTGCCCAAGATGAAGGTAGTTACTCTATTTTTATTCCCGTTAGAAGAAAACAAAAAACAAAACAAAAACAAAGAACTCCAACGAACTACACCGAAAGAAAATGAAACTTCTGTGTTGTATTGCCCTAACTTACCTCTTTCGTGACTAGTTTTCTTCGTATTATTCTTTGACATCAGAATTATATCCTTCAAAATAAATAATGAAAATACTTCATCTCAGGAATTCGGACAACTTGAAGACTATCAAGTCTACAGCTACTATATAATAAACAAATAATATAACACGAATAACCGAATAAAGGAAGTTGTTCCTTTATGAATAGATTTGACTCCACCGTGCTGTAGAGTCTTCATGACCAAATCAGTATAAGTGACGACCATACCAAACATGATCCCAGGATATTTCGTTGAAGGATATTAAAGATGAAGAGAAAAACGAATCAAAATTATTACTATTTTAAAAAATGACCAATTTCATTAGTTGCGTTAAAAAAACCCCTGAAAAATCGAATAAAATTCAATTTTATCATCGGAATCTTTGTGGCATTAGTAAGACGAAAGACTTGAAAAAATCTCCGATTAAAAAGTATTTGTATATACTTCATAGAACCAGAGAGATTTTGAAAATGAAAATGCAAAATGCTGTAACAGTGTAAAAAGAAAAAATTCAATGGAAATCGTTTTGAAAAAGCAGCTAATCATAATTAGGGAAATTGAAAAACTCAAAAATGAAATTAGATATTGCTTTCCTCAGCAATTTTACATGACTATTTTCTATAAAAACAAAATAACATTTTTCTTATACTGAAATTTCTATCATTTCGATTAATTCGATTAAAAAAAGTCGTCTCATTCTTTCACTTACTGCTGAAGATCGCAGTTTAACGAAGCAATTGTGAATTATTG
Organism: Thysanoteuthis rhombus; assembly: GCA_963457665.1. NCBI lineage: Eukaryota > Metazoa > Mollusca > Cephalopoda > Oegopsida > Thysanoteuthidae > Thysanoteuthis > Thysanoteuthis major. Next base: position 90,923,200 of record OY735200.1, on the reverse strand, counting down.
AAAAATTACAGCTTCGAGAAATTTTTCAAATATTTTTTCTTGTTAATTTTAATTGGACAATATTTTTGTACGGATGGCCGTAACTTATAAAGCTTTGCTAAACGAACTGAGTCGACCCCATTTTCTGTCTTTCGACGCTTTACACCCCCAATACATGTCGTCTGTCATTGTTGACCCGGCCAGTCAATCAGCTATCGATTTCCAATGACTGATTATACCAACCCCCGTCGAAAAAAGACATATTCATTGGTTTTTACGCAGCACGTGACGATGTTTTACCAATTTTCTGTTGAGAACGATGAAAGTAATTTTAGCATATTTAATTATGACCCTTTTAAATATATATTACTTTTAGCAGATTTTTTAATTACAGAATTTCAATTTATTAGAATTGTCCACTAAATGACTGATTTGTCGTTTAAAAAGTAAACATTTATTTTTAAAGTTGTATTCTACGTTGTGAATTATGAAAATTCCTTTTTCTTTTTTAGCAATAACTTGGACTATTCTCTTTCTAACAAGAGACAAAAAACACTTTTTTCAACATTTTAATTACGATTTAAAATGGGGTGTCGAAGATTTTCGTGAGTCTGTCTATAGATAGTAGAATATTAAGAAACATGGCTACGACCGGAATGAAGACTAGGTTTGAATGTGTTGTTTGAGCCTCTGCGTTCAGTTGAAGTCTTGATGGGTTAATTGTTCAAGCAGATTGGGCTAAATGGTGTTACTGAGATGTTGGTTCGAATTCCTCCATTGGCCTATTCTTTATTTACCTGATCAACGATATTTAGTCACAGCTGGAGGGTAATTGGCCTGAACAGCAGATAAGAAGCAACTAATAGAATTAAGATGGAGGTAAAAAAAAGTTGTTTATTAGAAAAAGAAATGATTTATAATACTTCATTCAATAGAAATTAAAAAAAACGGAAAATGAGGAGAAATTAATATCAAACATTGCCGAGGTTTGGTTGGGCTAACAATTAATGAAACGGAGAATGGAATCAGTGGCTGAAACTCAGACAGGGACGTTTCCCGTTTATTATGCACTAATGGCCGTTCGAGAGGTATGATACCTATTTTCCCTCACCTATGGGTAAATAACAGGGAAGTTTTAGCCCTTTAGTCTTGTAAGTCAGTCCATCTTGGGAGTCAGACTAGCACCAACATTTGTTACAAATAGATCTGGTTAGTCACTCAACAGAAACCGTCATGTGACCAACGTCTTTTCGTTGCATGCTGTTTTGGAGTGATCAATTAAAAAATAGAAAAAAGAGAGATTAATGGATAAGTTATCCTTCTTTCCATTTATTGGGCTGTGATCTCAAGACAAGTCGGAATTTTCAGAAAACAAGCATAGATGCCACTGGACACAAACTTGAGTGATCAATTTAGCATAAAACTACGTTGCAAATTCAAGTCCCCATTAAAAACCAATTAGGGGGAAATTTTCGAAAAACAAACAAATTTTCTTTCTAGAATTTGGAGTCCTTTAGTCTTGTAGGAGTGATACATAGATAGCCAGTCAGCCGGGCTCACTTGAAACTGAAGAAACTTATGTTGACAGTTTTGGTCGAGGCTACCTGGTTCGTTCGAGAAATGGAAACAATTTCATTACCTCGCCTGTCACACGACACACGGAGCCACGCATTACTATTGAATAGTTTGTAATGACATCCTTTGTTTCATAGGATGAAAAATTGACACCTCTTGTTGGCTTCATGTGTCAGTTATTTTAATATTCAATGCCTTTGGCTATTCTGAAATAAAATTCCCTGCACCAGTATTCCTCAATTCATTTATAAGAAACCGTCAGCAAAAACTGTCATCAGAATTGTCAACATAGGTTTCTCCAGTTTTCATGTTGGTCCGGCTGGCTGGCTTGCTATATATGTGTGTATGTATGTACGTAGCACGCGTACAGGCCGCACCATTGGTGCGAGAAGACTGAAAATCCAATCATTTACTCCTTATTATGTCTGCAAAAATGTTTTGTTTAATCCCCCATAAGTCTATAGTGGGGGTTCAGTTTGCAATATAAGTTTATACTAAATTGTTCACTCGTTTGTGTCCGACCGCGTTCATGGTTGTTTTATTGGAAATTTAGACATTTTTTTGTGACCCAATAAAATGTAAGAGAAGTAACTTAATCATTAATCACAGCCTTTTGTAATGTTTTAATTGATCACCCCCAGCACGACAGGCTGTTGAAAGACGGTTTTTATTGAATGACTAACAAGGCCCGTTTTTAACTTAATCGAATGAACACACAGTGTGACTACTTCAGTGGCTTAACTCATTTCATTGTTCACTGGATTTATATGAATTTACTAAAACTTTGGTCTCACGTGGAGGCTGAGCTGATTACTTGCTTTGTGTTTCTCGAGTCTCCTTCCACTCTCCTCTCTTGTCGATCTCGAGACCCCATCCCGACTCATGAATCATCATTTGATAAGAGAATACAGGTAGAGCAAAATTTGGAAATATTCTTAATCATAGTTTGGCTTACGGTCAAATCAAGTTGGAAGCATCTGGACATATATTTTACGTTTTGTTTTTGCTCATTTCCAACCATTTGGGACTGCAATATTTCCATGATTCGATGTGATTAATAGTGGATTTCTGATGACTTATTTTTTTCGTGTTAAATTCAAAACATTTCCACGTTAGATTTTGCTGCACTACATTTGTTTGTGGAACGGTATTTTTTCTTTATAAATTTTGAAACTTTCTTTGATTACAGTTTTTTTCACTTCAAAAATATCTCATCTGTGAATTTATTTCTAAATCATTCTCAAATGAAAGCAGACAACTTGACCATTTAAGATTGTATTTTATTGAATTCAACTACAAAGGATGTAAGCTAAGGTTAGTGTTTAGTGTTAGTGTTAGTGTGAGTGTTTAGTGTTAGTGTTAGTGTTTAGTGTTAGTGTTAGTGTTATATAAGTCAATTACGGATCAAATGAAAGCAGCAAAGTTTTCATGATAGCGATAAAAATAGTTTACGCCATTCATGAGTTTTGAATTTAACGCGGAAAAGTAACAATCCCTGCAATGTATTCTCTAACAAGTCTATCATATGAGTCAATATATATAAAAACGTATTTACATTTTTTCTCTATTTGAAATATTTTTCAGATATCTCAAGAGTTCTCCCAAAGATATGTGAAAGGAGGAAGAAAATCTATTTCTGAAAACATTTCTGGGAAAATGAACCGCGATTATGAAACATTTTGCTGACTTGGAAAAGGCACCAATGACCGATGGACACCCACAAGGCTATAAAGATGTGTTTGCGTATATTCATACGTTGCACTGGGGAAATAATTGCAGCATACTATTGCGCTGCAGCTCACAGTTTTAGAGCCATTGGTATAACGTTTAAGCAGCAGTGTATGGAGAAAATATTTCCTCAAATGTACTGCTTACATTTTTGCGTTATACTTTAAGCAGAAAAAAAGGAAAAAAGAAACAAAGCTAAGAGTCAGACCATAGAAGCACTAGTTCTTTTTTGTATGACGATCTAGCAAGGCCAGTATGGCCAACTTAATTTCAAGTTTACATCAAAAGTTGGATAAAAAAACATCTTAAACGCCTAGAAATATCTGTTTTCTCCAGATATATAGATAAAAACCCAGAAAATATATTATATATCATTATTAAAGTAGATATGACTTTGCTCTTCAATGTTTATTTTATCAAGATATTACTTATATATTAGAAGGTAAAACCGGTTTGTTGGAGCGTTCAGATGATAAAAAAAAATCGAATAAAAGAAAAAAAGAAAGAAAACACATGTTAACTTCCTGTTTGGAAATACAGTGACGTTATCCTATTCTTCTTCAACTTCCAAACTTGAGCAACGTCGGATTTCATAGAAGGAGTTAGTGAGAACGCTTTGTAGGGATGGTGTGAGGCATTCGGTATGTCAACTTGTCAGTTTGTCGGTCAGTGACAACAACCACCACTAAAGATGTTTGCACGTCTGAAAAAAAGAAAGAATTAATGGCAACAATGGTATTCGTTTGTTAGAAGACAAATCGAAAAATGACAAAAAGAAATTATCTCAAAAGATCAGATAATATGTTAGAAAAACAAGTCAATGCAAGTTTGAGAAGAACGAACGATACAAATGAATGCCTGTTAATCTGACTGAAAACTCAAACGATTTAGTTTCAGGTCTCTTCTAGAATGTCATCCTCAAGAGTTAATTTATTCTTAATCTTTCAAGATTGTAGATCATTTCTTTAACAAAACAGCTCACACACTGATCGGTATTTGGTTACTTACCGGGTCGCAAAAAACTGACATACCTTTTTGTGAAGCCAATACATTTATTTAGAAACAAGGCTCAGACTCTGTTCAAAACCCGTGTCGTTGTGTGACCAGAAAAAAGTTCTTTTATGATACTACGGTCTTCTCTTATGACATCATCAAAAATAGGTCATAAATATAAATTTTGTAACTCTTTTCCCTAGGCCCCATCCTGTATGATTGCTTTCAACATGTTTTTTATTTGGTCTGAAAGAAAGTGAATTTTACTTTTGTAGATCTTGCAATGTTTGCTGCAGGTGAAAATTAATCAAGAAAGTTGTAAAAAAAACAACAGAATTAACTCAAATTGTTAAAGAAATACAAATACAGTCAAGACTGGCGAAAGGGTTTCATAGGCTCTTGGCTAGACTTGAAATTTGCACCCCGGTTGTATTCTAACGACTATTATTTCAGTTTTGAGTGCACCCTTAGGACCTTTGCATCCTAGGCGCCTGCATAAGTTTGTTTAATGGACGAGTCGGCCCTGAATGTAGTTTATATAGGTTGATATATTAATCCCTTTTCTAACCTTCTGAAGTGCCAAGTACCGAGACAAACCTCTAGGATCCTGGAAGGGCAATTATTTATTGAAGCGGCGTAAAACTAAGTCACTATATTTACCTAATAATTTTGAAGCGGTGTCAACTATTTTGACCGTTTAAAACCGTGTTTTTGAACATTAAAACATGCTTTCATTTCAACACATTCAACTACAGTGGAAATAAGTCAATAATAGAAAAAATCTAAACAGAAAACTCGACCATTTGAAACAGTGTTTTATTGAATACAAAGGATATGAATCAAGCTTAGTGTTTTAGGTTAGTTTTGAGGTTAGGTTTAGTGTTAGTGTTCAGGGTTTGTTTTAAGGTTAAGGTTATATAATTCAATTTCGGAACAAATGAAAACACCAAACTTGTCATCATCGCAATTGGTAGTCTCACCACTGAAACAAAGCAGTAGATCTTCCTCACTGTCATCGTAGCGACAAAATACGTCAAAAATAGTTTACACTGTCCATACAAAAATGGCAAGTTTATGACCCTTGGAAGACAGAATAATTTTCATGGATTTACAGACAGTAATGTCGATCAGTTCGCGAGTCTTGTCACAGACTGGGTCAACTACTCAAAGCTGGAACTCGGGCCCGGTTGTATTTCAAAATGAAACGACCAACCAGATCAAAGTTCCCTACACTCTTGCTGAGACTGTTGCCATCGCTTCAATTTGCGCAGTTATGTCTCTTACTACCATCATTGGCAACGTCCTTGTTGTGGTTGCCTTCAAAATAGAGAAACAACTTCAGACAGTGAGCAACTATTTTTTACTGAGCCTGGCAGTAGCTGATTTGGCCATCGGCATGATATCCATGCCATTTTTCACACTCTATTTACTGTATGGCTATAAATGGCCATTGGGTGCTACACTCTGTGATTGTTGGCTGGCAATTGATTATACGATGAGCAACGCATCTGTGGCTAATTTACTGATAATAAGTTTCGATCGTTATTTCTCAGTGACACGCCCCTTAACATATCGGGCAAAACGGACCCCCAAGAGAGCAGCAATCATGATAGGCTGTGCATGGACCATATCAATCCTTTTGTGGACCCCATGGATATTCTCCTGGCCTTACATAGAAGGACAGAGAACGGTCCCTCACAATGAATGCTATATACAATTCTTGAAGACAAACTCTTACGTAACCATAATTACAGCACTTCTGGCCTTTTATCTGCCAGTAAGCATCATGACGTTTCTTTACTATAAGATATGGAGAGCTACAGAGAAAAGAAAGAAACGGTTAATTAATCTGACCGCAGATAGAAAACAAAATAACAGTAAACGATCGACTTGTTCAAGTGATGATGAAAGCTTTGGGACAAGCATGGATCAACGATGGAGGAATTCCTCTCCAGAGATCAGTGAAATTGATTCATTCACTGAGAATTTAAAACAACAACCAGAAGACTATGATAAGAAATGGGTGAAAGCACTTAAGCAATGCTGCTTTGTGGATAAAGAAATGGACTACGAAGAAGATAACGATGAGGTCGATTCTAAATTTTCGTCTTTTATAAAGAAAGACGTATCCGGAAACGACTCGCCTGAACCGCCATGTCGGATGTCTTTATACACCACTGCTTTGTCGAATTGTGTAAAGACGAACTCACAGAACGTCGAATCTATAATACCGTCTGTTATAAACGAAGACATATCTAGAAACGACTCTTCCGAACGTTCACATCGGATCAAAAACAACCCCCCTGAAACTTCATGTCGGATGGCTTTATACGCCACTGCTTTGTCGAATTCTGTAAAGACGAACTCGCAGACGATTCATTCTGACAACGATAACAATTTCATTTTTCCTCTCGACCTACAAAAATCTCGAAATACAACGAGAGATCAAGATATTAGCGGGGCACGAACAATCGGTTTAAAATCAGAAGGGGAAGGTTTCTACAATCATAAATTAGATACAATATATTTAAAATTTCCGAACAAGGATTCTTCGGATCACTTGACTTTTCGGCTCTTGAAAGAAATGAATGTTAAAAAGGTGGAACCAATGGCAGAAAGTGATCAAGAAGGAGACGAGAGTAACAACGGAGAAAGCAGCAACGAATCGAGTCCTGAAGGGACTTTTCGTCCTCAAATTCATAAAACTAGGAAAGTAGAAACCAAAGTCTTCAAAAATAAATCGGCTGACCTAAATGGCAGTGGGACAAGCACGCCGGCGATGATGAGTCGAAATAGGACCCAAACTCTTGACTTGGCAACGATCTCAAGGAATACGAAACTTGCGCGTTGGGTGGTCGACAGAATGCGGACCCAACAGATCAAGAGGAAACACAGTTACCAAGAGAAAAAAGCAGCAAAAATTCTTAGCGCCATTTTACTTGCATTTATTATCACATGGACACCCTATAACTTATTCACTGTGTTCCAAGTTTTCTGCGAAGATTGTATAAATGGAACTGTCTATGCTATTGGTAAGTAAATAAGAAATTCTTCAGTTTACTCTACCCGTTCTCTATAGAAGAAAATTGTATGAATAGAACTGTCTATGCAATTGGTAAGTAAATTAGAAATTAGAAAGTTTACCGAATCAATAATACTAGGTCAGTGTCAGTCCCAAAGGTGCATTTTTAGAAAGGGCCGGACATTATGGTGTGTGGAGCAGTCTGCGTAACTGTGGTACAAAATAATTTCCCTATCTATCATAATTTCTCGTTCTATCATTCTAAACTATAGATTCGAAGTATTTCGCTTACTTCGCCTCTGTTGTCAATTTAGATATCTGATTTGAATTTAAATAATTCCTAAGAGCTGGAGTCAAGGGAGATTATTATATTATACTATTATGGCTTAAATATTTGTAAGTATTGATTTCTGTTTGATATTTCGTTCAGTTTCGGGAAAATTTGAGATTTCGCAATATTCCAGGGGCATTTCGCGGTATTTCAGTAAACAGCAGTACTCTTTAGATACAGCTGAATATATGAAATTAACAGGACTGCGTCTCCAAAACACTCGACTGCAGTGTAAACTTGACACTGCTAACAGCACCACCATATTGGCGGATTCACAAACTAATGGCGGCAGATTAAAGAGGTTCTATCTGTTGCAATAACTTAATTTTGAAAAATTGTATTCATCAGAAGTTACTATGATTTCCTTTTGTTATATTTGCAGGCTACTCGCTATGCTATCTAAACAGCACAATAAATCCTTTGTGTTATGCCCTGTGCAACGTGAATTTCCGAACAACTTTTCTTCGAATACTTTTCTGTCGCCCCAAACGAAATGCTAGTTACCACAGGACTGTTCTTTTACAGCGGCATCGGCGTCTTCATCAATTGGGTTCTTATTCGTCTTCAGGCTCCAGTAAGAGAAGTGAGTCTTTTGTTTCTTATTTAGCAGTTCACGCTTTTTAAATCCATTAATATTTTGTACCAAAGAGTTTGACACGAAGAGTTTGACACGATGAGTTTGACTCAATAATGTACCATATTTTACGACATAGAAGACACGCTTTTCCTCCAAGTTCTGTCTCGGGAGGCGAACGCTTCAGTAGTTGTTTACTGTACTGTGCCAGGCATATAGTGTAAACAGCCAGATCGGGGTTAATATAGATTTGAATAGATACGAGTAAAATAAAATAACCCAATAGAGTGGAGGACAATGAATATCAAGGGGGAAAAAAAGGGCTGTTTTCTCTCATTTTCCGAAAATATGCCGGCAAAAATGGAAGTGCGTCCTATATGCCGGAAAACAAGTATGTAGAATTCAATAGTTTTAATTTAAAATGTGCTATATATTTGATGCATGAGTAAACTAAATATTTTTCTATGTTAGTAGATTTGCTCTAAACAAGGAATAGTGGACGTTTTTCCAAAGAAAAATATTGAAACCATATGTTTTGTCTCATTCAAATTCTCAGTTGAACGTAGTCAAGGTGAGTGCAAGAGTTTCATGTGCGCCAGGGAAGACTTGAACCTTGCCCAAGGGTTTCATACGCCCTTGACCAAGTTCAAATTTGCGGAAAAGTTTCATGCGTCCTTTACGCTTTATTTGAAGTGGACCCCCTGAAGACGTTCGCCAAAATGGATAGGTCGGCCCTGAACATAGTAAATCGAGACAACATAGAGGCGAGGAAATTGGTAACGAATATTTGTATATCAGGAGTAATCTAATGAAATTCTTGGGAAATTATCATTATAATGGAGGTGGAATTTACAGCATATAACTACTCAATGTCCAGGTATTTTGTATGTTCAGTGTCTACTAATGGAGACATTACCGAGTACCTAGTTATTAGAACTTGCCTTACTGATTACTGTACACCGAAAAAACAAAAACAAAAAAAAAACAGCCTTACCGCATACCTAGTTCCTGAAATACCGCCACACTGCGTACCAAGTTCCCAGAACCCAGCCTCACCGTATACCTAGCTCCCGAAACCTTGCATTACCTTATACCTAGATTCTGAAACCCAGCCTCAACGTGTATCTAGTCCCCCAAACTCAGCATCACCGTATACCTACTTCCAAGGACTCAGCACCACCATATACCTAGTTCCCAAACCCAGCTCCATCGTATACCTGGTTCCTCAAATCCTGTCGTACTGTACACATAGTTCCTAAACCCCATCCCTACCGTATACCTAGGTCCGTCATTGGAAATAATGTCTCCTATTTTTATTATTATTACTATTATTACTATTACTATTATTGTGACAGCTGCTGCGGGGATGGCGGAATTAAGGACTTCAGAAGCTGAAAATGAAAAATAGGTCTGCAGTCTTCTCAAGAATCACTGATAACGCCCGAATCGATAAGAAAAGCTTTTGCCGAAATCTGAAAAGAAAATCTTGATTGAATTACTTGATTATCAGCCAATTATTTGTTGTCATTCAAACTAAAGTTGTACTAATCTTCGTTGAATCACACTTTAATTGGATGTAATACAATATCGTGGACGTAAGTATCTTAATCATTATACATTGCATAGATTGAGCCACTGATATGAATAGGAAGCACTTGGAGAACGCATATCTCTGCCAACGCCGTGTAAACTGAATACAGAATGAAAATCAATCAAAAATGGGGGTGTAGAACGCAGTTCTCGAAATATGTACAAATATTGTACCCCAGAAATTTAGATTTTGAATAGTTATTTACTTCACGTTTACAACCTCTCTTCATGTAAATATCTCTGAATTAGAAGAAAAATTGCTGGATCTGCCCCAAAATTTGATCACCTCTCCATTACTTCACTGCCTACTCTACCACAAAATGTAATTGGAATTGACTGAGGACTTCTGGAGAAATCGTATGAACAGTCAGACAGACAGACAGACAGAAGGACAGAAATACATGGGGTAATACTTCGTTGGGAGAGGTAATCATTTTGATGAGATGTTTAAGGGCGTTAATGCTCCTGGTAAAGACATGGATCCACTTATCCAATCGCCCGACATATTGACAAAAGGTCTCAGCTCTGGCATGTCACAATGATATAGAAAAGGATGGGGGAGGGAACACTCGTGCCAATCGGTTTTTAAAACCAACTCACCTACAGAGCAACCAGTCTCCCATAACTACCTTACTTTCACTCAATAAAACTGTTGCCCCCATATTCAACCTCGACAGGCCAATGATAAAATGAGAGCCACCAACTAGGAAAGAAAAGATATTAGGCTAAAAGATTCCCTACCTGGGAGCCCTAGTACAGGGGACTCAAAACCCTTTTTCCGGTTTAATGTTGACAACATTTTCGAGGATGGTGGTATTGGTGTTGTTAATCTTGACCAGAATGTATGAGATAAGTCAAGTACAAGTCACTTATCTACTTATACTAAGATGACTATATGCAAATGAGGTTTTTTTTTAATCAATGATAGTTATCGATCGAACGTTTTGTTTTTTACCTTCTGCATGTCCATTGCCAAGTGTGATTTTTCGATTCGAGACTACCTCAGTCGATTTGCTCTGTTTACAGTAAAATTCTATACTGGAATGAACACATATTTTGAGACCATCTAAGAATGACGTAAGTATGACGTAAATCGTGTCTCTAATGATTTCGAAGTAGAATACAGAGGGGTAATTCGTTTAGAGTGAATGAAAGAAAGAGAAGCTTTCAAATCAAAGCTCTAGGTTATATTTTCCATTCACAACGATAAATAAATCTGTTTGCCCAAGGAATATGTTTCTCTTAATCTATCTTTCTACACAGCAATACCATCGTCGTCGTCGAATAGGCATTTTACACGAGGCTGTGTTTTTTCATCTCTTATTAGGACCATAGCCCCCATTTAGGGCTTCCACAACAGGAAAGTGTCTAAAATACACAATTTCGTTTCTAAAAGGGTTCATCTAACAAATCTAATGTTAAGGTTCATGGAAATGAGTTAGTCTTTACAAAGAAATATTACCAAATCATATCGTTTCCTTGCGGCTTGGTAGCTCGTGCTTTGAGGCCGGTACCGGTCGGTGGTCCAATAGTTGGGAATCTCTACCCTAGAAAATAAAAGCTCTAGCAAATATTTTCTCGGTCCTTGAAAGATGCGAGTTTGATCTTTAGAATCAGCAGAAGTATACACAAGCTCAGAGGAGAAGCAAATAGACATCATAAAGAACAAGCCTTCTGTTCCAACTGAAGATGATAGCTACAGCTTCTGTATTGTATATAAAATAGATAATTTCATTTTATGTCTCGTCAGTTTCGCTCAGTTGTTAACTTTATAAATCGGTTTGGTTCAACTTGACGTGGAGAGTTTACTCATCTAAATTTGGTGAGGGTCGTTCTTGTTCGTGTTGTTCAAAGTCAACTCCAATGGACTGGAGTTTGACTCGGTTGCGAGTTGTGATATTCCATAGCAAATATATAAGAATGGGAACAACATACAAGGGGCGGATCCAGGACTGAGGGTGTCAAATGGAAAATATTTTTCAAATGAATACGTGAAAAAGAAAACAAACTTTGAATATCAAAAACAAGACAGTAATATGTGATCTGGAGTGTTTCACTGACATTTCAGTTGAAGATTTTTGGCACTAAAATTGACAAAAGAGTAAAATAATCTATTTTATGGCAAAATCGATAAATAATGAAAAAAATATGAAGTATAAGCCAGAAGACATTTTAGATGAAAAACAGAATAATACATTTTTGTTGATTTTTGGTTCCTTGGGATACTTGAAGTTTTTTCATTTATAAAATCTCTTTATCAATATAATTAAAAAAAAAATTGTGCAATGCCCAAGCAAGGAGGGGTCCGGACCTCTTGGACCCACGATAGATCTGCATCTGCATACTCTAGTAGATCGAATCATGATTTACGGAGGAATTACCCAATGAAACTGGTCGCCAAAGAAGGTCGGAGTGGATTGCAGCCGAAGCGTTATCGAAAGAGAAAGAAAATTTTGTGAAATCCCTACTTTTACAATCTACCGTAATGAGTATGATCACCACTGAGTGCCCAACTAGTGAACTTGATAACTATCAAATATATTCTACTTTAGTTTTTACAGTCAACACACGGCTTAGTTTGGCACAAGGTCTCAGTAATGAGGGCTCAGTGAGGATCGAATTCATGAAATTACTAATATGTTCAGCAATTTTACGAAACTCGTAGGTATCTCACGAAATCACTAGTTTTACAATCTTCCTGTAACAACTATAAGCAAGTAAATGTGAACTGCTTAATTAACAAATCTATTTTCGCTTTTTTTGCAACAGGATGGACATATGATAAGTGACTGCTTTACGAAAGAATCCTGGCGTCAAAACAAATTATCAACTCATTGAAATCTCTTTTCTGCGTGTGACTCTCTGGAAGCACAAACATCTTGAGCCAAAGATAAAACCCCAGTACCAATAAGACGGGAGAAAACTTGGAAAGTATTTTATGCCGATAAATCGCGGAAGAGGGCGAAAAATACAGACGATTAATTCATATTCTAATTATGAATGCAAAGTTTTCTTTCCAAGAGAACGTTGCAAAAACATTTTCTGCTTCATATAGTTCCACGTGGTTGATTGGAAGTAATGGTAACCCTTGATCCTACGGATGTAAAATATGGTAGTTAAACAAAGCATACAGAAGCTCCAAAAATATGACTAAGTAACATATTCATCAGTTACCAACGGAATTATGAAGTTAAAAACCATCAATTTTTCTTCATTAGAATATTATGCACCATGAATTCTTATAAGTGCGACGGAAACATCCAACCTGCCAAAATGTAATTTCTTTTTGAGTTGCCTCCGGAGATTTCCAATAATCTGGTTGTCTGATATTTAAACCTGTAAGACCAAGAGTTATCGTTACTGCCAATTCACGACGTGATAAGTAACATTAACCCAGTTTGAGATAAACTGAATACAGCTGGTCTGGATTCAAGATGATATATATATATATATATATATATATATATATATATATATATATATATATATATATATATATATACACGAAAATTGCTAAAAGTTGAGGTGTACCATATGAGAAATCTGTGCTAAAACATTGAAACAAAGAAAGAAAGAGACAAGCAAAGAGAAGAAGGAAGGAAAGAAAAAAAAAGAAAGAACGGAATTAATGATTTTATGGATGAAGTGCCTTGAAACAGGACAAAGATTTCTTCCCGAAAAAAAGCGTTGCTAAAAGTTAATTTTGAAATTCAGATCAAATTCTAAAATCCTCAGGCTCCGATCAGACATTTTCAAAGGATCACAGACACGTTGGCATAAGAAAAGAACCATTCCAATATTCTCTGAACAATTATAGAGAACAATTATCTCTGGAACAATCGTATATTTCTGAAATAAATAGAAGTGTATAATCCAAATAAACACGTGTTTATAGACAACCCAAAGGGAAACACTTCCAAATAGATTTGTTTTCAACATTTTCTAAGTAAAGCAATGAAAAACTGTCTGATTCGCCCAACCAAATTCGACATGCATAATCAATGGAAACAGGGGGATATTTTAAAGTAAAATATATACGATATAACTAATTGATTTTTGCTATCAAGCGACGAAAAATGACAAAGGAAAAACAAAAGAAGACGTAGTAAGATACAAAAAACTATGAGATTGTTTCAATGTCTGCACCAATGTCCAAATATTCATATCAATATTTTATTCGAAGCAATCAACTTTGGACCATAAGTATCCATCAGCCAACGTGACAGATACCCCCTAGCCCTTGGCGCTCTGGGCGACTGTCTGTGTTGCCGGTATCTTGCACTGGCCCCTCACATACATATCAATATTTTATTGGAAGCCGTCAACTTTGGCTCAGAAATATTAATTAGCCAGCACGTGACGGATATCCCTAGCCTTTGGCGCCCTTCGGCGCCCTTTGGCTCATAAATATTCATTAGCGAACTTACTGCTACGTATATTCAGCGAATATCTTAACCCTTTCAATGCTCTCTACGAAAAGCTTCGTAGATAACATTCTTGGCTCACAACCAATGTACCACCTATTTTTTTCAAATCCGTTGGCACAAAAATCGTAGGTTTTGTACATCTTTTCCATGTGATAAAAGTAAGTGTGCACTTGTGAATCCGACATAGGGAATTGATATTTTTTCAATAAAAAACAATAAGCTATCTACAAGGTTTTAAATATTTTGTGCACTCATTATCTTTCTTTGGGCGCTGGTGGCAAAACACGCATGCGCCCACACGTGCATAGCTTAGAGGGAACTATGGTCACGATTGCTAAATAAGAAGATCTTTATTTCTCCAGCAGGATTTTACTTGTTAAACTTTCCTTGTGTAAGTGTATGTAATTATGTTGTCCCCTCTTGTCGGTGGTCTCAAGGAAACTGCTATCACAATTGCATAACTGTAAAAAAGACAAAAAACAAAAACAAACAAAAACAAAAACAAAAAAAAAAACCCAGGTAGAATTGGAAGGTAAAAAAGCGACAGATGTATAAAAAAAAAACCCTGTCGTAATTTGTAAGTCTATGTTCACTTTGGCCCCTCGAAGAGGAAAAATTTTGTTTCGGTTTTGATCTCTTGAAGAAGGAAATAGTCTCCCTTCTCTTTTGTCACCCTAAATGGAGGATAATTCTTCCTTCACTTTTAACCCCTGAAGGAAAGAAAAGCCTACCCTCACTTTTGGTCCTATTTAGAAATATATATATAAATTTGGAGAATAAGAAGTAATATATATTGAACGGAATATAAGGTTCCATTTTATCTTTATAATTTCATTGTACACAGAGTTCCCTCCTCAAAGACCTATGCTTGACGATGCAGAAATGTCAAGTATAGAATTAAGCGTGCAGTGATAAGTTCATCGATGTTCAGGCTATTACCAGAAGAAATAGACCATTTCAAAAAATGATTGAAGCAAAACTGTTTGAGATATTGATACTTTGTAAAAAAACACTTGAAAATTATTACTGCAAGTTTCTACACCAAAAGGTAGGTCCGGTAGAGTTAATACAAGATCAAAAAAGTTTAAGAAAAAAAGAAATGCCATTAGAAAAATTATTTGAAATTTTCAAAAATCCTGAAAAATGTTTGAGGATGTCCAGTGGAGTCTTCATGCAAGTATTCAAGGTTTTAAGGCTAATCCAGTGTCTGTGACGCTTACACGAGATTTTGAAAAAAAAAAAGATGTCTATCTAAGTATTCATGTAAATTTGCAAGACTTAAGGTCAAATCGTGTTGCATAATATCTTAAAAAATCCATTGGACAAATATGAAATGCACACATCGAGCAAATCTTAGTTGTGATGATATATTTCAATTGTTTTCTACAAAACTGTGCACCGTGAGTTTCAATGTCTTGGATAGTTTTATTTTGATACAGTTTTGAAACTATCTATTTCTTCTGTAAACACTCTGTATTTTTTTAATATGTATTGACTTGATCCCTGTTAGTCTGGGCAAAATCGTTAATTTTGCAAGGTTTTGGAAACTCAAATCGATGAAGGACTGTACGTTTAATTATTGTGTATTTGAACAATCCACATTGAATGCAAAACATGACTGCACTTGTAGACATGTAGACTTGTGGACATGACAATACAGAAATGTTGGATCAACGGATCCAACTCCCAAGCCAAAAATTCAAATTTTCAGATTACACCGTAATCAAAATTCAATTTAATTCAGGGAAAAGAAGGATGGACTGTAGCTTCAGACCCCTTCAAATACATAAAAGGCCATTGTGAAGAAATAGTATCACAATTCTTTTGTTTTAATTGAATCGAATTAAATTTCGATAATTGTGTAATCTGAAAATTTGCCTTTTTTGACTCCGGATTCTGCATTTGATCCCAGTTGATGTAAAAGACTCTGATGTAAACGACTTAGATTTGTTTTTGGATTGGAATCTGAGCCATTTACGTACGGGAAGGTGAGAATCGTTCCCCTTAATATTCAGTTCTTCCGTTGCCGGACTACAGATGATAAAAACTACAGTAAACTAGAGAGCGCCTACCTCTACCACCTTTATTGTTGGGGCGTAATTGTACATGGACCTGCCCTAAAGTTTATCAACTTCTTCCGTAGCCTTTTGTCCACAATTAAGTTTAATTCAAATTCATTGAAAACTTGTGGAGGTATCGTGTGGACAGATGTTAAATTTTGGCATTTATATGTGGTTTGGACATATAACTACAATGTAGAGGAGATAATTATCCGTGTTTCTGCCCAAAAATGTAATCAGTTTTTCCGTATCCTGTCGTCCATCCTCTCGCAAAAATGTAATTGAGAACATTTGGAGGTATCATGTGGACAGCCAGGAGCGTATATATAAATGTATGAGAAAGAAGAAAGAAAACAAAACAAGAACAAAAAAAAAAACAAAAAAAAAAAACGGAAAAATCTCTCTCTTTCTCTCTCTCTCAAAAAATTCTCAGAGTAACGTATATTTTTGTTGATCCAGCCTGCTTGTTTTTACTTACGATTGGATAGATTTGTTTTTCAAAATTGAAGTGTTTATCGTAACTTATATCACTCATTCCAAGGTAGAACACTTGCATCAGTTATATCATTTGTAATTTTATCTTGTCCCGAAAAGTTGAAAGTTGAAAGTATCTATTTGAAATGTAAACCTTTATTAATTATTCTTCTGTTTGTGTATATGAGAGAGAGAGAGAGAGAGAGAGAGAGAGAGATCTTTATGAATATAATGGCAGTAAAACTGATTTCGAAAGAAATGATTTCCTGCAATATATCATACAAATTCTCTGTACTTGTATACCCCCACACGAAATGCGTACTATATATATATATATATATATATATATATATATATATATATATATATATATGATTGACTGTATCCCACGGCTGTAGTATATAAGAAACATCGTAGAGCAACATTCAGTTTTTCATTTGAAGCTGATGCATCTCTTCCTAAGCAAGCATCCTTAGCCTCTTCACTCTTCACAGATCTTTCTGTTCCTAGCCCTGTATCATTGTGGTATGATTATGGTATGATCACTGCTTACCTAACTGTAAATTCTCGGGCTTTTGTGCAGCTGTTAATTCAAGCATCTGTAGTACATAACTAAACACGGACCTTTGTTGTTGAGCTACTTTTGTTGAAAACAGAATGTAGTATATTTCAACACACATACATTTGTAGAAACGCCAGGTTTGCATATATATATATATATATATATATATATATATATATATATATATATATATATATATATATATATACAAAGTAATATCTATACAACTAATCTTTTTAAATGAACCGAACACTCATGATAATTTCATATCAATTTTCATAAAGTGAAGTTGCTAAGGTAGCAATATAATCATGACAATGAATGTAAATTCATAACAAAGAATTGTTCCAATTTGAGTATCCTTTGCTCAATGTTATCGACCTATTTGAAAAAAAAATATGTGAATAGTAATGCATATTCTTATGCATTTTTGATTCTGCATTAGTTTTAGTATACTGTAAATTGAGAATCTAAGCCATTGTTGACCTCGTGTGACCTCAGGTTGACCTCAAGCTAACTTGACCTCATCCTAGCATGCCCTTTTGAGACTCCCTACTTCATACCGTGTGTCAGTTTAATCTCATCTACAGGAACAGATGTTAAATCAAACATGTTACATCGTAGATGTTGTTACTGTGCAATATTGTCATTCTAGAATCTGGTGAAGTTTTTGACTTTTCGAAAAACAACTGGCGAATGAATGCAGAATCCAAAATGTATTACTATTCGCATCTTAGTAGTTTAAATAGGGTTTGAAAATAAATTTTGAAAAAGTGCACAATAATTTTGACAGTACAATATATATATATATATATATATATATATATATATATATATATATATATATATATATATATCGGTAAAATACATAAATTCTGTCAAAATAAATTTAGACAAAATTTATGTATTTAAATTTATGTATCGAATCGATATGTTGTCTTTACTTCAAGTATTGAGCATTGTTGGAATAAAGATTTTTCAAATTAATATATACGACTTGTAGTATATATTTCACCAACACACATGCATACACAGGCACACACACACACACACACATATATATATATATATATGTTTTAAGATGTGGATTCCCTGATCTGTACCATATGTATTATGCATATATATATGTATACATACGTAAAAAAATTCTATTTTCTTTAAGAATAATTCTTATAAAAATGTTGATAAACAAAGTATACTTTAGTATATATATGACACGAGTAAAGAGATATTCAGCGCTTCATTACAGATTGTACATTCTGTTTCACTTTATAAAGATTTTCAAATGAGCATTTATTTGGTTCATATGCAAATCTATTTTTTTAGCTGAAACAGAATGTACAATCTGTAATGAACAACAGAAAATATCTTTAATCATGTTATAACCGCTCTATCGATGGCATTTTGACTTGAACGTCTACTTTATAGGTATACACATACTTGTATATTACTGTTTACACACACACTCATATATATATGTCCCCTAAGTCCAATCTCCAATAATAGTTTGGTCAGATTATCAGATGTCATACATCACAGGAATCATACGATCATATTACACTGCAACCACACAAAACACCTATGAGACTTATTTATCAAGCACCCACGATGTGTTTCGTGTACAAGAGAAATTCAAATAATAAATGTGAGTAAAACCTTGTGATTCTTTTGATCGGATTAAAGGACTTGTATTTATGAATATATACAGATTCTTATCTTCTGCCTTTTCTCACACATACATCAACAGTTCTCCGTAAAGACTATTTCATGATTCATCGTATTTTACTTTGTAGGTTGATCGGAACTGCATATTGAATATTTTCATGTATTATTCTATTCATAAAAAATAGAATTTGCGGGATTTAAAAGGAAAAAAAAGAAGATTCATGATATCTTTTTTTTCCAGTTTGTCGAGGACTAATAAGTTATAGTATAAATGATTTCAGAGTCTCCTTCAACAAATAACAGAATAAAATATATATATTATTCAAAAAATAATTTCTATTCAGCAGTTTCTTCGAAACACGTATTTCTGCCACGGAGATTTTGTTGAGCCATAGCCTCCTCGCAGCTAAAGTCTAAATGAATGAATCAATACAACTGTTGCTGCATAAACAGCAGCAGTGTCACCAACAAAGCCTTCATCAGTTATTAGCCCTGGGGTTCGGTACGGTTCCAGAACCGTAGCGCCATTACTACAAACATAGAGCGCCCTAACTGTACCTCACGATACCACTTGGCTTTGTTGTTTCTCCGACACTTTGCGGGAGTGCCAGATTCAGATGCAGCCATTGCCCGATCATATGACCTCTTGACATATTTCCTTTTTTTCTATTGATGATAATTTGAGTCTAGTCAGGTATGACCAGGCCGAAGTGGCAACTAAGCCTCGGCATCCGGCTTCAATAAGAAATATGTTTGTTGTACAGCCATTTCTCACAAATTGATCACCCCTCAGATCCTCATACTTTTCCTGCTTACACTGACGTGTCCAGTTACCCAGTCTATATTTTCCTCAAATGGAGGCGTTAATTCAACGACGTAAACCAATACCTTGCAAATGACTAATTCACAAAACTCGAAACAAAATCCTGTTTCACGGTAAGCAGCAAGATGGCCTTGGCGATTTAATGCCAGAAATGAGACACCTGCTTGTGCCTTCAGGGTATGATCGCCAGAATGATTCTCGGGTGATAGATCATAAACGGGTGGCACTGAAACAATTGTAACCCTCACAGAAGGTATTTGGTATTGCGTAGCTAATATTGACCAGTTGACAGGGGTGGAAAGAGTGCGATGTGCACGTGGATAAGGCGTATACTAACTCAATTTCCAGTTTTTTCAATGTCTATTAATGGAGATATTGCTGTAGACCTATTCCCCTCAAAACCAAACCTTACCGTATACCTGATTCCTACAGACCTGCCTTAACGTATATCTAGTCCCCCCAAATCCAGCCTTACCGTATACCTAGTTCCCCAAACCCAGCCTTACTGGATACCTAGTTCATGGAAACCTGCTTTACCGTATACTTAGTTCCTAAATCCTGACTTTATCGTATGCTTAGTTCGCAGAGCCCAGCTTTAGAGTATACCTTGTTCCCTAAACCCATATCTATCACTTCCTGTTGAAAATCAAAGAAAGAACAGCCATACATTACGTTCAATCCAAATGAAAAATTTGGTGAACGTTTCATTCCGACTGTTGATCTTTGTTGTCCTTTCATTTTCAGAAGAAAAATCTTATTTATTCACGGAGCAAATAGAACTTATATTTTTTTTTATTGATCTTACTTACTGAATACCCATTCCAAGGCGTGGATAATTTGCTGTTGAAGAAAAAAAAATTAATGATAGATAGCTAGATAGACACATACATATCTGGATGGAAATCAGTGTTTAATTTGATTTGTTTATTAAAAAAGTGATATTTACGATTTTTAGATTTTTTAACGATCTCGGAAAAACTTTCCACTTTTGCTGACTACGTCGAAGGTTTTGAACAGAGCCTGCTCTTGTTTCTTTATCATCATCATCATCATCATCCTTTTAATCAACGTCCATTGTTGGACACTGACCTCCCCAGGATTCATGATCTCTCGAGTGTGGGTGTCGCGGCGCCAATAAGTTTGTCTAAATCGTTATGCCGTATTATTTTCTGCCAGTCACAATTTCGCACATGATCTCTTGGGATCAATGTTGTAAGTCATGATGTCCAGTAGTTGTCTGACATTCTTGCAACATGGCCTGTCCATTCCCATTCGAGTTTTCTAATGGTTTTCTCAATCAGATTCGCCCAAATGGTGTTACAGACGCATCTAAAAGCAACAATATAGGAATATTAACCTTTTACCCCAAGCAATATTATTGGAGTGACTATTTAAATAGTTAAATAACCCACTTTATTTATCGAATGTTGGATACCTACAAGCATTATTATTATGTTTTGACTACAGAAGATAAAAGATGAAAGATATGAGGGAAAGGAATAATAATCAGAAAGCGTGACGGTTGTACATACAAATAAGAAGAGCAATAGTGTAATTATTAGTTTACCTTTCATAGTAACGAACCTTAAAGCACAACTCTTTTGTTAAAAATTCATTAGCTTTTTAAATCGATTTTGATTCATAATTGGATCTTTACAACCATTACCCTTTCTTTCTTTATGCAATCCATCTTTCTGGTTTCATCCGTTTCATGCCGAATGAAGCGGTGGTTGAGTCTTTGTTCATTGAAACTTTTTGAACTCTGATATCCTAATCATTGAATTTGATATGTCTGTAGGCTCATGTTTTAGATATATCCTGTTGATATTAATATTTAATGGCGGGCCAAGCTTTTATTCGTTGACTAGTTTGATCTTGACGTTAAAAAGATAGCAATAAAGTGATTTTACAATTGCTTTCTACTTATAAAATCTAAAAAACTCAATACAACTCAGCATTTTTAGAAACCGTCAGCCAAAACTGTCAACATAGATTTCTCTAGTTTTCAAATTGGCTTACTGGCTATGTATGTATGTATTACGTGTACAGGTCACACCAATGGAGTCAAAGGGCGGAAAATATAAATATTTACTCTTTTATTATGTCTAGAAAAAAGTTGTTTTTTAGAGAATTCTCTCACTCTAAATAGGTTTTTAGTGGGTGTGTGTGTTCAAGTTGCAATGTAAATTTATTCTAAATTAGTTCCTAGTTTATGCCTACTTATTTTTTTGTTGAAAATTCAGAATTTTCAATGATCACTGCCCAACGAATGGTGACAGAAGTAACTTATTTATTGATCACCCCTTTTTCCAATTTCTCAATTGATCACCCCGAATGGCTTATAGTAGAAAGACGTTGGTTGCATGACGGTTTCTATTGATTGACTCACCAGACCTATTCGACTTATGCTCAATATTCCCATTATATGAGGGCCGCTCTAAACCTTTATGGAAAGCACCCACCACC
Organism: Thysanoteuthis rhombus; assembly: GCA_963457665.1. Classification (NCBI taxonomy): domain Eukaryota; kingdom Metazoa; phylum Mollusca; class Cephalopoda; order Oegopsida; family Thysanoteuthidae; genus Thysanoteuthis; species Thysanoteuthis major. The sequence continues at coordinate 90,900,931 of OY735200.1, read as the reverse complement.
TTTTAGGGTCTTTCATCGCTCTTAAGGGACCCTCTGGTATCCACGGGGTCCACAGCATCCAATGGGATGGTCGATGTGCCGATTGTCATATTATATTGTTTTTGTGTGTATAAATATCAAGTAGTGTTTCACACACGCACTACACACACACCTACATACACATGCACATATTGATATACATATTTCGCTTTCTCGGATAAAATTTTTTTTATCATTATTAATAATTTTTGCTACTATTTACTTTCATCTTAACTGTTGCTGCCTTTTATTGCAACTAAACTAGGCTGGGTACATTTCAGTAGTAGATAAATGAATTAACAGCGCGGATGGGATTAAAGAATAAGTTCCAGATGAGACTCAAACAACCCTCTATGCCGGAGAGTAGCTCACTTGAAGCGCAACTGGTGTTACCACTGAACTACTGCGTTTAAGGGCATAGAGGATCGTGAGTTCGATTCTCACCGGGAAATTATTCTTTATATCATTCTGATCCATGTTGTTAATTCAATTACTCTCTGTTGAAGGGTATACAACCCGAGGAAATAGTAGCAAAAAATCAATGATAATGATTTACAATACTTCATCTGATAAAAATGTTCTGCTCAAAATTTTTTTCACATATAACGTTCAATTCATCATTGTATAATTACAACGTTTTAATTATCAAGTTTAACATACCATAAAATCTTATTTTTACAACGTCATCATTGATGAAAAATAAATACGGTGTGTTTTACTTTATGTGGAGATGTCAGAGACACCAAAACGAGGCTGACGGGTTGACGAGTTCTGAGCAGATAAGGAGATGCCGTGGGGAAAGCGCGAATAAACGACCCTGATTGGATCTATTCGTTATCAGTACCTCGACGAGGGGCGTGGAGCATTACCCGTGGTCATCATAACAGTTGGTTAACAACACAGAGAGAGAGAGAGAGAGAGAGAGAGAGAGAGAGAGAGAGAGAAGTATAAAGATGGTGTGAATAAATAAGTCTGAGAGAGAGAGAGAGAGGTTCGGACGAGGAAGTCAGATACACAACTCTTGGACTAAACTCATCTGGGAAAGTGAAACAAAAAGGAGAAAAATGATTGAAACGAACACTTGAAAGTAAGTCGTGCCCTTCTGCTGACTATGACTTTGCTCGGGGCTCCACATATCACATCACCACTTAATCGGTCCTAGTTTGCAATAAGTAAATTAGACTTGGTGGCGACAAACATCCGAAGTGGCGACACTCACTTAACCCTGGACACACACAGGAAAAAAACATGATGAAATAAAAGGAAGAAATCTACTGATGGTAAGTTTTTAAAAAAAATTTCTTTGGTAAATAACAGTAATTTAGATTGTAAAAACACGTGAAAAAAATCACGGATAGATTTGAATTTTCATGAAATGATCTTCTAAGAAGCAAAATACTGAATTCCTTTACTTGGATGAGTCCATAGTCTCGAATGGTGGATAAGAAATATTTTCATCAGCAAAACTGTTTCCCTTGGATGGAAGGGTTGATTGTTACGGACAGAGAAAAAACACGGACCATTACATGAGTAAATTAAATTAAATCACAGACCATTAGATAACTAAATTGAAATAACATAAGTTGGTCTCAGATCATCGAAAGTGAGAGACCCAATGAAGATCGAACTTACTAACAACGACCAGCAAGATTAGTTTGCTGATCATTGCTATACAACATGCGCCCTGATTCACTTTTTCTTTAAATGATTTACTCGTTAATTCTAATGAAAAAGACCCCGGTTATAATTGGATTTATTTACATTTTTTTAAGAAAAAACTGAATTCATTTACTTGCAAGAGTCCATAGTTTCAAATGGTCGGTCGGAAGTATTTTTATAAACAAAATTGTTACCTTTGACTGGAAGGGTTCATGGTTACGGACAACGAACCAAGAAAATTCCGCTATTCCTTATAAGAGTAGATAAATTTTCACACCATGTTATATAGTTGTTCTTGTTGGGGACCAATTGACAGCAAGTTGTTTCACTACTACGACCTTCTCTTCAGCATCAAGTAATGGGATCATATGAACAATTTTAATTCATCGGAACTGTTGCAAGCGCTACAGTAACATTGTGTACTATTGCCACTTTTGTATTCTGCATTTTTTTTATCATTACGAGAAAGCTCAGAAATTATCGAATCACTGTAGCCCAACAAATGGCCCGATCAACCAGCCAAGTAGGCTACTTTTTTTAAAAAAAAGTTTCTTTCTGCAGCAGCATTTGAGCTGGAAGTTGGAGGAGGTTTTGTGCCCAAATTCTACTTCCACCCTCTCGACCATGCTGAAGGCTTCCAAAAGAAAGAGGACTTCCTCAGTATCCAAATACTATTATAATTATTTGAAAATCAATAAGGGGAACTAATCTATAATTAGTATTTTCGACAAAATTCAACTTATGCCTAAAACAAAGCAAAGTCCCGGAAGACTAGAACACAGCAATCATAATGTTTTTACATAAAAAAGAAACCAAAAAGATCTTAACATCTACAGACCTATAAGCCAACTCCACTGCATCTGCATACTTTTAACAAAAATCATCACCAACTGAATCACAAGAACACTAGGGAACCACGGGAACAGGCTGGCTTTAGGAGAATTACTTGACCATGGACCACCTTCATTCAATAAATCAGCAGAAAGAGAAAGCAGCAGAACACAAAATGCCACTCGTTGTAGCATTTATAGACTTCAAGAAGGCATTCGACTTCCCATGATCATGAAGTCCATCACTCTACAAGATGTAGACCCAGTATACGACAGAGTACTACAACATATGTACAGTCATAGCAACTCCCTTATCAAGCTATATAAAGACTCTGAACCCTTCCAGCTCCAAAAAGGAGTAAGACAAGGTGATACCAGCTCACCCAAACACGTCACAGCCTGCCTCGAGATGATCCTCAGAAACCTACTCTGGAAGAATAAAAGAATCGAAATGGATGACGAATATCTGAGCAACCTCAGATTTGCAGACGACATTGCTCTTTTCGCAGAAAACGTACACGACCTCCTACCAATGCTAGACGGACTAAACGAAGAAAGTAAGAAAGTCAGCCGTCACATGAACTTCAGCAAAACAACGGTCATGTGCAACAATCACGTCGGAAATAAGAACACAACGATCAAAATCGAAAACGCAAAGCTGGTAAAAGTAAACCATTACATCTACGTTGGACAACGAATCTCCATGAGACCCTCGGAAGAAGAAATCAAGCGAAGAATGAAACTACGATGTCAAGCCTTCGGCAGAACAAGTTCAACCTTCGGAAACATGAATATCCCATTCATCCTAGAAAGAGGGATACACAATTCATGTTTCCTCCCAATAGTCACCTATGGAGCTGAATCAGTGAACCGAACTTAGAGACTGACCCATAGACTGCGAACCATGCGACGTGCACATGAGAGAATCATGCTCAACCTCACATGGAGAGATCACAATATACCAGGGAAAAAACAAGAGTCCAAGTCATCGTAGAATCCACAATAATACTCAAAAGGCAATGGGCTGGTCATATTGCAAGAATGGCAGAAACCGATGGACATCATGACTCACAACATGGATCCCCAGAGGTCACATGCACAACCGAGGCCGGCAGAATACAAGATTTAGAGACGAACTAGACGAATTCAGAAAGTGTTGACTCACGATAGAGAGGTGTGGCGAATCCTGGGGAAAGTTTATTTCCAACAGACGACAGACGATAAACGACTGATGATGATGATGATGATGATGATGATGATGATGATGAGTATTAAGAAGTGTGAGGTATCACGGTCCATCGCAGAAAAATCTCCATTTTCAAAAAATCGATGGTGCTTGTTTTTCTGTCTGTAACAATGGACTCTTCTTACTTGAGATAAAAATATCTCCGAACAACTATTTGAAACAATGGACCCTTTCACTTAAATGAAATCAGTTGTTCCTTTTCTGAGAAAAATCATCAGATAACAATTCAAATTTGTTCGTGATTTTTTCGCTGAAACTGATTAGTTGTCTATAAAAATGATATTTTTTGTTTTGCCAATGAAGCCTTGAAAACGAGACCAGAGTCGTAAGTTCAGATACGTATTTGGAAAGTCATCTCTCATTAAATTGTTGATTGGCGCTATAGAATCTTTCTATCACGTGCCTTACCCAATGTTGGTGTCTGCCCAGCTTCAACCCTTTTTAACATCATAATTTCTCACTGTTATCAATGTTATCACTTGTAAGTCATTTTATTTATTGCCCTTTTAGTATTCCATTCTATCTAAGCATGTCATGTCCCAGTGTTCTTAAAACTGCGACAAAGGCCGATAGAGGAAAGGAAAAAGACAGAGAAGATAGAGAGAAAGATAGAGAGAAAACAGACCATGCAGTGTTTATAACTTATGCATATATTCTATATGAATATTTACAACTTTTTCATTTACCAATTTGCATCTTGGACGATATTTTTGTTCTATTCTGGATACAATCATTATTTTTGTTTTGGACGTTTTATCGGGTATTAGCCTGAAAACTCTGTTATAAACAAAATGGTTTATTACAGACGCTAATGTAGAGAAATGCTGCTCAAAATGTATATACAATGTCGCAGTATTTGAAGAGAGTCTGTTCTTTTTCTTGTAAACTTCCATAATTTAGACACCAATAGGCTATTTTTAACAATTTTTTCAACGTTTTATCACTTTGGAGTCATTTCAACTCTCTTATTAGCCTTTTATCAACTCCATTTTATATAGGTCTTTTATTAGTGTTTCTAACTTTTATAATTCTGACACCAATTTCAACATTTTAGCAACTATTTTTATTTTATCGCTTGTAATTCATTTTAACTCTCTTATTGGTCTTTAATTTTAAAAGTATTACGCATTAGTGTTTCTATTTCAATTTTAACACCAATAAGCCCTTTTAACATGTTTTCAGGGGTCTTGAACTTTGTGGCATTAATAACTCCCTTTTTTGTAACCCTTTGGTGATAAGGAACCGAAAGGCTGTACTTAGAGTGACTATAGGTAAAGAAAAATGCAATCGATTTTCTTATAAACAGAGAAAAGTACTTCGAACTCATGATAATCGATTCGCATTGATAAAAACGACCTACCTCAATCCATGGCTCTGGGACAGGGGAAATATTCCCAACCACCTTCCGTAGGGACCCTCTCAAAGAGTACATCATAATCGATCGAACACTTGAATTTCCTGTCCTTTTTATTTTTAATGTTCATGAACTAATACTCCTTCCATTAATAAAGATTGCTTTTCTCACGCTTATTCTGACAAGATCTGTCATAAAACACTATAACTAACCACCATGAGAGTAGTTGCTAGGCACGGGTAGATTAGGCTACAGTTATGAAGGGCCCTAAATTAGGAAAAAACAAAAAACAAAAAACAAACAAATAAAATAAATAAAATAAATAGGTCTGGTCAGTCAATCAAGTGAAACCATTTTTTTGCAGCATGACGTGCTGGGAGTGACCAACTAAAAAAATGGTAAAAGTTATTCCCCTCACATTGTTTGGTAGTGATCACTAAAAAAGTGTAAATTAAAAAAGCAAACAGGCGTGAATGGTGCTGCACCCAAACCAGTGATCAATTTGTCATAAACTGACATAGCAAAATGACCCCCACCCATAAACTTATTTAGAGAGAGGATTAAAAAAAAAAAAAAAAACTAAGCAAAAAACGGAAGAAAACCCCTTTTTTCTGCACATGATAAGGAAAGTACCCTTACGCTGGCTACGGTAATAGCTGTCCGTCTCCGGACTTCACATATCACAAGTTATCTCTCGTCTCAGAGACTTAGAGGTGACGAACATCCGAGGTGACGTCACTCATTTCACCATATGCTATTTTATTCATAGCTGCGGGGAGGAGTCGGATTCATGCCTTTCCCGCGGATATTAATGTCAATCTCAGTTGCCCAGTTCATTTTCCGCACTGTTAATCGATCGACCACCGGTACTTCTTTAATAAGGAGTAAATGTTGAAATGTTCAGCCCTTTACCGCCAATGGTGCGGCCTGTATATGTAATACATTCATATTTAGCCAGCCAGACCAATTTGAAACTAAAGAAACCTATGTGGATAGTTTTCGTTGGCGGCTTGTGACTCGTTGACCTTGAAGAATTGTATATATTATTTCATATGCTCTTTTATTATGTACATGTAAAGTTCCAATAGCCGTCGCTGATTGACATACCGAAATGTATGTTACGTCCCTTACTCAGTATTGCCAATTTAGATGTTTTTTCCATCTTAATCTGGATGTCCCAAGTTGTGTCCACATCGGACATTGCTATTTAGATATTTTTTAATGTAATAAGCAATTTTTCATTTGATTTTATTGAAATAGGTAATAGCTTTGATAAATTGATTAAGATTTAATAGAATAAATGCCGAAGATTAAAATCACATTTATTAGTAATAGGTAATGTATTTCTCAGATTTTGTATATGTATTTGGAAAGACTGGATGTTCTCAAGTGTTTTTCACTCAATTTTACGTTTAAACTTGGAAGTTGGTAACACTGCCCTTGCTAGATCTTCGAAAGGGTTTCTATGGCGTGAGGTTTTATAGTATTAGCAAAATTTCGCACAAGACTATCAATTGAGAATGATATGCAGATGCCTCTCTCTGAAACTGTGCCAAGGATTGCATAACCTATTAGAGAGTGCCAAGCTCATCCATCTCATTAAAATGTAAGATTAAATCAAATTACCGATAAATACTAAATGTCTATCATTTGTTCAATGTTGCTGCCTGACACGACAGCAGTTACCAACTTGTCTCAATTTTTTATCGCACAAAATTGAAAATCTTTAAAAATCTAAATTCTCCAGAAAATAATATGAAATATAATCTAAAAATCTATTAGATATATTTAAAATCAAACTACGCCATTTCCTAACCCCCTAAAAATTGGAGAAACCACATGTGAATATTCCATATTTGGGGCCTACTGAACCCGTTCTAGGCACTGGGCAGAAGCAAAAGTTGGAAAAAGAAGTTGTCCAACTGAAAATCGACCATTGTAAAATAATATACATAGATATTAGAATACCCAATTTTGTTTACTTGCGTAGTGAAGTATTATTTCATTTGCTTTATAGCCAGATAATACGACAATATATCTGATATTTTAGTAATAGTATTACTCCTTCGTTTTTGTTTTTCGTGCTGCAGTTACGACTTCAGTTTCAAATACCTTCGTATTTATGCATCGTATATATATTCCGTACATAACACACTCCTAATTGTAACTCCAATTGATCCTAGTGATCATTGAATAAAATAGTTGATTGTAAACACTTAGTTGTTCCTGAAAGTTGAAGGCAGTGTAGTACTATGGCAATTGCAGATCACTGAATCAGGATTGATTGTTCGCAGGTAGTTTGCACGGGGTCCTTGAAAATACAGGGGTTGTAGCATAGTCAATCCAGTATTGTTGCTAGGAGAAAAGATAAACTAGATTTTATCATACTAAGAGAACCAGAAAGATTCATAAGTCACACATCTGTTTGTATTTGTAGCTCATTTCGCTAATCATTCACTTCTCTTGATGCTGTTTTAACCTGGACAACAGATTTAGAACACATTTGTACTTCCGGAACAGGTGACAAAATGGCTGCAATACTAGTCACTGATTGCATACAAGTTAAAAAAAAAGGCTACGGTCTCCTCCATATTGCAATTCTCTTGGATACTAAATTAGATTTACTTCTTGTTTCAAGAATCGAATAGTCATTGGATTCATAACGAATATAAAGCATTTGTTTTCCTTTATCCATGAACAGATTTAGTTTAGGAATTTATGGAGGACTCAGAAAACTAACAACCGAAATGAAAATTCACATCAACGAGGGAAATATTGTTGAAGAGAAAGATGGGCTCGAAACCGTCTAAGTTTTTTTCGTCAATAATGGATTACAATTCATTGAACGGGGTAAGTATTTTCAAGATCATATTGTAAATTCAGAATAATTTTCAGATACATGGCGTATATGTCGGATTATGTGACAATGAGTTTCCAAAGTTTTTTTTTTTCCAAAAACCACAAAAAGTCAATTATACATAATCAAAAAGAAATCGATAAAACAGATGTTAAGCTAAAGCAAGATGGATCAGAAATTTGACTAATTTTTACTTTCATCTTAATTTTAGTTTTTTTTTAATACAACTTTCAATTCAGGCCAAGTTCAGCTTGCCTAGGCGCCAGGGATCTTAAGGTCGGCTGTACCCGGAGAAAATGTTGAAGTAGTTTTACACAGGGATTTGCTAATGAATATTCAGTAAGATTTATATGAATAACTTTACAATTATAATTTTTAATTCAACTAGAATATTACCTGGCATATGACAGAATTTCAATACTTCGAATGTTGTTATATCTTTTGATTATATTAAGGTTTCTCTTCACTGGCCATCCATGTTTAACTGTCCAATAAAAGCTGGTAAATTGAAGCGGACTTTCATGTGCAAGGAAAAGTGACCCAACACTCACTTTACAATTAAATTGATTTAACAAGTAACAGACAAACAGCAAATGTATTTTTCAGTATATTTTTAGCAAAAAAAAAGACATAACTTTTCAAAATTCAGTCAAAAAATAATTGAATTGACTTATTTCCATCGAATCCTAACCAAATAAATCTATTTTATCATTTTTTGAGCGTTAAAAAGTCATTGACACTGGCTACTATAATATGAATAATTCATTAATCATTGGCGGGATCAGATTATCTGTTGATAACAATAGAAAATAGAGCTCCCATCGTATTGACCCCACCAACTTTAAGTACAGATACTTTAAAACAGTTTAAAACCGGCTTTAAGTTCTCTAAAACATTTTAATGTATGATGCATTTGTATGCATTTACTTTAAAATTTATTAAAGGTCCTATAAAAAGATTTATATAAATCACTTGTCTCCATCTTCTTCATTTTAATGGAATACGGTGCATATAATGAAGTGTTTTTGTCAAACTGAGTGATTGTGTTGTGAATATGACCTTGCGCAAGAAAATTGGGCGGGTTCAATTTTGATTAGTACGACACGACCGAAAATTCTCTTCTCCTTCCTCCTATACGAGTGTGAAAGTGTAAGGAAGAGAACTCGCATAGGGTGGTTATTCATTAAATCACAAGTTTCAGGTGAAGCTAGTGTTCGTTAGGTGTGCCGCATGACCACTCATTCATTGGTCGTAAAAGAAATTCTTTTAAGCTTTTCAATATCGTTCTGTTCATTGTAGCACATTGAAGGAAGAGAGAGGGGTCTATATCAGAAAAAACAACCCAGGCCTCCAAGGAAACGAAAAAGAGAAATATATGACCCGGCCAAATACAAAAGGCTCAATGAACACATTGATAATGTAAGTATTGCATAATTCGTTGTATTTTGCCACATAAGTCCATGGAAGTATACACTCAACCGTAGACGTCTCAATCAGGTGGTTGAAGCAATATTTCTTTGCCGGGAAATTGCTTTCTAGTCCCAGAAAACAATTCTATTCTTCAGATATTTCATTGAGGCAGCTTTAAAACTTTACCCCTGCGATTCTAGAAGAAAAAAGGGGATTATTTTTGACGGCAAAAAATTAACGTTCATTAGTAAAAGATACGGAAGAGTAAAAATGCCCTTATTTAATACATGTTTTACGTAACGACAAAGATTAACTATAGGCTGTAGTGCATTTATTTACTCCATACGTTTTGCTACTGCTGATAGCAATCAGCTGGAAAATGTACTAATTACAACAGCGGAAAATTCAAAGTATGGAAGACTGTTTGTTATACAAGGTCCAATTTATGCTCTCTGTTGGAACTAGTTGAAAACCCAACCTATAGGGTTTGTTTCCAGCTTTTAGTGTATAATAGTAAAAGATGACCGAATGAAAGCAGATTTTCATACTCACTGTCCTATGGCAGGAGGCACAGAGTGGCCGGACAGTTAGCATCACGGCGATCCAAGTCCAAAGTCCGACTGACACAGTTTGTGTTGACTCCTCACTGATGCTATTGGTAAATAGTAGGACAGATGGGCCTACCAAGTTGAGGCAGCGTATGTTTATGCACTAAATGACCCAGGAATTGAACCTCATTTATTTCACAAGATCTTTACCAGCGTCTTTTTAATCACCCAGTCACAAATGAATCAACGTATAAAAATAGCATCATCGTATCTCAAAGATTCAAATGAGTCTTAATCCTCTCTAGGGGATCCAATAGAATGGAGCCTGAGCATTACTTCGGTAGATAGGTCTGATTAGTCTCTCATTAGCAACTGTCACGTAACCAACGTCTTTTGGACAGCATTCTGTATTTAGAGAGTGATCAATTAAAATAAACTGGAAGAAAGGGTTGATCAATGAATAAGATACTTCTTTCGCCTTTTGTTGGATCACAAAGAGTCAGAATTAAAAGTCAGATCAAGAGTGAATACAGTTGGACACAAACTAAGGGATCGATTTAGCATAAACTTAGATTGTAAATTTCGGGAGAGATTTTGGAAAAACAAGATAATTTTTCCAGACACTTATTACATTAATCATTCATAGAGGATTGATCAAATTTACCTGAATATATGATGGACAACCCTTAGGCGTGCGAGCCAAAAGAAATCAGTGAAATTCGGGCTAAATCGTCGATAGTTGGTGGAAAAACAGGGAATTTCGGTCCATTCAAGCTTTCGCCCCCCCCCCAGATCCCGTATGTCCATGGCAAAGTCTAATAAAAAATGCTGACCAAGTAATGTCGTCATATTCATGAAATTGTTCAGCCATGAATGGTTTCACGTCCTTTCAGACAGCGTCCGTCTGTAAATACGTTCACAGTCACATGAGTTTGTAATGGAGTCTAAAAACTCCTGAACGGAGAACTGGACATACTGGACGTAACCCGATGTCGCGACGAGATTCTCATTTAATTCGTCTGGTAAACAAAGCGACTGCGCTGCCAGACGTATAATGGTGAGTTTTGCATTATTACCCAGTTGAATCGATTCAAAAATATTACTGTGTAGTGCATCATACCCCTTTAAAGCTATAAAACAAGGGTTAGCGATAATATCTGCAAGTTAACCTGTACATATTACATATTGATCATTTAGAAAATGTCAACCGAAACTGTCGCCAAAACTGTCGGTATAGGTTTCTATAGTTTCTTAGTTAGTCTTTCTGGCTGTCTGACTGGGTGTATGTACATAGGTCTTGGAAGATTCGTCTAAGTCACGGACAAAAATCATTTTTTTCTCTAAAATCAGTTTTGTTTCTTCTCTAATACAAAACAGTCTTGTGATCATTCAATGTGACGCTCAGCATAATCTTCTCCTGTGTATGGTTCTCAGTTTGAGAGTCAATCTTTTGGTCAGGATTCACTATTCAGAATCATATATGATTGTCAGTAGGACATAGGTTATATACACTCTCTTCAGGGCTGAAATCATCGTAAAGAGGATTTATTTATTTTTACTTTTTTTTTGTAGACACCAGAGAGTCTTCTTAACACGGATACGAAGGAACTTGTGGAATATCTTACAACAGCGTGTAAGGATGATCTGGCTAGAGTCCACGCTCTTTTTTATTGGGTTACTTCACGATCACTCTTCGTCACATCTCGGGCAAATGCGAAAAAATATTCACCGATTTGGTATTTGAATAAAATATTCACTGGACATAGCAACTTTGCACATTTCTTTTACATACTTTGTTGGTAAGTAACAATAACAGACTTTGTTCAAAACCTACGAAAACCTTGTTTATACAGTTTTTGACTCATACCTCTTACATAATTGATAAAATTGCAGGATTTTATTGAAATTTCAATAATTGATCAAAAATGTAAAATTCATTGTACTGGTGAAGTTCATCTCAGGTAAACAGTACAGGTATACCCCGTTATTTTTTTAATGTCTGCTTCACGCCGATTTTTCGCTTTTACGAAGAAAAAGCGCAAAGCATTGTTTTGCAGCGATCCTTTACAGAGACAGCACGCACCCTCTTTATCTCTCTTTCTCATACACCCCAGTTTCCTGCAGCTCCCAATCCCCTAACCTCGGACGACTCATAACTATCTTGGATGTTTGGGAACACTCAAAAATATATTCCCCTTGAAAATTTGCTCTCCTGTCAAAATGTTTCACTGGCAGCAAATACTACCGTGATCTGAAATAAAGATTAAGCCTACGGTGAGAATCGAACTCGCAACCCTCATCGCCAGAAGGAGTCCAGTTAACGCCTGGCTTTACCAATCAGTCACGGAGACTTTTCATGGTGTGACAGAAGCTGATTCAAACTTATTAAACCCAACTCCTTACAACCGACACTTGGCGTTTTTATAGTTTTTGCATGAGATCAAGTTAGTCTTATTGGTTCATTTATGAAAACGGAAATTATTTCTCTTACCGTTCGGGACGTTTATTTCAAAATGGTATTCTTAACACACTAAAACTTACAAATAAAAAACAAAACCTGAAAACTTCAAATTCTCACAAACGTAGGTCCATATTGTGTTTGGATTGATGGATGGTTTTGATGTACATGTTGAGGCTATTTAGTCCTATTTTCAGCAAAATGATTGTTAAACCGTCAACAAAAACACGTTTCAAACACAATTATCTCCGGATTTATATTGTTCACACAAAAAAATGTCCGACTGATAATTTTCTACAATTTTTTTCTCACCAGTAGCACAAAGGTTATTAAAATAAAATTGATAGGTCACGAGTTTTGCCATAGGTGCATGATGGTACTAAATGATCTTGTCCCAAAGTGATCACAATAAGCTGCTTCCCAAGATCATATAAAACGAAATCTGTCTCCAACTCAATCAGGAATATAAGTGGTGTTTTTTTTGTTCATTTTGTAGGCATGCTGACATCCCTTGTGTCATCATTGGTGGTATTACTAAAAACAGCGCCTACAAGATTGGCTTCCCCTTAGTTACTGCAGATATGACGGCCCAGTGGAACGCTGTTTACGTGATGGACGATTGGCATCTCACGAATATCCAATGGGCTTGCATCTATGCCAACGAGCCAAACGATTGGAAGAGAGTAGTCATTGTGACTGAAAAAGAGTTCTCTTCTAAAGATAAGGGATCTGCCAATCACGCTAGCCATTTCAATATTCCCTGCATTCCACCGAAACCAAAGACGAAAGACGAATATTTCCACCTAATCAATGACTATTACTTCCTAACAGATCCTGACGAGCTCATCTGGACACACTTTCCTAACAAAAAACAATGGCAACTTCTTGATAAACACGTCTCCCTGGATGAATTTTTGAGTCATTTTTACGTGCGGGAACAGTTCTATCTTCTTGGAATGTCGTTAACTGAGAAAAGCCACACAAATTGCGTCTTGCTAGTTGATGAATATCATGAGGTACGAATCGAGTTTGGTTTGCCACCTATGTGCAACTCCACCTACCGCTTCAAGTACACACTATCACATCACTGGTCGTCGTCGTGGCTCCCTGTCGAACACCAAAGCTTACTACAACAGGGAAAATATGATGTGAAAGATGACCGATTTTCCCTTACTTTACACTTGACCTCTGACGGGACTTACAAGTTGGATATTTTTGGCAGTGAGCAAGAAAATTGCGACTTTTACTTGGTAAGGAAATGTTGTATACCCTCTCTAGGAACCATTATGTAATTGAAACAATATCTGCAAGGTTGTCTTGAAGGTATTTAAGGCCCTTGGGCAAAGCAATGCATTGGATTCGTCCCACAGACCGTAGTGCCGACCCCTGATCTTATAGGCAATAGGCTAATAAAAGAGTGATTCATTTTGGGGGCAGATCCAGGAATTTATTTTCGATGGAGTTAGAACATTGAGTTACAGTGTTTGTAGAGGTATGCACTTTTTGGAGGTTTCCTGGTTTTATTCTGTGATCTGCTGGGACAGCGAAATTCAAAAATCTGATGCGTTCTTCTATTCTTGTTCATAACAACTAGATCTGGATTTCTGGCTCATCTAGGGAACATAAGGTCTCCGGGAAAAACGATGTGCTGACGCTGATTCAATACATGGATTCAATACAAAGTCAAAAACTGATTTCAAGAAGTTATTTTATGACAGGTACGGAGCCGTCTTAAGAATACTGAAGACCCTTGGACAAAATAATAGGCTTACATGCCATAGTGCCAACCCTGGTTTAGTACATGGATTCAATAAAGAGTCAAAAACATGAATGTAAACATAGGTTTAGAGGAGGTTCTCTGTATCTACTATTTAATGATATAAACCTTGATTTTTAGTTTTTTAACTGAACTTTGGAGCTCCTAAAATCGTGGGACCCGTGCCACTGGCCAGATTACCCGTGCAATGAAACAGTCCTGAGTGACTGCAATTTTCAAAACGTAAACCATAAAAACATCGATAAAATTGTTGTATATTTCATCACAGGATTGTTATCACATATATAAAGGCTGTAGGGGGCCTATTTAGATTTATGGGTTAGAATATCGACCAAGTAACTTATTCATTGATCTTAATCGAGCATTTTTCCAATTTCTAAATTGGTCATCCCAAACATGGCATGCTGCCAAAAGACGTTGGTTACGTGGGTCTTTCAATTGAGTGACTAACCAGACTTGTTTTTGGATTTGCTCTTTTTACTTTTCAATTTGTCCGAAAAAAGTACGACTTGTTAGATATCTGAAATTTGTCTTTTTTCCTCGTCAGATATGTTCCTATATTGTCAAGTGTTCATATATAGAAGAAGGAGCAGCATTGCCGTGGAAATTCTTTCTAGGTTACGGATCTGGTGTTCGCCCTCAAGTGAAAACAATCAAGACGGAAGATGGTCGTATCAAATTACCATTTCCGATCGAAAGAGGTGCTGCTATCATACACGTACTAAAGAGTCACAAGGGGAAGATACTGGATGGTTGCAGTCTAGTGCGCATGATCGACGACGGTGACAACGAGAGCTCTTTACTGACGATGATTATTGAACTTAGACTACCCAAACCAGGAGAATATTTTCTCAGAGTTTATGAAAAGAAAAATTCATCTTGTAAAGACCTCTGCAACTATCGCATAATGTAAGTACTTCTAAATATGATTGAATGGCAGTACTTTTCACGTAAACGATGGCTTGTTAATATAAAATGTAGTACTCATATATATATATATATATATATATATATATATATATATATATATATATATATATATATATATATATATATATATATATCAGTCACTCTATCAATCTATCTATCTATCTATCTATCTATATATGTATGGATCAAATGACTATTTTATAGATATATAACACACATACACGAACCAAACACTGTTGGGAGTGGAAACAACGCCTCCGTTGGTATGTGGCTCCCCAAAGGAACTATTTTGAAGGAGATGAATTTGATTTGTACAAAAGTTAATAATAGATATTTTTACACAATCAGTCTCGTTACTTTCTTGACAGATCTTGTTGGTTATAAATACGTTGCTATTCTAAAAAATGCTCATTCGTTTCCAACTATAACATCGAGCGAAGGGTTGCGAAAAAGGATCGCGGAGGAAGTTCAAGAGACACGATGTAAACAGGCATCCCTTACTTTCCGAAAGTTTGGTTTACGATCTCACTTTTTCGCTTTCCACCTTTTTCTGAGGAAGCGAAAAAAGAAAACGTCACTTTAAAAAAAAGGTTAAAAGCGAAAATAGCGCTGAGCGTTTGTTTTACAAGTGAGCTGTTATAGAGCCAACATGCACCCTCTTCTTTTTGCTTCTTTATATTCCACCACTCCAACATCCGACCAACGTACCATCATAACTGGGGTCTGGGGACATCCTAAAATGTTCCATGTAAATTAATGGCAATTGCCTTTTCGCTTCACACTGTTCCAGCTAACGAACTTTTAAAAATTCATTTTTAAGAACGGTCTGGATAGCGGGGGTAGTCTGTAAATGAAATTTTTTGCATGAAATGAAACATTTACATAAAAAGATAGGTTTATTTATAATCATTTCAAGCTACCACCACTTCAAATTTTCCATGGGCCCAAGGTGTTTCAACCTCCCATAATAATTAACAATATGTGTATGTTCTCTGTCGTGTTGAGGGACGCAACTGATGTAGTAAAATAGAATTTTATGTTGTGATGACGTAATAGAATGATGAATTCCAAGACCAAAATATAAGATATAAATAAAAAAAACAAAAATGAAAAAATTACGTTTGTAGTCAACAGAATGTTACTCTCCAAGCTCACTGTGATGTAAATTTCTGTTATCGACGCAATGCAATGCGTATCCATATATTTCAGATGTGTCGCCATTTTCGACGGTACGGATGAACAAGTGATATATGAAATTTGTAGCATGATTTAAATTCTTTTACTTCTTTTGCTTTTAATTACAGATATGATACAGTTGCAGAAACCTCACCGACACTAGAGGGCTCCACTGCCAAGGGTTCTTTGGTGTCTCAGCAAAACAGAATTATCGTTTTGTCCCATCCTGGCTCATTTATCCAGACAAATTTAGAGACAGTAAAGATTCTTTTCCGTTCTGAGTACCAACTTAGCTGCAAACTGATCACTCACGACGTCAGCGCTGGAGCCATCATGAAAACATCCGTCTTTCATAATATGTCTACTAAAGAATGTCAGATTAATGTCAGTATTCCAACTTGTGTTGATTACACTCTGAAGATCTTTGCAAAATTCGGCGAAGAGGTGGTTTCAGGAGAAATCGTTGGTCAGGTCTACGAAGTTCATTCCTACAAAATACGGAGAGTGGATTCAGACCATTTCCCGATATATGGGCTTCTTGACACAAATCGAGACACTTTAGTTTACATTGCAGGGACTTTCGAAACTCATCAATCAGTTATCAATATTTTGCAAATGGAAATTACTAACGAAACTCTATTGGTTCTCCAATATCAAAAGAAGGCATCACTTTCCAGCAATCTTGTCAAGGTCTTAGATGAGGTAAGGAAGTGTTATCAACCCTTTTTTTATCATAGTCGTTGAGATTGTCTATATCTATCCCTCTCTCGGACATACAGTGATCAAAACTGTCATAAAAAACTGTCAACATAGGCTTCTTCGGTTTCCAGGTGGGTCTGGCTGGCTGGCTGGCTATGTGTCACGCGTACAGGCTGAACCAATGCGGGCTGAAAATTTCAGTATTTGTTTTTCATTATGTCCAGAAAAAATTTTTTTTCTCTACTCCCCCAATAGTTTTTCAGAGGAAGGTTCAATTTAGAATGTACGTTTATGCTAGATTGGCCATGTAGCTGGCGTTCGGCAGTATTGACGTTTCTTCTTTTAATTGATACCTTTCAGTGATCATTCCCTAACAAAAGTTGAGAGAAATGAATTATTCATTGATAGCCTTTTTTTTCCAATTTCAATTAAGACGTTGGTCACTTGGCGGTTTCTATTGAGTGACTAACCAGATCTATCTATCTATCTATCTACGTTTTGATGACGTAGAAGAAAAGCTGAACAATAAAAGTTTCAAAGGTAATAAAAACAAAAAATAATGAAGATCCGTTTATAGTCAACAGAACGCTATTCTCCAAGGTCATTGCAATGCAAATATCTATTATCCATGTCTGTAAAATGCAATCTCTATAGAAGGCCATTCATCAAGCTGACTGCAATGCAAATTTATATTATCCATTCATTTGAAATGCAATGTTTATAAAAGACAATTCTCCAAGCTGACTTTAATGCAAATCTCTATAATCCACGTATATAAAATGCAATGGTTACAGAAAGCTAGTCTCCAACCTGACTGCAATGCAAATTTCTATAATTCACGTATATAGGATGCAATGTGTGCAGAAGACTATTATTGTCCAAACTGATTGTAATGCAAATCTCTATTATACATGTATATAAATTACGATGTTCATAGAAGGCTATTATTGTCCAAGCTGACTGCTATGCAAACCTCTATTATCCATGTATATAAAAGTCCATGTATATCCACATATTTCATAGACGATTTGCCTCTTAATTTTAGTAGCCAAACATTCATAGTGGGCAAGAATTTTGAGTTTTACAAATCTTGTTCCTGTGACAAAAGAATGAGCGCTTTTTTTAATTTGACATAAAGAATCAATATTCTCTCAGACTCAGTAAGCCATCTTCAGATCTTGAAATTTTTTATGCACATATCATTTTCCTTAGTATCCCTGGTTTTAAAATGTGTGTACACCCCCTGCATAGATTAAAGGGAACCATGTTCATATACACCGTAATTTTTGACAGCACGGCTCGACTAGTTCATATTCGAAACCGTAAATTGAAACTGTCAAAAAAGTGTCAACGTAGGTCTCTTCAATTTTCTAGCTTGTCTGACTGGCAACGTATCTCAAGTTCAGAAGCTCTTTCTTATTATGTCAAGTTTTTTTCAAATCTCCCTCCTAAAAATGGGTTTCAATTTCCACTGTGAATTTATGCTAAATTGGTCCCTTAGTCTGTGTCCTGCATCATTCATGCTTGTTTTTTTGAAAATTCAGTGATCAATATATCTTCCCAACAAAAGGATCGAGAATTGATCAGTCCCCAACACGGTATGCTGCCAAAAGATGTTGGTCATATGAGAGTTTCTAACAAGCGACTAACCAAACCTATCGTAAACAATATTTGATGTTTCTATTGTGTTTATTTCCAGGGAGACGAGTTGAATATTCAAGTAACCTTGCCCCAAATTGGAGACTATCTTTTAAGTCTGTTAAAAAAAGACACTGCCACTGGATTAATTGGAAATGTTACTCGTTACCTGTTGAGGCGAAAACAAGGCATAGAGAAAAACAATGATCTCCAACAACAGAAATTCAAGGAAGAGCGTGAAGAAGGAGGTCAAGGATTAGACCAAGAAGAAAAAGAAGAGAATGTTAAAGAAAAGGAGATGGAAGAGAAAAAGACCCAAGCGAAAAAGTCTGCACGAAATGCCGAATTGAAACTCAATCAAAGAAAGGTAAAACCAATCTTGAAAGATGATACAAAAATCAAAGAAATGAAAAGACTCGAGGAAGAAACTAAGTTACCAAAAATAGACTACGCTGGAGCGAGTCTTATTTCATGTGTAGATAATGATGTACAAAAGAAAAATATTGATTTCTCGGAGAATAAAAACATTACAATTAATCGACCGAAAACTTATTCAAAATCAATCATTAATGATAAGGCCACGGTCAGGGTCGACGTCAAGAAGTCTGTTCCATCTGTTAAAAGCGATCAACCATCTAAAATACCAGAAAGTTATTCAAAATCAAGTCTTGATAATCGGACTGCGTTCGAGGTCGACATCAGGAAGTCTGTTGAATCAGTCAAAAGCGACCAATCCTCTAAAATGAGTGATCCCGTCAAGAAAAAAACTGGATCGGCAATTAGAGATAATACACCCAAGACTTCCAAGTCAGAAAAAGTACCTTCAAATCCCGACAAGAGAAAACAGGAACCGATTTCTAAAAATCAGACTGATGAACCAAGGAGAAGTACATTTTCAGAAAGCTCTCTATTGCAGGAAGTTGAATATGCCATCACAAAATGCGACACTGAACTTCTAAAATCGGTGATCAGCCGTTCTGAAAAACACTTAGGAAGTGATATTTTGGACCCGGCAAAAAGATTATTGGATGTGCTCCAAGCTAAGAAGGGTAAGTAACAAAGGCGATCGCTACCACGTTTCCAGGGAAGCCGGGATCAAAACGGATACATTCAGAATATATCTTGGCTGTAACCATGATACCAACGAAGAATAGTACCATTTTTTATATGGGCACATTAGGTTTGGGTCACATAAAACTATTGGACGGAACCATTATCCCTTTATTGACAATAAGACTACAAATTTCAAGCCCCCACACCCCAGGTGACAAGACCTGATCCAAGGTTGGGGGCATTACCCCGTTTGCTTCTGCCAACAAATTTTCCTGTGGCGAATTTTCAGGGACAAAGTTTCCCTCAACGAATTTTCAGCTACAAATTTTCCTCCGACCGATTTTCTGTGACTTATTTTCCTGTGATGCAATTTCTTTTCTTCTCTTAAAAATGAGAAAAAAATATAGTGACGGGACCATCTAATCCGATGTTTTAGTAGTCCGTCTTGTATCTACTACCAAAAGTCGAATGATGAAATAGCCCCTCCGCTTTGGAGAGAATTGCAACTCATTGTTCCTAATCCTATATGCCCAGTGCCTTACTAAGCTAGCTCGAATGGATATCTAAATTTCGTATACAATAAACTGCATGTGTTGATTGGTTGCTGGGTTTGTCCCGCTTAATACAAGGGAAATAATTTGCATTGTTTTACGCGAGACTTACTACCCTTAGACAATTCCATTATTTGGTTCTTTGTAAGAGAAAGATAAATGTACAAGAGAAGATTTCTCGATAGAATTTGTTTCACACCTCTTTATATTCTAAGCTTTTACACGATTGCAATTGTCAATTTTGACAGCAAGGTTGAAGTAGTGAGGTATTGTCAAACCTCAGTTCAAGTCCGAGACTTCAATTAACTTTGTTTTTCCACCGTAACAACCCTCACCCAATTTAGGGGAGTTAACTCTTCAGCGCTTGGTCCGTCAAGTTAATCCTAATCGATGTATAAAATTGACATTTCCTAACCGTGATTTGAAATCATGTTAAAGTGATTGGTAGGTAGCTTTCTTACCGATTGAGCCGAACTGACAAACCTAACATATCTATGAAAATGTATGTTACAAATAATCTAGGGCTCATTTCATTCTCCCGTCGGAATAGGAATAGGAGTATACTTTGAACATGCGGCAGCCAGGCTTGTTGAACGTAGAAACCACCCCCTAAAAATGTCTCCAAAAGTGTCAGCATAAGTTTCTCGCAGTTCTTAAGTCGTTCTGGCTGGCTAGCTGGCAATGTATGTATCATGCATACACACCGCAGTAATGGAGCTAGATGGTTAAAATTTTAAAACATTTACTCCTTATTATGTCTACAATAACGTTTTTTAAAGCCCCTCATGATTGTTTTTTAGTGAGGTCAATTTGCAATGTAAATTTATAATAATCTGATCACTTATCGTTGATCACCTATTATCCCAATTTTTCCTTTTATTTTCAGATTTAGTTAACGCATACAATGTGAGGGAGAAAGGATTATTGGGCACTGCTTTGGAAGAAGCCCGAAGAGTAAATTTTGCCCATAAATTAGACGAAGAGATTGCTGCAGCTCAAGAAATACACGATCGACTATGTGAACTTGATGATCTCCGTTCCATCATCGGATCTTTTAATTCCCGGGCTGTGTCAGAAATCAAATCCTACAGCAATCCACCCAAAGCTGTCATCGTGGTGATGAAATCTGTATTTCTCATTCTAAACGTACCCGAAGAGGAAATCATGGTAGGTAATCCTTGGAATTCATTTACTGGTTTTAAAGAATAGCAGAGCGCAAGTAATGCCCTTACGCTGGCTACGGCGTTGGTAGTACCCATTTGTACTCTGCATATCGCATTCAAGTCACTCAGTCTGCGATATGTGAAATAGACTAAGAGGCAACAAACACCCAGAGTAGTGTTACTCACTTCACGCCACGCTATTTTGGAGGATGGGTGGGTGGATTCATACATTTCCAAAGGACATTAGTGCAAAATGAAGAGTTTTTCATTTGGAGTTTGAAGTCGGCTCGCTCGCTGTGTGACCGTTGCCCTCTCGGCCTGCTGCACTTTCTTAAAGTGGAGATTTTATCTGAATAAAAATGGACTGGGAATACTTGCCCAAGGCTGACCCACTATGAATTTTCCCAAGCAAATCAAAAAAAGAGAGCAACCAATTTTAAAAACACGGAAACAAAAATTAAAATTACGTCAAGCAAATAAAAACTACGACAATCAAATCAAAAAGTAAGGCAACCAAATTTTTAAACATGCTAAGCAAATTAAAAAATACATTATGCAAATTAGAAAACGTACCGATTTGTGGAGACGCTTCTTTGATTTGCTTGGCGTATTTCTGAATCAGTTTGCCCCATTTTTTAATATGCTTGACGCATTTTTGAATTTTGATGCCTATTTTTTTAATATGCTCAGCGTATTTCTGAATTTTACCTCCTTATTTCAAAATTTACTTGGCGCTTTTTTGAATTTTGACGCCTCATTTTTCAATATGCTTGGCATTTTTTTGAATTTTGTTGTCTTATTTTCCAATGTGCTTGATGCATTTTTAAAAATTTTGGTTGACTTTTTTTTCGATATGGTTGGCTTAACCTTTAATTTGATTGGTGTATTTTTGAATGTGATGACCTTATTTTTTCAGTTTGATCAGCTTAGTTTGTAATCTGCTTGCTTTACTTTTTAATTTGCTCAGGAAAGTTTGAATCAGGAGCAGCCATCTACATTTTGACAAAACTTTCCCCACGCTCTTCGCAATTGTCAAAAAACCCCTGGTAGTTGATTGCAAACAGAATTTCGCCTTTAAGATCAATTTTCAAAAGTCTTTCGCGCATACTCACAGTCAAAGCAAGTAAATGATAAAACATGTCGGGTTATGTAAAGGTTATTTGGATTTGGAAAAATGATGCAACAAGTTTTTTCCCCATCTCTATAAAAATATCTGTAAGAGCTTATTGTGAAATAATTCAATGCTATTCAATGATTTAATGAATACACGTCTTGTTTCATTTACCTTTTTGTTTTTATTCCATAATAAACAGTAAAAACCATAATTAATATTTTATAAGGTTTTTCTCGGGGATAGGATTTTCTTTCTATGTTCGGTTACAATATTACGACTAAAGACTAATGACACCGAGTGAAGGTCCATGACGACATTTGTCTCATCAGTTGCAAATAGAGAAAATTGAGAAGCCCTGCAGTAATCTTTCATTATTCTTTCATGATTATTATTTACTTTCATCTTATCTTTATCAACGGAACAACTCTCATTAGGGTTCAAACGGCCTGTGATCAAGATCCGGTTTCCATTCCATGCGTGTGCTTAGTAATCCTTGCAAGTTTATTCTCTTGTCGAGACCAGGACTTCTTACAAGTGTTTTTATAACTATCCCCACGGCAGTATGCAACTCTACCGAAGGGACACCTAGACCCTGAGTACACAGCTTTGAACGTACTCAATAAGCCGCTGATTGCACGGGAAAATCTGTCCTAATGATGAATTTTCAACATTCCTCGGTCATGCCGGGGAGCCAGATATGCAAACCATTAGACTATCCGAGTGGACTTTTGATCATCCATTGATAAAACTCATTTCCGTTTGAATTTTCTCCGATGTAGGATTGGAAGCAGATCCGGGGGTTATTGAGAAGCATTCAGAAACCATTTCTTCGAAGAATCTTGCATTGTAATCCAAAATGTGTGTCTTTGGAATCCGTGAAAGTAGCAGAAGTCAACTTGGGATTGCTAAGAGTTGAAGACGTCTCTTGTGTTAGTGAAATGGCAAAAGTCTTGTTCACTTGGGTGAGTGTCTTATACGATATTCTTCAATTCACACAATTTATTATTGACACGAGTATTCTTATTCAGTATCATAATTATCAGATTTGGCCTGAAAAGGAGAAAATCCTAGCTTTATCTCAGACTTATCCAACACAGATATTCGATTAGGGTCGAATTAGGAAATCAAGTGAGTCTGGAGACAGAGGTACTATTTTATCTCAGTCGCATGGCATTGAGCCTCTGCTTCCATTCTACTTCCGAACTCGACTCAGTTCCAATGTCTGTGTTGGGTGAATCTTCGACATGAAGCTCAGATTATCTCCCCTAATCATTAGAGACTTCGAAAGTGAATCTTTTAAAGGTCTCACGTTAGTTTACGCTTTTCGAATTAATTAATCGAAGACATATCTTTAGGTATAGAAAGAGTATATATCCAAAGATTTTCATTTGCATATAATATTATGCAGCCTGAAAAATGTAAAAAAATGTATAAATTAACGATACAATTTTTATATTGTCAAACTTTTATCTAAACCTGGAGTCAATTGTGTCTTTCTACCGTAACAAGAACATTCTTCTCCAAATTTTGGGGAGTAGAGATTAACATATCCGACTGTGACTTGAAGTCACAACCAACTCATTAGTAGTCGTGTCTCTAAACGACTGTGTTAAATTGACAAGTCTTCCATATTTACGAAAGTTAGAGTGAGAAATACACAAAAGTTTATTTTATTCTACTTAGTAGATATATTTATACACAAAAGTATATTTTTATAGTTTTTAATCTATAATACATACTATACAAAAGTTGCTGGAATCATGCTCAGTTGGAATAGAAGAGTTTATCCCTGAATCAGTCAGGCCTGTTCCCTTTTTTATTATTTTGTTTTTTTCCCCCAAATGTCAATTTCTCAAGAAAATAATTCTATACCGAAAATAACCATTTTTAATCTACAGAAGTCATTTTGTTTATTTACAGGTTAAAAAAATCATAGAAGAGGCAAAAAACCAAGACCTAAATATTGATTTGGCGAACTTGAAAAAATAAGAGACAGGTCTGGTTAGTCATACAATAGAAACCATCACGTGGCTAACGTATTTTGGCAGCATGCCGAACTGTGATGATCAATTTAAAATTTCTAAAAAAGGGTGATCAATGAACAAGTTATTTCTCTTGACTTTTTTGTATCACTAAAAAGTTCGAATTATAAAAAAACAAGCGTGAATGCTAAGGGATTTAGCATAAGCTTAAATTGTAAATCGACCTCTTCCCACACTAAAAACTAACGAGAGTGGGTTAAAAGAAGGTAACCGCTGGGCATCACGACTCACAATGTGGATCCCTCCAGTTCACATGCGAAATTGTGTCCGGCAAGAAAGGGAAAAAAAAAAATTGGACAAGTTCTGAGTGTTTTAGGGGCTGTGATACACAGAGGGAAAACTGACAGACATAGAGGAATGTCAAAGAAAGGACATTAAAAGATGATGATGATGATGATGATGATGATGATGATGATGATGATGATGATTCACCACTGAATAATGACCAATCTTTCTGATAATATGTTTGGTATCCAATACTATGATACGTGGCACAAATAGAGAAGGAAGTCTCATCCACTCACGCTCTCGAACACTTGAAGTTAAAAAAAGGCGCACAAATGAAGAATAATAGAAGTAATGAAAGAAACACAAATTCATAAATTATATTGTTATTTCCTTCAATAATTTAAATTGTTGAATAGTTTTTACTTGTGCACCGTTTTTATCGAATGTGAAACTTTACCATTTTGGACCACCTTCCCCATACTGTTCCCAATTCAATTCATTCCATGTCTATCCCATAATGGTCATAGCACATGTACCTGTTATTAAATATATATATTATTGCACTTGGATTTCTCAGTGGATTTCATTCGATAAGACTGCATTGGATCCGATTAACTGAATAAATTATTTTTCACGCACAAAGCACAAATGTTTTTTGAATTCAAAGTAAACAACTTGCATAAAATCAGGACAACTTATTTTTTTTTTTCTTTCTTTTGAAAATTTTGCATCAAACTTAAGTCACGTGCTAAAAAGTATTTAAAAGATATGTTTTGGAATAAAATAAAGACAATATATTTTTAGTAATTCTATCAAATTTTGTTGAGGAAAATATTAATTCAGTAGCGCTACTGCTTGGTCTAAATATACGGTCTAAGTAGAGTTTATAATATATTTTACCTTTGATTACTTCGATTCACACGCAGACGTATTTGCATATAAAAATGACAAAGTGATAAAAGTGTCTCTCATGTGACTGAGACGTTAGGATATTTTAATTAGAAATAGAAAACTGAATACATTAAACAAATTGAAAACAGTCGAATGAGAAAATTCCCTGATGTGAAGTCGAATTTTTAAAGAATATGTGACAGTTGCAATGAAATTAAAAGAAACTGTTGTCAAAGAAAATGCTCATGGCTGATAACAAGCTCAGTCAAGTTTTTACAGGGTATCAAAATCAAACTCACCCTGGGTGCCAGGAACCCTGAATATTGACTGGGGATATCCACTCATTTCCATGTAGGTAATAATTATACGCCCCTGAGAACATGTTTAAAGGGTTGCGGAAAGCTCGATTTATTAGGAATTGCATGAATTACACTGATTTGCCCGAAACTTTACATTATTTTGGGGTGAAAGAGCTGTTGTCGCTTTCTGACCCCCTGAGACCCTGGATCGTACGTCTGTGAAGAATAAAATAGAGCTGGATTACATGGAATCTGCAGTAGAGAAGAATACCCGGCTTGATAACGAAAATATGTATAACATTGAAGAATACCGTGCAATTTTTATTTCATTTCTAATTAGAAAAAATAGTTCCTAGGTTATAAGTGTTATTTTCTAATTGGTTATGTCTAAAAAGTATAAAAAATATCAATTATTCCCTTCAAACGTTACTCTCGGTGACCAGGATGTTGATAATTTGAAATCTACTTATTTTCAATTGAACAATGGGCAAATTTTTAGATTTTCAATCACATAAATAAGAAAACCAATTACATGTGGATGTCACTATCTCAGCCACAAAAGCCAAGTGTGAAGGGAATAATAACCATTTTCAGTATTTTTTTTGTACGCAAAAGCTATTAGAAAATAACACTAACTGCCATATGTGTCTGCTGGTGGGAAGGGGTGCCTATCAGATCAGGCCTTCTGAGAGAGAGAGAGAGAGAGAGAGAGAGAGAGAGAGAGAGAGAGAGAGAGAGAGAGAGAGAGAGAGAGAGAAGCGAGGGAGTCTGAAAGTTGGAACTCTACAGTCAATGACGAATAATGGTGGAGTACAGTAGTTTTCTGTAAGCACAACTCAACATTCCCTTATAAAAAAAAAACTGTATTCTTACTCACTGGTAACATGGTTGCCATTAGAATATATTAAGAAAATAACCTTTTGCCAACCACTTAAAATATATTCTCACCCCTTGGAAAAGTGTCAACGGACGCCCATACGAAACTACCCAGGAACAACAATCACGTTGCATGATATAATTGCATTGACTGTGAACTTTCGATAGTTTCAACAGGGGAGGTAACTTGCTAATATATGATATAGAAATAACTTCCCTTGATTCTTAATTTTTGCAAGGGAAACCACTCTTTAGAATTCGCTTTCCCCTATTTTTTCCCCTCAACACTACTAATAACAGCAAAGTTACTATTGTCACCATTAACAGATATAGGCCTGTGAGGTGTGTATGAATAGTTTGTGCAGTGTGACGTCATTTTATATCGAACAAAGAAAGTTAAAGCCAATGGATGAAAAGCAAGACAAGAACAACCATGGCAGGGTCAGTCTAAAGTACCGAAAACACGAGCACTCTCCCAGGACGGTAAGTACGAGGGGTGCCTGTTATGGAGGTCTTACAGTTTCAGACAATAGGAGTACACAAATACAAATGAGAAAAAATGGAAAAAGTATAAATTGAACTGAATAAAAATATTCGAGATGAGAAAATTCCCTGATGTAAGGTCAATTGTTTCTGGAATATCTGACAGATGAATACTTTCCGTCGTGGTGAAACTAAGAGAAGCAGAAGAAACTCTCATGACCAACGACAAATACATTTACTTGATGCATTGCAAATTTAAATCATTGATATTTAGTATCAATCAGTAAAGTATAGAACACCCACACACATATACTTATATATTCAGTCTTGCAGCTTTACAGCTTTAAACACTGAACACATAAAACTATTCATTTTTTTTGTGTCACTTATTTCCCAATAAACATATATATTTATATGCAATTTATGTAATTTTCTTCAATGTTATATATATATATATATATATATATATATATATATATATATATATATATATATATATATATTAATGCT
Source organism: Thysanoteuthis rhombus (assembly GCA_963457665.1). NCBI lineage: Eukaryota > Metazoa > Mollusca > Cephalopoda > Oegopsida > Thysanoteuthidae > Thysanoteuthis > Thysanoteuthis major. The sequence goes on along the minus strand of OY735200.1, from coordinate 90,873,121 downwards.
CCTCTATTCAGGGTTGAGCACTCTTTAAGTGAGGTAACTCATCCACTGTAAGCTTATGCAATGCTCTTCTATAGGAATTGAGCACTCTGGTGGATAAGGGATTTCTGTGTAATTTAAATATAACGCTTGAATATATATATATATATATATATATATATATATATATATATATATATATATATATATCACTGAAAAACTTTACTTGAATAAATAGATAGATAAGATCCGCTGTCGCAGTCAAAATTTCAAGTCATGTAAAAAAATTCCATCAGAGAATAAATATGGTAAGGATATACTTCATTTATGACATCATTGACATTTTCCACTGGAAATCGTCTGAAATACAGTGAAAAAAATCCAGATTCTGTAGAATCTACATGTTATTAATAAACCTGCCCAGAATAAGTTCTCAAAATGTCAAAAAAATCTTTTTTTTCCGAAATAAAAAAGAACCCCTTTTTTTTTAGAAGCGCTCTTGTGGAGTATTGATACCAATTTCAAAGTTTGTAGATAAAAGGGTATGGCCAAGAGCACTGGAATATACAGATAAATACACATATATGTATAAAATAGGGTAAAACTCTTTGCCATCCCTGATGGCTACGGTTGTTCGATAAGGTAAGATAATATGTCCACTATTTTGAAGAGCATTGAGGTTTCCTTAGGTGCCAGGAACATTAGGGCCTGGTCCTGGACCGTGGACAATTCCTGACTTAAGGGCTGACACTCTAAAACGAGCGTTTATTTCATGCCGATCGAACGAAATAACTTTCTTGATTTCTTTTACGTTTCATCAGATTAGGCAGAAATAATTTTTGACTACTTTTTCTTTCAATTGTAGTTGCTACCCAGACCGTCACTCTATCGTTCTTAGTGCAGATTGCAAATAAAGAATGAGCCCGCGGTAAGACTCGAACTCTTCCTGCAGAGTTTTTCCCACCGCTCTGCCATTTGAGCTACGAGAACCCTGGCAGAATTAGGACAAACAATATGAAATAATTGTTTTAATCATAAGTGAGCAGTCTCTTAGTATGAATAAAGATGGCGAAATTAGCATTCCAAAATATGAGTGATAGATCTTGCAATTATGTGATAAGTATCTTGGCCACATATTGATATATACTCTAGAGAATGTAAAAAAACAAGTTAAAAAACTAAAGTTAAGTTAAACTCCTCACAAAAGGTCCAAATTATAGAGAACCAAAGTATTTGGATTATAGCAAATGTTTGAATTAGATTAAAAAAGCATGATATTTTTAATGTATCTACATCAAATAAATATCGAATAATATAATCAGCGTTCGATGCATGAAAAAAAAAGTACTCGAATTTTCGAATGAAAAAAATCCAACGCGTGAAATGCTTTGAATACCCTCGCCCAAAAAACGAGTCCAGCGCTTAAAAAATCTCATGTATTAGCAGATCTCTTGGAACTTCAAAATAAATTTGATACAATGCCGATCGATAAAGCGGCAAATAATATAACATTTATGAATACAAAATGTAATATTCAAAGGATATTGTCTAAAGTAGGTTTGATAGGAACAGATAATATATTTAATAACATCTTAATATATGAAATCTTAGGACTTAAAATAGATGAAAAAAATACAAAAGTCACAAAGTATAATTAGAAACACAAATGCATAAAAATCCAATAGTTGCTCGCTTTATTGTTGCCTCTTCAGTTAGTGGTACTTAGCTAAGCTGTTTCTAAAGATTTTAATTTAATACACAATCAAGTACAGAAATTCAGAATTAAAAGAGAATTCTATTGCAATTCAAATCTCTTTTGTGTAGTGAATCATTCTATGCCCATTGGAGAAAAATTGGATGTTATAAATACCCGTAAAGGGGCTAAATCTATCTCAACCTACGATTTTTCTATTATCTAAATTCCTCATAAAGATCTTATTAAAGAATTAAATAAAATAATAGACTTCATATTTGCTGGAGGAAAAAGTGAATATATTGGGTTTACAAACTCTAAAGCTTCTTGGCATAAAAAAGCAACACTTTACGTTTTCTACCTTAAAGGCGATTGTTAGTCCTTTTATTGGGAAATATTACTTTAAAATAAAGTGTGGGCATATCGGAATGCAAGCAATGCTCTTAGATTTGGATATTAAAATCGAGGATGGAATGTTTATTCATAAATTGTTAGATAAACAAGGCTCATTTCCACTCATTAACAAGTAGTATTCCATCTTATATATTTTACGGGACTCTATTATTAGAATATTTAAGAGTAGCTCAAGCTACTCTTGGATTTATTGATTTTCATTATAAAAAATGTAGCTCTTTTAGTAAGAATGGTTAGTGTAATCTTAATCAGTAAGGTTTTTCGAAAGGTCAAGAACTTATCAGCTTGACCATAATGAAATAATAACAAAAATTAAAGAATAAGCTAACGAGAGTATTAAAATAGAATAAATGAATAATATGTATTAAATTAGATAAATTTGTTTCATAAGAATGAAAAAAAAATATCTGATCTAAAACTAGGCGAATAACAAGTCTTTTTGAGTAGTGGCGTAGCAAGGGTTCGCAGCGCCCTGAGGCAGAGGCAGCGACCAGGAACAGTTGCATTATATTCCAGAGGATGGGAGTCATAATAATAGTAATTAACATGTATTACAGGCCAAAGGGAATTTTGCACTCCAACAAATTTGTGTCCCCTTCACGCATACTCTTGTCTTACATCTGCGTTGGGGCATTAGGCTGGTCAAGATAATGTTTTGATAGAAATAAGAATAATGTTAAAAGTAATTTTAAGCAATCCATTAGGGTATTTACGGCTGGTGACCAAGTTCCAGTTTCCATTACATGCGTCAGCTGGGTGATCCTTGCAAGTTTCAAGTCTAGTCAAGACCAGGACGCTATACGTACAAGTTTTTTTTATGACCACCCCCGTAGCAAGATCCAAGTCCACCGAAGGGTTACCTCAACCCTTAGTGCAGTCAATTAGCTGCAGAGTTATCCCCATTTTACGCACGCATTCTTGGAATCTAACCAGCATATTCTTCAGGTCTATTACTTTCAGACTATAACTTGCTTCTTTCCAATCACCACTTCATATCTGGGCGTTGGTTGCAATGATATCAATGTATAGAAATATTCTTGGAAGAATCCATCATCGTACTTCTATGATAGAATATACAATTTAGCTGAAAGGTGGCGTAAAACAGAGTAAACACTTTAAAGACTGAATAATGATGAATTTATATGAATTAAAAATTTGTCAAATAATACCTAAAACGTTTGCACTAGCCTGACATATATGAGGTGCTGAACAAAAGTTTATGTAATATAAAATCCGAACAAAAAAAAAAAATCTCTTATCATAATAATTAATTTCCATGGCTTTTCTCCGAAATAGTTCCCTTTGAATCCAAACACAATGGTTTACAAAAGTTACTTTTGATAAAAGATACATCAAAATCCGTACGGCATTCAGTTCACGGGCACTTTTCAAATTACTTAAAATTTAGGGCCAGTCCCTTATATCTGGTTACCCCTATGAGGGAGTAGCAGACCTCTACAGTCAGCATACATCTGCTTCTGTGTCTGGGGACTGGGAACGGTAACATCTGACGGCCGGATCGTGTGTAAATGAATGGTGGGCCATAAAGCTTGAAATATATCCATTTACATACATCTAGTTATATTTCGCCTCAAATCAATGAGTAAAGCATGCTACAAAATCGTCTGTGTTTAACCAAGAATACCAATTAGTAATCAATTAACTCGATGCAGAACTCAAATCCAGGCATTTTTTGAATCTATAAATTTATACAAAGAATCTTTTAATCATAAAAAAGTAAGCATGTTTTCCCAACATTTGTTAGCGGGCTGGTCAAAGATTTTTTGCGGTTCAGATATGACCCTCGAGGCGTAGGTTGGCTATTCCGGGTCAAGGACATGTGCTTGTAGTTACAGATAGCCGTATTGCCTCGATCCAGCACCAAAGGGACGATACTCTTAGTCATCTCGGGTATCTTCAAACTACGGAATGTTTACATTCTTTGGTTTGACAATCGGTCAGTCATATTGACGTATTGATCCCATTCGTGTCACCTCAGTGAACAATAAGAGGTACACACGCACACAAACACAAAAATAAATACGTGCACACACACACACACACACACACACACACACACACACACACACACACACACACACACACACACGGAATAGCCTCAGGACGGAGTCTTTCTGATAACAATGAGTGACAGCATTAAGCAAAAGATATTTACTTGTGTGATCACTTTGAATAAAGTGTTATGGTCTGATTGATTTTGACAACAATAACAGTCTGGTAACAGTTAGATTCATAATAAATGCATGAATGTTCACGCGCTCTGATCTATGCATGTACGTATATGTTTTCGTTTAACAAGCCTGAAAGTCAGACCATAGATGAGCTTGGTGGGTAGCGAGTGCAAAAGTAGTCAGATGAATGAATTTCCGCAACAAAAATGAGGATCGCATTAAGAACACATTATATTCAGGTAAATGTAGTGTTATTGTGTGATGATCAAGCGTAGGGTATTACCTTCAGTTCAGTATGTCAGTTAGCCAGGGACAGCAATCGGTACTAGAGATGCTAGCGCATAAACAAAACAGTTTTTTTTACCTTCTGCCATTTTGAATTGTGGTGATGAGTCATATAAATCTTGCACTTCATTTATATCCTCAAGACCCTTTATCAAGTGGAATATGGCGGGTCTTTTTCATAAGATAATTGAGTTTTTTTTCAGGCAAGACTTCCTTCATGATAAGAAGCTGGAAAAATTCTTCAGTGATCAATTCTTCCTCATCAGTGCCTAATTTTGAGATGAACACATGACCCAGAAACAACCAATCGAATCAATCAGTGGCTGCAGCACTGAAAGATTAAAAAAAGGCCTTAAGTTAGATGAAGACAAAGATTGGATGAGGGGGTCGACCCAAAGGAGGAGGGTAGGGTGTCGACCCAGATGGGAGTAATATAAACGAATAATAAGATCAGAGGCGGTTAAATAGATCAGGGGTCTCGAATTAAGGACATACGGTCAGTGAATTTTAGGCGCATAAAGATTCGTGCTCGTACAAAAAGATATCGACTCTGTTAATATGTTGGATTCCTTCTGAAAAGCCTTTGTGCATTTGTGTTAGCGTGCGTGTGAAGTTGGGTGTTTTTGCGCACGCGCACGAGAGTGTATATGTTTCACAGTCAAATGAGCTGCTAAGGCTTAGAGATGCGAATTAAATTTTGCTGGAATCTTATTCTTCATTTCAAAACCATTATGCTTAATTAATAGTTATTAGCCCCATCAGTCATCAGCATTTGCTGAGCCAACTTCTGAAACAAACTAACTTGCTAACTATATATATATATATATATATATATATATATATATATATATATATATATATATATAATAAAACAATAATCAAATAATTGAGTATATATACTAACGTATCTGTGCATATCTTTGTACTCCAAGATGTCAAGAACTACGCATTACAGAACAGTATAGCATAGATCTTGAGGTTAAATTTTGTAAAAAGAAAACTGTAGATTCCAATGGGTTCTCTGTTCGCACTCTCGAAAAATATTTTTCTCGGTGTTTTTTCATCTCTGATTTTCAGAACAACAATTAAAGTTAGATCGATGGAATCAAAATAGATATTTTTTCAGTCAGCATAATCTAGGATGTTTTTTCTTTTGTTATTTGAACCTCTTCCCATGCAAGGGTAGGTGGGGGTATAAATGATATTTTAAAATTTTTTTTTCAGCAGTAATTCTTAGAAGTTAGGGGCTCGGAAAATGAAAAAAGCAGACCAAGTTCAAACTCAAAAAATCGTATATTCTTTCAAACTAACTTTTGAACCTCACGGAAATTTGTTAGTTTTTATAAATTGATTTCTCCAATGTTTTAGAGGATGGAATCTATTTACAATGTAGTTATAGTGCTAAAGTGGATCCTCACGAAACCAGCAGGTGTCAATTTACCTACTGCACACATTTTAAGGTTGAATTTAACAAAAATAAGCTCATCAATTTTTATGGGGTCTGCGGTCGCGCTCTTATAGATCAAGTCTGTTGAAAATATTTTTCCTTGGTGTTTTTTCATCAAAAAATCCTATCAATGTATACGTACGTTTTGAATTAGCATAATTTGGGAGGGTTTTGTCCATTATTTTCTTGAACGAGCTCCCATGTGAGGGGTCAATGCTTTTGAGAATTTTTTTTTTGAGGGGGTTAGGATCCATCGCTTCAAAGCCATAGCAGTGCAACAACCGAGTGGTTAAAACCTCAGAAAATAGGCATATCCGAATTCAAGATCATAATTTGCCTAAAGCACACATTTAAGGTTGAATTTTCCAAAAACGAATTGGGTGCTTTCTATAGGGTCTGCGTTCGCGCTCTCAGAAAATAATTACGTACTCATATTTTGAAAAACAATTTTTTGGGGACCGTAATTTACGGTTTCAATGTTACTAAGGTTCAGTGATCGATTGGGTAAAACCTCGGAAAATGTTTTAATCCCTCCCAGTGCTAATCCAATTTCGGATGTGTCAATATATTTGTTATAAAACATTTCATGCACTTTCAATTTATTAGACCTTTAAACCATGTGGAAATTTGTCAGGTCTGAGAAAGGAAATGTTTCAGGTTTTTATAAGAGGGGATTATTTTCTCTCAGTGCTTATACCAGTCTGCCCAAGGTTGCACCCAGGCCTGTGCCGATCTGCCCTGGAATGTGTGCTGGCTCAACCGTTGAGGTATCACAGAGGAAAACAAAGGCATATCCGAAATCAACCGATCACAATTCACCCACAACACACATATTAAGTTTGAATCTATCAAAGAGATAAATAAAATCAGTGAAAGCAACAATACATCAGTGTTCAGAAATGCAGTAAATACAATCGGATAACCCTAAACTGGCAATAAAAAATATTTTCCCAGAACAAAAACAATAATCCTAATTTCGCCCAAGTTGAAATCCGACCATAAAAAACGAGGACACAATTCAAATCCCATAGTCAGCTTTGACATGCGGACTACTAACGCCAGAAATGTTCAAATGAATTCTCAATTTTCAGAAAAATGAATCCTTGAGGTTATGAGAGGACCTACGCATGTCTGACCTGCGTTTTAAAGAAATCTCTACAAAATATTATTAGCTTCCCAATATTGTCACGTTTAAAGATATTCTTGGTTTATATTGTTGAATAGAAGCTCTTGTTCACAAGCCTGAAAGGTCAGACTCATCTCCTGCTTCTATCCCAAAAGAAAATGATGACTGCAACTTTTGTATTGAATATATATATTGACACAAAAATCAGGGTAGGCCACTCTTTACAGATTGCATTTCCAATATCTTTGACGAGCAAAAGGGTTATAGCAAATGAAAAGAGGCTGGCTAAAAGACGAGGGTTTTGTATACTGTGTATATACGTGGGAACAGGGGCGAAAACAGCTTTGCATCGCTTCTTATAATCCTTCTTGGAGGATATTTCTACATGAAATCATGTGAACAGAAGCTTTATAAATACATATTTGCCTTACAGTCACGGTTTTTCGTATGATTATCGAAGTTTAGTTGGGACAGATCTAAACAGTACATAGATTGGTGACTACCTGAGGATACTTTGGGTTGCGCATCCCCAATTGCACTAAACAGGTCCCCTTGACATCTTTCCAGCGCTGATCGCAGGGGACTGGGATATCATTTCAGTGGGGGTATGGGTAATTAAACCAGACCCCTGTCACATTTACCCACGTTTGGAAACACTAAAGCATATCGATCGTCTCATAAATAGATAGATTGACACACACGTATATATATAAGTATATCAACAGACTGTTCCTCTCAAACTTGTAAATAGCATAGTTTTCTGCACAGCTGTATGTGCTTTAAAAAAAAACCTGTCTTTGCGATAATAAAACTTTTTGAGATGTGACACTTGCTTTTCCTCTTAAATTCCTTTCGCTTTCCAATTGTAAAACTGCAACCACAATTGATAGATAGATCTGAATAGCTTTCGATATATATATACTTTGATAGATAGATAGATATTAACAGACTATGATCGATATATAGATATGAATAGATCGTATATATATATATATATATATATATATATATATATATATATATATATATATATATATATATATATATATATAGCGAGAGAGAGAGAGAGTGAGGAAGAGAGAGAGAGAGTAAGGAAGAGAGAGAGAGAGAATTGAAGATAAGCAAACTTCATAATGCTTATCTGTGTGTGTGTGTGTGCGTGCACATGAGCCCCACCCAGATAGGGAGGGGTACGGTCACACTTGATTGCATGTGTATGTGTGTGTATGTATGTGTTTGTGCACGTGTGAGATTGTGACAATTGTGACATTGTGTTGTTAATTAAACGCGCTTTGATGTTGTTTACCCCCCCCCCTGCACGTAACTTGAGTGTAACTATGAATAAACGAAAAATAAATATACAAAAGTGATTTAATTTCCCGATATGTCGGGGCACCGGGGTTGGGATAGGGGGGAAGAGTTACGTGGATGAGATAAGAAACATTGGGGGCTCCACGAATTGGTGACAGCGACGTCGATGATGATAATTGATAACTCAACCTTTTCATGATGATGATGATAGTGATGGAGCTGGTGGTAGTGATGACGATGATAATGATGATGAAGATGGTGGTGAAGGCGGCGATTCAAATAAATGGCTGACTGGTTTCGGTGGTTTGATTAAAAGCCTTCAAGGGACAAAGGTTTTGCTGATTGGTAAAATCGGAGGCTTTTATTGCACGTCTAATGATGCTGCTGCTGCTGATGATGATGATGATGATGGAATGGCAGTCATTACGATTCTGTCAGGGTGGGAAAAATAATTTGTGGCCGTTTGGAAAGAACAACATTATGAATATCGTTACGCAAAATGCACTGAAGCGACTAAATCTTTCTATCCCTGCATCTATCTATCTGTCAATGACGATGTACCAATCTGTCAGTATCTATGTCAGTATGCCAGTCAGTCAATAACGGCAATTACAGCGATGCCAGAGACGCTTGCGCATCTAAAAAGCGATGCGATGGAAGTTATTGTGCTGATTGCAAGGCGCAGAGAGTGGTGCCCTGATTCTTTGATTTTTGTTTCAAAATGGAGTTATGACATGGTTGGCAATATTAGTTTGGTTCAACACGGTGGAAATGCCAAAATGTTTTGCTGTCTGCTAGGATAGTGGTTGAGACGTGTGCCTTTCATACTTCGTTCTATTACTCAAAGCTTAATTGTACAAAAGTATTTTAAAGTAGAAGAGGTAGGAGGAATGGATTGCTATTCTTTGTCCCTTGCGTTCATTCGCCATCCATTGTCTTCCAACGCCCCCCCCAACGCCCTTTGATCTTCCAGGAGCCACAAGAATTCAGTAGCATCCACTTTGGGAATCAGTGGTTTCAGTGGTTATACATCAAGAATTTATCACCTCACTTCCAGGCCTGTCGCCAGGGTGGGGTGGGGGAATCCATTGGGTCCGGAGTTATAAGTCGAGGTACTCAGTGTTGCTACAAAATAGCCCCTCAAAGCCAAAGATGGTCAATAACACACCAAGAAAATAATGAAAACGGTAAAAAATACTCCGAAATATGTCCGAAACGTTTGGGCACCCGCGCTAATTTAGTGTTTTTCCACATTGTCAGAACAAGAAATGCGCTGAATTTAGCGCTAAATTGTCAGCAGTGGAAGAAGTTTCTGATAATGCAGAGGTGAAAAGTTTACTATCTCATTTGGTGGTGTGTCGAATGGCGACGGGCCTGTTCACTTATCTCTAGCGACGCAATAGTTATGGTCATCAGGGTGAAGGGTACTTCATTACTAAGGTAGATCTATCTCATTTTAGCACTCACATGTTATGCAATTGCGATGGTGACGGGATAACAAGAAGGATAAAGATGGCGGTGATAATCATGTATGACATCGGTAGAGACTGAGGGAAGGTTGAAAAGTGAGGGGCAGGAGGGAGTGGGAAAGAAGGGGACAGAGAAAGAGGGTGAAAATCTGCCGTCCTTGAAATCACTTAATAAGTCACATGGGTACAACAATAGCGGTGATCGGTATAACGCGTACGAATAATAATGTAAGCGTATGCATGTTCAAATGTATGTGTGTGCTACTCTATGCATATACTAGTATGCATGTATGATGATATATATATATATATATATATATATATATACATATATATATATATATATGTGTGTGTGTGTGTGTGTGTGTAATTATGTATGTTCGTGTATGAAAAGAAGAAACGTTGCCAAGCATTTGCCTCCTCCCCTCGAGGCCGTAGAGTGAGTCACAGGTGGTTTGTCAAAAAGATCATCAGATAGAAAAGGAAACAAGTTGAGGGTGCGATACGTTGTGGCTTGGGGTTGGGTTGAGAGACAGAAGAAGAAGAAGAAGAAGAAGAAGAAGAAGAAGAAGAAGAAGAAGAAGAAGAAGAAGAAGAAGAAGAAGAAGAAGAAGAAGAAGAAGAAGAAGAAGAAGAAGAAGAAGAAGAAGAAGAAGAAGAAGAAGAAGAAGAAGAAGAAGAAGAAGAAGAAGAAGAAGAAGAAGAAGAAGAAGAAGAAGAAGAAGAAGAAGAAGAAGAAGAAGAAGAAGAAGAAGAAGAAGAAGAAGAAGAAGAAGAAGAAGAAGAAGAAGAAGAAGAAGAAGAAGAAGAAGAAGAAGAAGAAGAAGAAGAAGAAGAAGAAGAAGAAGAAGAAGAAGAAGATCGCTGATGGTCGTGATTGAGAATGATTAAAAAAAGATATATTCAGAGATATCTTCGACGAGCAATGAATAATCTTTTCCTCTCGAAATTTCCGTCCACGAGTTCATCATTACATCCCTTTACTATCTCTAACTAAACCCTAGATTGAACTGCTGGATCAATTGAGTAGCATGTGCTACAGGCCCCACATTTCCAAGGGACCCGCACCAAATGCTTTCAAACTATCAATTCCAATTCATTAATTCTGTACTCTATCTATTACTATACTGCAATACTGTCTTCAGCTTTTGTGAATGACTTGATGTTCAGGATCAGTGATTCTATCCGATCCCCTTCAATTAGGGGCTGTTATTCTAACACGGTAACTGGTGGGAGAGTGGTATCTTTATTACCCATAAATATGAAATTATTTGAAATTGGAATCAAAAGCTGTCAAGACGAATGTGATTGCTGCAGGGTTAAACTCCATCTCTATTTCTATTCAAACTGAGAATGATTGCTGAAACTTATATATATATAAATATATATATATATATATATATATATATATATATATATATATATATATATATATATATATATATATATCATGAATAAATTAATAGGTATATAAAACATGACAGTTTGGTCTAGTCTGTAAGAAAGACACCTTCCGATCACATGGCTATGATTTCAAATCGGTTAATTCTATACACGATTTTGATTTAACGTGACATGATAGACATTTTGTGGAGAGTTAACTCCCCTGAATTAGTTGAGGATTGTACTTGCTGTTCTTGTTACGGGGGAAAACAAAGTCGACTCAAATTTGGGCCGGGGTTTGACACAAAAGAAAGAAAGAAAGAAACAACCAAACAGAAGGAGTTAAAAAGGGAGAAAGAAAGTGAGAATGAAAGACAGAAAGGTAGAAATCAGATTGTTGATCAAATTTTCTTATTTTCTATTTATTACTACGACACTGTCATCTAACTGCTTTTGCTCGTTCAACATAATAGTATCGTTGCTTTTTCATCGCAAGTCATTGATTTTTGTCGATACGCTATGATGCGACATTCCCCGGCGAGGAGACTCTACGTGAAATAATCAAACATTTATAGATCGATAGATTCGCTTCTCTCTCTGTTAATATTGATTCAACACACACAATGCGTGATTCATACTTTAATATCCTAATTTCGTCTATACGGACATCTTTTAACCCAATACACTTTTAGCTGGACACACACGCAAAGCAAAAGTATCGCCCATAAATAGGTATACCCCTACCACTTCCCTTTCAAGTTATAGAAAGTTAGTTTTCTTCTAAACCAAACATAGCAGGGTTTTTTAAAAATCATTTTAGAGGAATATTACGTAATCAATACGGATATTATCAAGTATTATTTATGACCAAGCTCTACAGTAATTAAACTCTGTAGCTAAAAATATGAATATTTTGCCGTCCGAAAATGAGTACACCCCACACAAAAACATATTTTTGGCAACAGAATTTCAATGCTGCAGAATTTGGTAGTAAATAATACCTGATAATATTCGTTTTGACTGTGTGATGTTCAATTGGTAATCGTAAAATCTCTGGGTTTGGTTTCGAAGAAAATTAATTATCTGTGCAAAAGTGGTAAGGGTGTATTCATTCATGGGGTACATCAAATAAGGATCTCCTGTAGGCTGATGACTGTTAAAATATAACATCAAGTAATAACTATCATGCAGCAGTAAATACATCCTACTTAAGATTTATTCTTTATTTTTGGTGTACGGTCGTAGATGGAAAGTCTGAGAGTTGCAATTTAAGAGAAAGGCTACAGAAACAAGGCGAGGGAATTGTTGTGAAAATTACGCCTAAATCCTTCAACTCGTGTATTGGAAATGGTCGATATCGATCCCTGGAGGTCAATGGGACTATTCAAGGGGTCAATAAACGCACGAGCGTTAAAAAGGGTCGATAAACGCCGGTAGTGGTCTATTGAACTTTTGGGTCCAAACCTGACTTTTGTACAATAAATGTATGATATACTGATCTATAATTATCGTATCAGTTTATACATAATTATACTTGCTGAATACATGCCTCGCAGCATATATATATATATATATATATATATATATATATATATATATATATATATATACTGAATGGAAAGTGAGGGTCCAGTTCTGCATTATAGTTACATTAACGTTTGAAACTGCCTTTAAAAAGATAATTTTGATTTGCTATCACAGTCAATAATCGAACAACCGCAGCGTCATATTTTGAAGTCATGTAAGAAAATTCAATCGACGGATAAATATGGTCAGAATGAATTTTATTCATGACATCACTGGAAAACTTATAAAATAGAGTAGAAAAAAACGTCCAGTGAATCTAGATATTACTAATAAACTCGTCAAAATAGGGACCCAAAAAGGCCATAAAGGCTTTAAGAAAGAAAAAAATAAATTAGAATGGGTTTAATGGATTACTGATGCCAATTTTCAAGTCTGTGGACAAAACAGCATGGTCAGGTGCACTGGAACACATGAACAAATAAACATATAAAAAAATGGATGTGACATCCACTATTTTTGGTGGCAACGGTAGTAAAAGTCTCCACTTTTGAAATGTACAGCAGGAGTAAAATATCTTCTGTTTAATTTAGTTCTTTTAATTTGAGGTTTTCATCACTACATATCTTAAATAATCGAAGCAGCGTACAACATAAGAAAGATGTAACACTGTTGTACATTTCATAACCTGTATATTTGCTAAGATGTCAATGTCTGCAATGGATTTCTACGTTGGTGTACATTTAACCGAAGCATGTATGTGTCGATTTTATTCCCTAGAAGCGCTTCTTTATATTCTCCGATAACGCAAATATCAGTCGCTCAACAAATGTTTGGCTATTGTCAGCGATTTTAATGTAGTCAAGTCATGGCAGTTCAATATTTTCGATTCTGTTTCTTTTCGTGAGAAAAGCGGATTCATGGTGTACATAAAACAAATCTGGTTAGTCACTCAATCGAAGCCGTGACCAGTGTCCTTTGGCAGCATACCATCCTGGGTGTAATCAATTCGAAAAATTGGAAAAAAAGGTGATCAATGGATAAGTTACTTCTTTTACCATTTGTTGGGTAGTGATCACTGAAAAGTCTGAATTTTCAAAAAGCAAGCGTGAATGCCGCCGAACACAAACTAAGGAACCGATTTAGAATAATCTTACATTTCAAATTGAACCCCACCACTAAAAACCTTTTCAGGGGGGATTTTCAAAGACTGAAAAGAAAATATTTTTTGTTAACATAATAAGAAGTAAATACTTGAATTTTCAGCCCTCAAGCTCCATTGGTGCGGCCCGTACTAACGATCATGCATACATACCTACAAAGACAGCTAAACATCCAGACCAGCTTAAAACTGAAAAGAAACTTATATTGAGAGTTTTGGTGGCACTTTTGGTTGACGTTTTTCTAATTGCTTTTTGAATTTCAGATTATCCACGACGAAACTAATTGAAAACATCTGTTGTTTTTATGGCATTGGAAAAAAGCAATTTCAATAAGCAAAGAATATTCTGCTACTATTATTATCGAAGTGAATCTTTATATCGTTTATAAACCTGTGGATATATATTCGTTTGTGTGTATTCACATTAAGTGAGCCTGCTCAGTACCGAGATGGATGGCCGCCGGGGAATACCAGGTGCCATAACAAGCTGGGGAGGCAATCCCTACAGCATTGCTGAGTGCATACAGCATGGTCAAGTGGGAGTGATGTGGAAATTGGGCAAAACACTTTCTTCGCCCAGGCTAAAAGCTATTTCACCCATGGTCAAACTTGGTCGACGGAGGCTCGAGAATTCACAAATTCTTATACGTAATATGTTTCAATAAGTATATGTAGGCATGAACATCTCTCTCTCTCCCCCTCTCTCTATCTATATATATGTATGTGTATGTGTGTGTAGAATTTACAAGGAAAAATTACCCAGTGAATGTCAACATGTCGTGCTGAACGCACTCTTCAGCAATCAGCAATATGTTCTGTTATCGTAATTATAAAAAAAAAGCCCACTCTCATAAAATAACGTATTTTTGTATTCATCAATCATTTTTAACTATTTTTGAAAGCTAACGATTCTAATCCACAAGATTATTAGGAAAAACTTCACCTTAGCCTGTTACAACCCCTGTCCAAATCATAGCCAAAACATTTTCAGTAACATTTTCAGTAACTTTTAAGGTTGATACCTACGTAGCTCCTTGACCCCACCACCCCTCCTTCTACACTACCCCAAACATACCAAAAAATCCACCTCCACAACACTACCCCCTACCTTGACACACTCTGCGCTCCCCAAGACCAACTGCTGCTGCTTTACCAAAATCCCAATACCTGCTGGTCATTCTTACATTCAGCATGAGGCCTCTAGTAGCCCTGACAACAAAACTTACCCACAATGCATAGCCTCTGGCAGTGGACTCTGGTTCCACATGGTACATTTTAATTCACACTCACACAACACGCACCACTGATGATGGGAGAAATCCCGAAACATGTATGGACTATTAACATATAAGGATTAATAAACCTTACCACCAAAAACTTCACTCCCGAGTCTGTCTCACTCTCTAAAGTACACATTATATATATATATATATATATATATATATATATATATATATATATATATATATATATATATGTTTATGTTCGAATATATTTACAGGTAAAGACCCTATTTTGTACAGTCCTGAGAGCTTTGACCAACATGAGAACAATAACAGGCGAAGCTCCAACTTCGCCCGCTCCTGTTTTTGACTATAATCACACCAGAAGCAGACGAAGTAGTAGCTTCACACACGTACACACACATACACACACATATATCTATGTGTGTCTATTCGTTGGTGTGTGTGTGTATGTGTGTGTGTTAATATACTTGTGTATTAGTGTACGCTTATGTTAGCGTGCGTGTCTTATTATGTATATATTAATGTGTGTGTGTGTGTGTGAGAGAGAGAGAGAGAGTGTGCGTATGCATGTGTTCATGTATGAATATATAAGAGGGGTATCCATTGAAAATTTGTTCTGACCCTTTTCCAGTGAACGAAGAGGTACGAAAATTGACACACTGATTAATCTTTCTCCACATAGCTTCCACCCAGAGTTACATTTGATGCATTTTTGAAGACCTTTCCGGTAGAAATCGCTTTCATAGACAGCAACCAGGACTGCACCTCATTAATTAGTGTGCTGTCATCTTGGAAGTACCTGCCTTTCAAACATAACTTCATGGAGAGTAAAAGGTTAAAATCATACGGTGCCCTGTTCTATGGTTCTAATCTCGCCCCCCTCTTAAAACATCAAAATTCGCCCTGGGGGTCCTTCTGGTTGAGAAACTTTGATCTATATTAATCTCCATCTATGCCTCTACTGATAGATTTTGGTAACATAACTCCCAAAACAGGATCAATAATCCAATCATTTTCTGCATTACCTGAAACAGGGAGATGAAATTTCCCTTTTTCTACAGTAATAGGAAATCCCTTCGACTTGCGTGACTGTGTGCCATTTCAGTCTCTCCTTACGTCTCACCACAAAATGTCTACTTCTGAATGAATGGCAATACGCATGCGCGCCAATGCACTCTATCCCCGATTGATCTTTACTTCTCTCTCCATCCTCATCTGTCGAGAGATAATTGCAAGTCACTGCAGCGCCCACTACTGTTTGTTTTATTTCTTATTATTTTTGTCATGATACTTTCTTTCGAACGGCATTTCGTTAATCCATATACCTCTTGTTAACAAAGTTGGAAGAGGTAAATGTATTGTCCTTTGCTCGTCTTACCGACTTTTTATTTGTCCACACGACATCTCCACGTGACATCTCCACGCGACATCTCTAACATTTCTCAATGACTTTCAATAAAACCTCTACGGAAATTTAAGAAGTTATCAAATTTTAGAGCGGATCCAGGATTTTTATCTTCCTTCTACATCATAGCAATATATCTACACAACACAATATCTGCAAAATTTCTAAATGTATTTCAAATTAACTGGCCTTTAGAAAGGAAATAAAGCCAGTGCGTTTCATAGTGACTGTTAGCCGTGACAAAGATTTTAATTTCTGTTAATTGTCTACTTCGTTCTGGCGAATTTCGCATCGGAGTCACGAACTGCCTCTCTAGCCCTGGTGAAATGCAACGATTTTGAATGCTTCATCCACGTTAATGAGATTCCCGTCTATACTTGAATATTATTCCGCTAATTATTCGAATTAGTATCTACATCTTCGTTTCATCACGTTTTTTTTTACCAATACTCTCTTCGGCCTTCTTCAAGTGTATATCCTACCCAGGGCCCATGGGTAAGTGGGTTAGTCAGCTAGACTCTTTCGCGTGAAATTTCTTTCTTTAACTCTTCTTTCAACTTTTTCGCCTTTATACCTCCCTTGTCTTCCATTTACATCCAAACCCATAATAGATATTTAAAGAGAATTTTTCAAATTGTGCTTTGCCCGTGCCCAGGGGAAGGACAGGTTCCTGACTCCTTGGACCCCCTTGGATCTACGCCTATATCATGTGGCGAATTCTTTGTAAAAAAGCTGATTCATTAATTATAGGATACTTACAAAACTTTTGCAATTTTTTAATGTGTGAAATCAGTGAGAAGAGCGCAATTACTTCATCTCTTTTTACACTTCTCAAAGTTAGGCATTACTTACAATGGAATCTATGGAACAATTAGTATTCGATAGAATCAAGAATTAATAGTTCTGTGTAATTACGTCTTAAAAGTATTGTATAATTAATCAGTTCAACCTTGAAACCATTTCACTTTTGAGCCACAGATCTCTTTTCATTCTCTACTTCCAAATCCCAGATTGACCTTTGTGAGGTGCGCGTGCCCTACGTTCAGAGTCACTGGACCAGGTAGTCTGTCTGCATCTCAATATGGAATAACACCTGGACTTATCAATCGATACGGAATCCCTGACAAGCAGACGAGCCAACAATGACACAGTAGCACCTTCGATCCATACATTCAATGTTTGGTAGTCAATGAATAGGTATACACAACTATAGAGGTGCCTTCGTGCAGAGAAATGAATCCCAACCTGCAAATATAAAATGCATAACGTTAACATTCGAGAGTCACGCATCCCAAGTGAACATTATTGATTCATACTAAGACCCAGTCATCCACACGCCATCTGTGTCGCTACGATTATTTGACTTCATAAAAAAGCTGTTTTGCACACGCACACTCGCGCGCGCGCACACACACACACACACACATATATATATACATATATATATATATAGAGAGAGAGAGAGAGAGAGTGAGAGTGAGGTAGGATCATGTACATACTATGTACTAACAGACATACACGTATAATGAGAGAGAGAGAGAGAGAGAGAGAGAGAGAGGGAGAGAGAGAGAGAGAGAGAGAGAGAGAGAGTGAGTGAGGGGGGATCTCATCTTCGAAGCAGATTTAAATGAAAAAAATTTTACGATGCAGCAACAAACCTTTACAAAACCAAAACAACCAAAAATAAATAAATGGAAAAAATTTCTTCTTGTTAAAAAACTAAATAACAAAAAAACTCGAAAACTTGCTTCAAAATAGGAAAATAATGTGAATTAAAGATGATATCTTTTTATATAACAAACAAATAAAACTATGCATTCACAAATAATGATAATAACAAAACAAACAAAAACATCATAGAACTATTGGAAGCAAAATCCGCTAATTGTAATTTAATTCGAGTTAACAAACCTTGATAAAACAATATCATGTAATTCTTGCAAGGTAAATTATTACAACTCACTCGAACCGTCACATTTCAAATCAGAGTGAAAGTTATCTTTTGAGTATATAAACAACGGTAAGACCCAGTTAAATTGTTTATCTGATGAGGTGAATGTAGTAAAACGAGAGTATGCCATAGTTATTGACAGCATTTATATATTTAATCGATATATTGTCTCTACTCTAAATATTGTTGGAATATAGATTTTTCGGATTTATAGTTACGACTTGTGATATATATTTCAACTACAAACACACCCATACCCAAACACACACACACACACACACACACACACACACACACACATATATATGTAAATATGTGGAATGATTTCGGGAGATGTACGAAAAGATCAGTGAAACACGAAGAACCTCGGGAAACTCGACGGATCAAAAGATTAATGAATTTTCAAATATTTCCAACTTTTGTCGAGCTCCTCATAAAGATAGATGGATAAATAGATTAGAACAGACGTCCGTGATATGGATTCGTCGAAAGCAACTGGATCAGACCAAATCCCAGATGTGGTTCTGAGATATCGTAGTTATTTAATACTTGTCTCGAAGATAAAAATGTTTTCTTTGCATTGAAGGTATATTTGTTTTGTCTAGTTTTCAAGAACTTCAAGGAGCGCTGAACATTACTCATAAGATTGATAATAAACTGGATGGCAGCAATGCCCGAGTTATTGTCTCATAAGTGGCATAACTGGAGGAGTTCATTCTACAATCAAATCTTTACTACCAGAAAGAAGTTTTAAGGTTGTAGTCAATAATCAATTTGAAGAGGTTTGTGAAATTAATGCAGGGATGCCCCAATGATCCATCTTGAGGTGTACACTTTTCTTTTGTTTATAAATTATCTATCCAACCGGGTAATCAGGTCCTCTATGGACTTATATGTAGGTTACCACACAATTTAAAGACATGAGCCTGCATCAAATCTTTTCAGTGACCTCAATGTGATTGTTAATTAAGGAATTAAAAAACTCATTAAATTGAATCCTTCCAAAACCAATCTTGTATCTTTTGACTATCACCATGCAAAACCTGACCTTCTACCTATTCCGATGGATGGCACTATTTGAAAGAATATCCTTGTCTGGGTTGACATCTGGGTCTCAAATTAACACTTGATTTGAAATGGGACTCTTACATTACATCTGTTGCCAAGGAGACAGCTGAAATGGTAGGGTCTTTTTACCGATTGAGAAGTTTTCTAACACCTAAAGTACTATCATATCTATATAAGTGCCAAATCCGTCCGAGAATAGAGTACAGCAAGTATAATAGGGAAGGGTTCTTTCATCAGGTACTTTCTACTCTGGATAGAGTACCAAAGCGAAAGTGTAGACTTGTGGGAGATAAGCTTTTTCCACTTGCCAACCATTGTCTCATTGTCGTAAAGTTGCAAGTTCGGCGCTTTTCCACCATTGCAAAAGTGTTCAGACGAACTGCATTTCCTAGTCCCTCTTAAACGGGAATTTTCAGTTAAAATTTGGTGCGCTAGCAAAGAATATCCATACTTCTTGGATACACGAAGGATTCGCCACAAGTTCCATGTTCTTCCCAAGAACATCTGCTATGTGTTAGTAACCCTCGTCTGAGTGTTTTCCCGATGAGTACAATCTCGGTCTTTTTAAATCCAATATGAACAATGCTTGTCTTTGAAAAAAAAAAGTCCTTTTAGTCTTCATTTTAAACATGTCATATTTTAGTGTTTCCAACTTAACAATTTTAACATCTATAAATTATTTTAAGATTTTATTTTTACTTTTCCTAATTTGGTGGCATAATTAACTCTCTTCTTACTATGATTTGGGTGTGAAGAGTTGTCGAAAGTAAAGAAAAAGACCTGGATAGATAGATAAATAGATAGATATGAGCATACTGATTGATAGACAGATAATCATGAGAATAGATTGATAGATATGAAGAGACTGGGATAGATAAGAACAAGCTATGATAGTATATCTCTGAATTTTTGAGATGAGGTATTATGTGGACACGTAGCGTAGTGGATACAGCACCAGACAAATTACTGCAAAGTAATCTGATGGTTCTTGGTTCAATCCTAGTGTGAGACAATACTAATGCAAAGAGGGGAGCGCGGTCAATACCCCCGTCGGATAAATGAAGGGTTCGGTTCGTTACTTCCCCACACCTACCAGATGATACCTGATGAAGGCCGTAGAGTACAACGGCCGAAACGTTGTACGAAAAACAACCAAGACGAGGATGGTCCGAATATTGATAAAAATAAGGCTATGATAGGCATATCGGTAGATATGAACAGGCGTATCTTTTTTCAAAATTAACACAATTTCAGTCCATTATTTCCAGATATTTATAAACAATTTAAGTAAACTTTCTGTAGGTTTCATGTTCTACACAGAATTAGATGAAATATGGTATCATGTATGAATTTTTCTTGAGGGGATCATCAATTATTTACCATGTAAGAGTTATATTAACATGGCTTACAAGCAACGTTGATCAAACAACACTTAATATTAAGCTAATATTTTAATACATAGCTTTAATTTTTTATTTATAGGGTCGTGTCAGAATCTAGTTTGTTATCAGTTTGTTATTTTATATAGGGTATTATCAAAATGTATTGAATATGGATGTTATTTCATATTATCATTTAATATTTTGAAACAAACGTGTGAACGTTTAGTTGGTTTTAATCTTAGACTGCATACTAACCAACTTACACCGACCCAATTCCATCAATATATTATACTTCTAAAATAAAATATATATTTATTTATATAAGGTTGAGAGGAAACCAAATAGCACTCTAGTAGGTAACACTTAGTGGACTATTCCATCCATATACTTTAGACGTATGTTATTTGGTATTACACATTATTCTGTTCCTGCCCAACTACCTATAAGCCAGACAAATGAACCAGTGCCAGATGTTTTCCCTGTTCCATGGTTTTAGCCAAATCAATGATCTTTCACGAAGACAGGAACAAAATCCTTCTGTTTTGGTTACTTGACTCCCCATATTAATATTAAATTATTTTTTTCAATAAATTACTCATTTATTTATACTTTCGCTAACATATTCTTTAATTTTCGTCAATTTCTGATTATGGTCAACCTGATGAGTTCTAAAGAGATTAAAATTTCTGGCCATTGTTGTATTAAATTGCCTAAAAATCTTGCGAAGCTCATCGCCTTGGTTGACCATTCTCATAACTCAAGAAACAATTCTCGGTTTAAAATCGATATATCTGTGAATATCTCGAGCGATTCTTAGATATTCTGATAGTATGGTTCAATAAAATTCATAAGATGAATAGTACTTGTTCTAAAAGACATACTCACCATAAGGAATGGGAATGGACCTCATTTGTCAAACATTTTATTGACAAATAAACCATTTAAAAAAAATCTTATTATCCAAATCTAGGGAAAATGCTTGCATTCCGTTGTCTTCACACTTACGTTCTAGATCTAGTAAATAGAACAATGCGATTTTATGAATTCTCCTCCTCATTTGGACAACACATGTCATCAATAAAAACATGTACATCACAGAGACACACAAAATTATTTTATATTGAGTCTGATTAAAGACAACATGAATGTGTTCATGTACATAAAAAATTAACCAGAATGGCACAGGATCAAGCCTGATACGAATACCAATAATCAGGTGAAATTATTTAATACACTTTTTAATTTAGTAGCTTTTCCTAATAAAATGACCAACAATCGTCTCAAGAATAGAAAACGTAAAATAAATTCTGTGTTTTTTTTTGTTTTACACCAGAAAGAATTTAGAATTTGTGAATCCAATATATTTACTATTTCCTCCCACAAATGCCAAGTCTGTTAATCTATTTTGTTCTTTAATGAGATTTTCATGAGAAATCTATATACAGAGAGTACTAAAACCGTATGTTGAGATAGATTTAGCCTCCTTACCTGCATTTTTAATATCCATTTTTTCTTTAACGGGCTCAGAATTATATACTACCCAAAAGTGATTAAATTACCATAGAATTTACATTTAATATGGAATTCATATATTTGATTTTATATTGATTTAAAACTTTAGAAACAGAGTAGTTAAGATGTTTATTACTACAAAATCTAGCGGCTACAATAAAGCGAGCACCAATTGGATTTTTGTGTATTTTAGATATTCAGTTCATTATTGGCAACTTCTGAATATTTTCATCAGATTTAAGTACCAATTTTTGCATAATGCAATGTTATTGAATATCATATTATCAGGTTCCCAAGTGGATAATTTATACGTGGTAGATTGTGTTCTTACAATATCGACTTCAGACAATATCCTCTGAATATTGTATCATTTGCATATAAATGCTCTATCATTAGCCGCTTTATCAATTTTGATTATTACTAATTTGTTTTGAAATTCCAATTGATCTTCTATACATGAGGATTTTTAAACATGGGACTAATTTTTGAGGGTGTTTCAAGCATTTCATACGTTGGATCTTATCCATCTGTCGAACACTGATTCTGTTATTCTATATTTATTTGATATAGACCAAATGAAAATATCAAATGTTTTTCTAGATCTAATTCAAAGAGTTGCCATAATTTAAAAACTTTGACCCTCTATAATTAGGACCATTTGTGAGGAGTTTACAACTTAACTAAGAGCTTACCATCTGTAGTTTGTCTGTCAATCTAGATTTCAACCTTACTTTGGTCCGGTACAATGAAATAAGTTTCTTCGGGTATCACTTGTATTCGATACCCTCTTGAACATTGGAATCAGAAAAATCTATTTCAGTCGATCAAATGAAGATGTCAGTTCGAAATTTCGGGAATGTCTCTAATTACTAGAGACACCTAAAGAAGACCTGAGGATATAACGACGAAACGACTACAGCAACTAAGATAAGACGACAAGTCTAAATAGATTAATGTATTGGGTGCACGAAAAGTTCTCTCGATTTATTCTGCAACAAACCAGAAAGTCAGACAACAGATACGCAAGTTCATTTCTTGAGTGAAGATCTAGCAAGGGCAGTGTTGTGAACATTATTTCCAAGTCTATACTGCCACCGATAGGGTAGCTGCTTCAACGTAGCGATTATTGCAGCAACCCAATTTTCTTCATTTGTTTGTTCTATTTACATTGCCTAAATTGAATGATACATTAACCGTGTAACGACGGGAAATTATTTCAAATAAGTTTCTATGTGATATAATGCAATTTATAATTCACACACACACACACACACACACACACACATATATATATATATATATATATATATATATATATATATATATATATATATATATATATTTTGAAAATCGAGCATTGTAAAATAATATGATAAATTCTGTAGAGACCGGAAGAATAGTCACAGGAAAGAGAAATATCTGATGATAACGATGAGAACTTCCCAGCCGATCTGTACCATTTTTTTCCCTGTCAATAAGAAAACATGCAGTCTCGAACAGTGTTGCTATTTCGGCCATTTTATGTCAACATTTGACAAATCTGGCTTAGAAAGCATTTGGTTATGAACATATTTAGATTTCTGTCCATTTCTACTCAATGGCAGTCGTATTTCTGAATAAATTCTTATTTTTCGTGTATACTTCAGTATTGCAATGTTTTATAAACAAACACCATCATTATAATTTTTGATAACACTCCTCACCTTCATCTTAATTTTTCAGTCACTTTTTATCGCAGCTTCACTCAGACAGTCAGTGTGGAGTTCTTATAATCTCATAATTCGCTCCAAAAGTTGAACATTTTCTGTAGGTTTATGTAGTGAATCTCTCTCGGAAATATGACCCGGGGGATTTTCCGTTTAACTTTACACGACAAAGTGACTTACATAATCAAGATATATATAGTCTGGAAAGTTTTACGGTTTTAAACACTAAACTTTAGAAAACTTTTTCAAAAGATTTTTTTGTGTCATTTCAGTTACCTATTTCCCAATATCTGTCAGTGCAATTCTTGTAATTTTCTTCATTGTTTTTTGCTATTTCAAATAATAATAGTGGATAGTAACACCTCAATGGGTGATTCCATTAATATACTTGAACAATTTGTTACATGGTATTCCATGTTCGAACTCCCATCCCGTCTAACTACCTATCAGTCAGACGAATGGACAAGAGCCAAATGTTTTCCCCATTCCTTGATTCCAGTCAATACGCTGATCTTTCTCACTGACAAAAACTGGATCCATTTCTTTTGGTTATCTAAGTCCCCTAACATTATTACAAATTGATTCTTTTTAGTATACATAATCAAATATTCTATTTCTATACTTTCGTTAACATATTCTTTAATTTTAGTCTTAATTTCACAATGGTTAAGCTGATGAGTTTCAAAGGGATCAGAATGTCTAATCCTAGCTTTATTCGATTGTCTAAAAATCTTACTAATTCCACCGTCTTACAACTGAAGAAACAATTTTCGGTTTAAAATCAACAACTCTTAGAGTTTCTCTAGCAATTCTCAAACATTCCGATAATATTATTCCGAGAAATATGCAATCTGGTATACCACTTGTTCTAAAAGACATTCGTACTATACAGAACGGGAAACTATTTCGTTTATCAAAAAATTTGTATATAAACATTTTAGCCTCGATTTAAATAACCAAATCTAGGAACGTTGCTTGCATCCCTTTATGTTCACATTTTATTTCAAGATCCTTAGGATATATATCACAATACGATTTTCCGATCCTCCTTCATCATTAAGAGAACATAAGTCATGGGTGAAATGGGTACAACCTAAAAATGAACGCGCTTGTTTTATATTAGTTTTAATTAGAGATTAAGTGGATATATTTGAGTCTATGTAAATACAAATTTGCCAAGTAAAGGGCAGAATCAATTCTCAGTGGGAAACTTATGATCTGGTGGAAAATTTTATTTCCTATTTTGAAGTTACAATACACAATACGATAACTAAGCAAAGCTTTAAAGGTAAAGCACGTAAAGTAAGTCTTGCCTTTTTTGTTTTACATCAGAAAGGTTTTGAGTTTGTAAACCCAATATATTTACTATCTCCTCCTGCAAAGGCCGAATCTGTTATTTTATTTAATTCTTTATTAAGATCTTCATGAAGAATATTTAAGTAAAGAGCACTCAAATCATAGGTTGAGATAGATTTAGTCCCTTTACGGGTATTTATTATATCCAGTTTTTCTTCAACGGGCATAAAATCATTTACTACCCAGGAGAGATTTAAATTACTATAGAATTTACTTTTATTGTGAAATTTCTGTACTTGATTGTATATCTAATCAAAAACTTTAGAAGCAGCTTTGCAAAGAAGTTTATGACTACAAACTCTAGAGATTACAATGAAGTGAGCACCTATTGAATTTCTATGCATTTTAAGTATCTGATACACACACACACACACACACACATATATATATATATATATATAAAACAAACTATATGTATGACATAAGCTATATATTAAAATCATAGCTAAAAGGGGGTTGGTGTTCGATCAACACTGCTCGGGTGCCGTGCTAATATAACTGTTTTGCTTTTGAAATCCTCGGAACAGTCACATAATAAACAACTGATGATCTAAACCAGAGAAAATTTATTCATCGTACCATGATAACAAAGTATATGTAAAACAGGGGAAGAAAACACAGAAGAAAATTACGTAAATTGTATTGATAAATATTGGGAAATAAGTGACTGATGTGACACAAAAAAATGAAAAAGTTCTAAAATGTTTAGTGTTTAAAGCTGTAAAGCTTTCTAGACTATATATTTATAAAGCCTGTGTACAAGACTACTTCCAAGGTCTTTGTAATTAACATATTCTATCGGATGTAAATTGTCCATTTACTGATATTCCATGTATATCTTGACATATAAGGTGAAATATGTTATTCACGGTAACTTCTCAATAAACTGCTCACATATTTTTGGCGTTTGAATTGCATTTTTGCTATTTGTAAAACACTAATATAATATATAGAAAATGTTGCTAAATTTCTTCCATCTGCGATGTTGAAATCAATAAACAAAAAATATGCCAACTTTGATAAGTTTCAAGAGAAGCCTGCTGAAATGACAGCTGTCACAATAGATCTTTTTGAATGAAGTTAAAACTAAATACTCTTTTTGCCATCTAATGACAGAAACAGAACGGATTTTTGAGTTACCCAATAAAATAAGGACAAGCATATACCTGTAAAATATGACGGGGTTATGTATGGATCGGCACAAGGGAACCCAAAGTCGTTTTATTAAGGCATTTATTTAAAAAAAAAATTTTTTTTTAAATAAATAAGCCGTTTCAGAAGCTGATCGGACACAGAGTCTCAAGTCTCAAATATAACATTAAACGAACATTAAATAATGAACACTTTTTCTTTTACTCAAGCGACGTTTCTGTGACGTATTCTTTGTTGTTATGACAACAGACATTCACATTTTACAACACTTTTATTGTCTCATTGGCACTGTTAATGTATTTTACATGGGCTAATCTTTCAGGTTATAGCAGGACTCTGACTAAACAGACAATTATATAAAGAAACAAATTAATTAGCATATATAGCTTTTATATAAATAGATGAGTATATGAATCTGAACTACTCATGGAATGAGGTGTCATTTAATAATTTCAGACAATATTCAGCCAAGTGGTGGAAATGGATTTCGTGAACTAGGCATACGGTGAGGTTCGGTTAGGGGAATTAAGTAAACGGTGATGTTTTCCATTAGTAGACATTGAACATACACAAAATCTAGAAATTGAAAGTAGGTATACGTAGCCCCCCTCCCATTTCCTACAAGATGGATTGATTACCACGAGCGAACTCAAAGCAGAGATCAATTGTTTGTACGTTGTGCGTGCTTCTTATCACGGTTCCTTATCATCTCTCGCACCTGTCTTTTACTTTCTTATCCTCATGTCATCAATTTCAACGTCCCTTTTCGCTTCCCAATAAAGAACCAAAAATATAAAATTCTTTATTGCTTCTAATTGTCGATAATGAATGATAATCAATTCAGTTTTTTTTCCATCAAATGATCTGAAGTGAAAAGTATGTCTTGACTTTGATACAGACCTGACATTACGAGGGAGTTCGATACAGAACTGCACAAACATACAGAGAGAGAGAGAGAGAGAGAGAGAGAGAGAGAGAGAGAGAGAGAGAGAGAGAGAGAGAGAGAGAGAGAACTCCCTATAATCTACATAACGGTATGTTTCTGCATGATCATTTTGCACACCAGTACACACAGGTTGAATCGTAGTTTACGTGGGTAAAATAGAGATAACCCCTGTTAGTCATAAAATGGCTTACAGGATTATTTCCCCCGTATAATTTTTTTCTAGACAAGGTAACCAGTAAATGCTTAAAATCTCTGCTCTTCAACTCCAC
Source organism: Thysanoteuthis rhombus (assembly GCA_963457665.1). Taxonomy (NCBI): domain Eukaryota; kingdom Metazoa; phylum Mollusca; class Cephalopoda; order Oegopsida; family Thysanoteuthidae; genus Thysanoteuthis; species Thysanoteuthis major. The sequence goes on along the minus strand of OY735200.1, from coordinate 90,845,145 downwards.
TGGTGTGGCATTTACACGATATACATACATATATACATACATAGCCAGCCAGGTAGAATAAGGGTTGCCAATTAAGATGCGTTTTTTTTTCAAATTTTAGATTCTGGAAATCACATTCAGATTCGAAAAATTAGAAGAAAAACACTTAAATTAGCAACACTGGACTCTAAGACATGGAATGATTTAAAAAAATCTGAATATTGTCAACGTACGACTGAAAAAATCGAAAAAACGAAGCGAAAAAACATTCAAATTGGTAATCCTACGTAGAATCACTTAAAAACTGAAGAAACCTACGCTTTTGGTCGATAGTTTCTGATGAAAAAAAAGGGCTAATCCGTATAAAATATGACTAATATTGGATAATGTACAATTATAATAATATGAAATAATTCATCAAATATCTTTACAAATATTCTGGACTGAGTATAAAACAAATGAAGAAGTTTTGATAATATTGAAAACAACCAGAAAACTGTTGTTAACAATGAGAAAGAGACAGAAATTCGGGAACACAAAATTAGGAAGGAAAGTTTGGAGAACTTGAGTTTCACTGAGTGCACAGAAGGCAAAAGCAGCTGAGGTTGGCAGATAGTGTTCTACCTAAAGTGATGGAGAAAAATACTGAAAGAATACCGGAAGGCGTAGAAGAGCGGGAGCTGCTGAGAGAGGCAATGAAAGAAAGCTATGGAGTACTATTATAACCCACGTCCTGAAGGGATGTGGCAAAAAAAGATGAGTTGATTCTCCATCGATTTCACTTCTTGTGTTCATCATCATCATCATCATCATCATCATTCTTTTATCGTCCATTGTCGGACATAGACATTCTCCAGGATTTGCCAAACTTCTTTTTCGTGGACGTCGTGGAGCCAATACTTACTGAAGTTGTCTAGTTCGTCTCTCCAGCTTGTATTCGGCTGGCCTTGGTTGCACATGTGATATCTAGGTCGTGAAGTCGTAAGGTCCATCGGTTGTCGACCATTCTTGCTAAATGGCCAGCCCATGGCCATTTGAGTTTTCTAATGGGCTCTATGAGGTCTTGGACTCCTGTTTTCTCCCGGATATACTGTGCTGTCTAGTGATCTTTCCATGTGTGATTGAGCATGATTCTTTCAAAAGCTAACGTCCATGATTTTTGAGAGAAAGTGGCAGAGGAAATATACTTGCGTTAGGTAGAGAGGGGATACTGCCAGTGCATCGACGTATTGGGGCCTAGGGGGCAAGTGTCACCGAGAGTTCTGTGCATTGAAACTTCAAAATCTCTGTACGATGCGTCCATTAATAGAATAGGTTGATTTTATCCTTTACCGGCGAGCAAATATAGTATGGAATGCTAAAAGGGGTATGGCAGATGGAGACAGGATGGCTAATAGACGAAGGTGTGTGTGAAGTGTGTTGGGGTGGGTGAAAACAGCTTTGCCTCGTCCCGTAAAATTTCTTTTGGACGCCCACAGGGGTAAGGACAAACAGAAAATGACAAGTGAGCATATCAAATCTTAGAGAAAGAGTCTACGTGAAAGAGAGGAAGAGATTGTTGGGGAGAAAACTGATGATTCTAGGAAAGGGTGAAAATATCTGTAAGTGTGTATGATAGGTAGAGAGGGGTAATAAGGACAGGCAGAAAATAATGAGAGAGAGAGAGAGAGAGAGAGAGAGAGAGAGAGAGAGAGAGACGAGCGTGCGTGCATGCGTGCGTGCGTGCATGTGTACACCCATGTCATTAAAAAGCTTGATTGTCACGTGCTGGAGTCGGCAGTAGACGAACCAACCAATGACACCAGGGATATCATGTGACTTAATTGGAGGGATACAAACCATTGGTTCCTTCTAATGTAGACGTGAAAATCGATACGTCATCTTTTCCTGTGTCCTCTTTCTCTTCATCCCCATCCATTTCTTCTCTTCATTGGCACCTCCCCAGTTCATCCAAGACAATTATTTTTATTTTTTGTTTCTATAAGACAAAGCATTGTAAATCATCATTAATAAACTAAAAAAAAACTAAACTAAAAAAAGTTTCTCACTTCTATTTACCTTAATTTTAATTTTATTAGAAGCAACCGAAAAATTAAGATGAGGCGGGTTATCCATTAAACTGATAATAATGATTGTTAACAAAACATTGCAATATCGAAATACACCCTGGAAATAAGAATTTATCGAAAATACTACTGAAATAAAGCCAAAATTGTCTAAAGTTCAAACACGGACAAACTAAAATGTTCATATCCAAATGCTTTTTCAAAAGATGCCAGGGTTGTCAAATTTTACCATTGAATGGCCAAAATAGCAACTTTGGTCCATCTTTGTGTCTCCTCTTGTAGCAGCCAGTTTCCATCCCCGCCCCAAATCAAGTGGCATTCATACAATGCACAACTGCACAGGCGTCTATGCCAGCACACCCACACATGCAGGGGAAAGTCAGAAGATAGAACATGAAGGCAAGTGAACCAAGGTTGCCTAAGCAGCAATTTTCACCAATTTAGCCGATAAAAATCTATGATAGTATGGTCATTAGAGAAATGATTATTGAGTTTAAAAAAGTAAATGTACAATTTTCATTAATACTTGTGTTGAAGTCTTACAATATAGTATTTCATAAGTAATTTTACTTTATAAGTCAGATTAACACGAAACATTTTGTAGTTAACACACCCGTGCGTACATTTGTGTGGGTACACATCAGGAGATGTATGTACACATTTGTGGATGTGCACATGTGTTAGTATATGTATGTATAAGTTAATGGGTACATACATACAGATGCATCTACTTATGTGTGAATTAGTGTATGTGTATGTTTGTGTCTAGATAGACACCAGCAGATCCATATACTTGTGTGTGTCCGTATATGAGTGTGTGTGCATGCACGAATATGTGTGTGAATGTGTGTGGGTACACACTAGCAGATGCCTGATTTTTTGTGTGAGTCTGTATATGTATACGTGTGTGAGTATGTGCTCATGTGATTGATTATGAACTGTTGTTGTCATAAGCTCCTCTCTGTTTCATGCTTGCAAATATCCATATGTATGTGTGTGTGTGTGTTTGTGTGCATATACGACGTATACGTGGGTTGCAGCATTACACTACACGAAGAGAGCACTTCGAATTTCGACAAAGGCTGTTCATGTTAATTTAGCTCAAAGGAAAGGCATAAATCAACTTCTCTCCGCGATCAATACTCGACACTAACAGGGTTTGAGTGATCACCTCAGCTAACCACATCTCCTTTTCAACCACCTTGCATACCTCCACAGGGACAAAAAAGAGCTGTCACACTCAGTCAACCCTTACAGGATTTAGAAGCAATGCATTTGAGTAATAAGTAAAGCAAACAGCCAGTTTTTAAAAAGCAACTCCCTTTCGAGTATACGGCCGGTGATGGGGTACCGGTTCCCATTACAGGCATTAGTTTAGTGATCATTGAGAGTTTCAAGCCTAGTTGAGAACGGGGATTTATTCTTCAAAGTTTTTACGGCCAACATCTCGGCAGGATGCAAGTCCTCCAAAGGGATACTTCTATCTTGATCACACAGCTTAGAGAGTACTCAATTAGCAGCTGAGTGCTGAAAGAAAATTGCCCTAATCGAAGAGTTTTGCACATTCTTCGTTCATACAGGGAATCAAACCCGGGACCTCCTGTGTGCGAGGCAGGCGTGCTAAGCAGTACACTATTCGAGCAGGCATGTAAGTAATACATTTGACTGAAAAAGACCCAAGCGTTCTGTTATCCAGAATCCCGAATCGATAACTTGTGATTTGTATTGAATTCCCTCTGGTGAACGGATTTTATTTACTTCCATTTACCAAGTTGAAATTGGCTTAGCTGACTAAACATTGACAAACATTCGATAGCTTACCCCAAACAATTCCTCTGTCAATTCCGGCCAAATCTCTCTCTCTTCTTTCTTTGCATCCTATACGTGCTTCTCCAGCTGCGAGCTTGGTATGAACAGCTGTTTGTATTTTCTTTCATCAACTGGAAAAGGATTTCATCACCTCCAAGTCACATTGGCCTATTATGGAGGGAAATTGAGAACCTGGGTGAATGTGCAAGAAAAAGCTGATATCCAGATGTGAACTCTGCAATAGTGTCTTTTTACAACAGGAAACAGACTTCACGCTCTCCTTTCTCCTGACGCTCAATCCAGTTTTCATGAAGTTCGTATGAACAGATACACAAAAGGTAGTTTTATCTACTTATATAATGAACAGTAGGATTTTTTTCTGTTAGTTTCTCTGTTCATGACAATGGACTATTCTGAACTCAAATCCACAACATTAGTAAGAAGAAAATTCGATTCCCATAATAAGAAAGAGATACCCGAAGAAATGTAATTGAAAAGTGAATGACTAAAAAGGATCGGGATAAAATACTCGATTCATGACAGGCACAAATCTGTGGAGCAAGAAGATTGCTGTCTGAAATTAAGGGAACATATGAATTGAATCGTTGAAGAAGCCCGTGTCCTCTAAATTGAACATTTCATTATTTTTGTGCACAAAATTCTAACAGTAAAGACTCCAATTTTAAGCTTATGCCTTAACAACTGTACCCATGTCACAAGAAGTTTCCTGTTCAAGGTTAGAGTTCTCACACAAAATTGATTCAAAATTTCCAATAAAATTCTAATACTACCACTGCTCACGTCATATCCGACTCCTTTAGTCAACATGCTAACCCAAATATATATATATATATATATATATATATATATATATATATATATATATATATATATATATATATATATAATTATGAATGCATTATATTATTTGAAACTTCATTTGAAATTACTTTCTGTTATAACACGGAGAAGGAGTCACTTGGCCTAGAGAGTATAAATAGAAATCTAATAACGGGAGGTCATCTCAATTAGAGTTTCAAATGATAAAACCCATTCATAATTATTCCGTCGGATCATATATCCATTTCATAATGCATTCGTATATTATTCTCCCGTTTTATAAAATTTATTCCAAGAATAGAAGTTGTATAGTTGGACCTTTGTAATTTAACATTTATTAAAAAATAATGAACAATGCATCAGGTAGGTTTTTGAACCAAAACTGATCAATATTATGATTACAGAAAGTCAGATGGATAGACTCTATGCGTATTTCATGGTTTATCCATTTTTCGAGAAATATTCTACATTCGACTAATGACTTTAATAACTTCATTTTAAACAATATTTGAATTCGCCCAATCTTTCAGCAGAGCAAGTTCAACTTTAAAAAACAAGAAGATCGCATGTTCTAAAAAGAAGAGTATACAACCAATGCATCCTCCTGATAGTCACCGACGGGGCTGAAACATGAAATTTAACCAAGAGACAGACCTGCAAACTGAGAAGCATGCAACATCCACGAGAGAATCATGCTCAACATCACATGGAGAGATCACAAGACAACACAGAATATCTGGGAGAAAACGGGAGTCAGAGACATCACGGAATCCAATAGAAAACCCAGATGACATGTTGCAAGAATGGCAGACAACGGGGGAAAGTTTATGTCCAACAACGGATGTTTAAAGACTGATGATGATGATGATGATGATGATGATGATCTTTATATATAACATTTGAAAATTTAGAAAACTAATTAATTTCATACATCAATTTCCGATTGTGCGTTTCGCTGTCTGACAGCGTCTTCAAGCTGGTTTCAATTATCATATTTCCGATTTGGAATATCTACTGATGATATAGTGATCACACAACGTCATTACGTTCACAAGATTGAAATTATCATTTGAAGTCATCAAATGATATGTAAATAGAAGGGAGAATGCAAAAATCAACACAATTCTCTGCCAGTTTGTCACATGCATTGCTTCTTGATTGATAGGTTTGTACATCATTTGATTAGTTTGTATTTTTTGGCTTTCTTTCTGGTGCTTGAAACTGTTGTTATGTTTTGAGAGGCCTTTAAAATACTTTGGGTAAAAAAATGCACGAGGGCTAATCACATTGCCGGGGTGCTTGAATGTCACTTGAAGACCAACTACGATCTGGCCAACCTTCAACAAGCCAAAATGACAGACATCTTGGAAAGGTTCTCCGCACAATCATTGAATATCGCCATCCAATCATTGATAAGATATCTGAGGTGACTGTTTTTACCTGAACTTCATACTAGCGAAAATTGATAATTAATGTAACAAGGAAACAGGGTCCTTCAAAATTCGTAGATTGTTTTCTTAAAAAGGATAAAAAATTTCAAGTTCGAAATGACCCCAAATTTTCCCCAAAGTTGTGACAAGGGACGGGACTTGGGACTCGGGACTACAGTCACGACCCAGAAACATAAGCAAGCATCAAGCCAAATTCAGATGCCAAAGAACAGTCTAGGCTCAACAGCGCTTCTATAGTAGGGTATCGGTTGAATCCCAAGAAAGTTTAAAAAATTTTTTTCCCACCAACGCCATTCGTTCGCTAATGAAAGTAAAATCGGCCTGAGCAAAAACTTGTCGTTTCTTAAACCTTTAGCAAGTCAAAACTTTGTTGGATACAACTATCCATATATATATATATATATATATATATATATATATATATATATATATATATATATATATATATATATCATCACACAATTTGACTTGCTAAAGGTTTAAGAAACGACAAGTTTTTGCTCAGGCCGATTTTACTTTCATTAGCGAACGAATGGCGTTGGTGGGAAAATTTTTTTTTAAAAACTTACTTGGGATTCAACCCACACCCTACTATAGAAGCGCTTTATTCTTGATAATGGCCAATGATAGTCGAAAGCGTTCCAATAGATATCTCTTTGGACTTCGGACAGTTATTATATTCCTTTGACCCTGCATTGAGACACCTTATTATCTAACAGGAAAAACTGGTCACGACGTAGAATCAACAAACTATGTCTATTGTATCGAACAAAACTTGTCTAAATATGCACATATATACAAACATATATAACAACCTACAAGACCCTTCACGCTTCATACTTTGTTCTGTGTTTTGTGATTCTATCACCTACCTCACTGTGACATTTATTCTCTTTGATGCTATCCGTTCGGCCAATTATTTTCTTGCTTTTGACTTACACTAATCGGCTGAAAATGTCATGTGCCATTCATATTATTTTGAGGTTGACATGGATAAACAGCAAACGTTAACAAAAATCACACATGGCACTTCTTTCTCAATCGAATATCGATTATCTAGCAGCATGGCCACATACACACACACACACACACACACACACACACACACACACACACACATATATATATATATATATGCATTTTTGAAAAAAACAAATCCTCACCATATATATATATATATATATATATATATATATATATATATATATATATATATCTTTGTATTCATATATAAGGATGATGAAAATATTTGACAATTTTTCAATTTTTTTGCCTCTAACTTTGAAAAAAGTCATTACCATAACAGCTTTGGTTCGGACGACCCGATCTCTCCTTTCCAACTTGGATGTTGAAACATTGTTCTGTTCGATTCGGTGATTTCATAAGGAAAGAGAATCTCTCTTATCGGTCTCTTTTTCCAGGGGTGTAAAGAAAGAAAAACAAACAAACAAACAAAAAATCGTACCGAGGAAAACATTAAAAAGTTTATATATATATATATATATATATATATATATATATATATATATATATATATGTGTGTGTGTGTGTGTGTGTGTGTTTGTGTGTGTGTGTGTGTGTGTGTTTGTGTGTGTGTGTGTGTGTGTGTATGATATTTAGCAGCATATCTTCTTCAATACACCTTTCATTAAAAGTGATTGTCAAGGAGCATCTTTTAATTTTTTTCCTACTAATCTTTTCTTGTTTCCGTACAAGTGGATGGATCTGAGCTTTCAATACGTACATATATATATATATATATACATATATATATATATATATATATATATATATATATATATATATATATATATATATATATATATATATATATATATGTTGGTAATTTGATAATTAGAAGGTGAAAAGAAATCAAAGAGAAATCGTTGCTACATATCGATAATTTTTATTACCTCGTGGGCATTTTTTGATGCAATTCGATGGTTGCCGACTACAGTTGTTGAGAATCTAAAATATATATACAAAATGCTACCCCTTTGTGGGAGTATTCCGACCTTCAAGCTGACCTGCAGTTTAACCATTGGACGAGAACATTCCGTTTTTGGTAGATGCCCAAGCTGGCTATTTTATGGAATCTTTGAAAGAGTATCAGGACAGTATGGCTGTATGCAACACTAAAAAACTTATACTTAGGAGAATGTAGCCATCTGCACCTTTAAGCAGATTATTGGCACTCCAACAGGAGCAGATGTGCGCTGGCTATCATCATCATCATCATCATCATCATCATCATCATCATCATCATCAGTCTTTTACCGTTCATCGTTGCATATAGATCTTCCCCAGGATCTGCCATATCTCACTATCATAGGCATTGCAGAGCCAGTATTTTCTCTCCATGTGAGGTTGAGCATGATTATCTCATGTGCACGTTGCATGCTTCTCAGTTTGTAGGTCTGTCTTTTGGTTAGGTTCCATGTTTCAGCTCCATAAATGAATATCGGGAAAAGCCATTGGTTGTATACTCTTCTTTATAGGATTATTGGGATCGTCTTGCTTTTGAAGTTTGAGCTAGCTCTACCGAAGGCTTGCCATCCTAGAGTGATTCTTCTCTTGATTTCTTCTTTCGTGGTTTTCAGAGAGATTCTTTGTCCTTGGTAGATATAGTCGTCTACTTTCCCCAGTTTTGCATCTTTGATTTTGATAGTTATGCTTTTATTCTCGATGACTTTTGCTTTACTGAAGTTCATGTGTGGGCCAACTTTCACGCTTTCTTCATTTAGTTCATTTAGCATTGGTTGAAGGTTGTGTAGGTTCTCTGTGAAAAGGACGATGTCGTCTGCAAATTCGAAGTTGTTCAGATATTCGCCGTTTATTTTGATTCCTCTATTCTCCTAGTCCAGGTTAGGGAAGATCATCTTGAGGCAGGCTGTGAACAGTTTGGTTGAGCTGGTATCATCTTGTCTTACTCCTTTCTGGAGCTGGAAGGGTTCAGAAATTTTATGTAGCCTGATAAAGGAGTTGCTGTGACTAAATATAAGTTGCAGTACTCTGACGTATACAGGGTCTATAGGGGTCTGCTACTCACTCGCAGAGGTGACCAGACAGTGTAGTTGCTTGATTTTATTGTAGCTTAGGTCCATATCATATGCCTGACGCCCTCAAAAACACACTTATACACACAATTACATGTGTCTGTGTCTGTTCACGTATGTACATATTCTCATATATGCGTGGGCAAGAGTTCATGTGAAAACACCAAGTACAACCTATGGCATGTTACTTGTAGAAGAGATTTACATCTCTTAATAAACGTTTAATGACCTGGAAAATGCTATAAAGGACCCAGCGACGATCTACTAACTCATGGGATAATTTGATTTTGTGATGTAAAAGCGCATTTAAAAGTGAATCAGTTTTATACCCCGTTGTTGTCAGTGGCTCACTGATGTCTTGGTGCATATTTTGATGCTTTAACTGATATTCAGTTCATAAATAATTCAAAATAAGTCTGTAAAATTACAATGGAGTAAAGTGGTGCAGACGAGTTTCTGAAATCATGTGTTTGTATGTGAGCATTTCACTTTCCATAATCCCTCCTCATAGCCTTGAGGCCAAGCTAATAATTGTCATAACAAATAATTTTGCTGGTACGGATGAAATTCTTATTGTAACTTTCTGTACTTTACAGATTCAGTGTCATTTTAACTATGCAGTAAATGTTGCATATATAGCGGGTCCTGCACTTCCAAGGGCCCGTGCTAAATGCTTGCAATTCCGATTTAGTGATTCTGCATTTGCTCTATTGATAGAGTAACCTAGTAGTATTCTATCTACATTTTTATGAACCGCTTTGTGCTTAATGTTAGCGATTTTAGCCAATTATCAACAACACAGTATATTCCACGCTCATTGGTAGTACTGGGAATCGAACCTGTGACCATCTATGCTAACCATTACACAATCAGTTGTGTAGCAAATGGAAAAAAATCATAATACGAGTAAAAGTATGCATTTTAATATTCATTGGTATTTTCTCAATCTATGACCCCTTTTAAAGTTTTGTCAAACCACGAAAATTTTCGCGCTAGTTTGACTGCCAAAAAGTGCTGAATTAAGGAAATATGGTCCCCAAATGTCCCTAACACACTCGTGCTAATTCAGCGTTTTTCGGACTGTCAAAACAAGAAATGCGTTAAATTAAGCGCAAAAAGCGCTTAATTGGTAAAACTGTCCCTCTATGACTTATGCCACAGGCCTTGCACTAGCTTGATCCGACCCTGAAAAGATTTCTTTCTTCTTTTGTGCTCTCATCGAACTGCCATAAAGAGTGATTATATGAAGAAAGTTCTAAACAAGTGTCATGTCTGCGTCTGTAAATTACTCACACAGAAATTTCAAGTTGAAAACATGAAAAGGTATCAAAGAGACAATGGAAGTTCCAGAATTTGAAATTTGGTTAAAGAGTTGAGAAACGTTTCCAAGAGATTTCTACTCGCGCTTAATGAGGAAAATTACCATTTCATGAAAAGAAAGACGAACATATGAAAAGGTTTTATGGATATACAGTCTATTGCTAAATTGTGAAGCTAGATATATACACACGAACAGAATTATATATATATATATATATATATATATATATATATATATATATATATATATATATATATGGAGAGAGAGAGAGAGTGAGTGAGAGAGAAAGATTAAATAGATAGATAGACTGATAGATATGAACAGAGATAGATATAACTGGGCTGATAGATAGAAAGATAGGTATGAGCAGACAAAAATATGAACAGGTTGAGATTGATAGATAGACATGAACTGACTGATAAATGGAAATAATCATAGATGAATAGATTGATATGCATAGAGATTGATAGACAGATGAATACGAACAGGAAGATAGATAGATAAATCGTAGATATTAACACACACACGCACACACACACACACACACACACACACACATATATATATATATATAGAAACGGAGACAAATAGCTACATAGGCACAGGTAGAGAGAGCTAGCTAGCTCGCTAGATGGATAGACAGACAGATATGAACAGACATATATATATATATATATATATATATATATACGGAGACAATTATGAACAGAGATCGATCGATCGATAGACAGATAGATCGGAAGAGACAGATGAATAGATAGATATATAAACAGAAATAGATTGATAACTATGAACCGACTGTTATATATATATATATATATATATATATATATATATATATATATATATATAAACAAACTTGAATGAATTAACCATTGTCTTAAAAACAACTCATGCAATAAGTGTAAGGTGTGTCTGGAACAAAGTACTGTATATATGCTCGTGTATGTGTCAAGTTTTGAGGGACAAGCTTCAAGGTAAAATTGGTGTTCGATCTATACATGAGTAATAATTTGGTAAGTTGGAAATTTAAATGTAATAGGAAGGAGAGCATAATAGGAAAGACCATTGGCTTCAAATAGCATACCACGTATTAATGATTTCGTGACCATAAATCAAAACGAGATCGACTTATACACGAGTACGATACACCGAGATCGTGAAACAAGTAATTTCGTAAAATCCCTCAACATAGATTTCATGAAATTCCTATTTCTCTTGTGGCTTTGGTGTCAAACTGAGTTCAGTATACACTGTAAATACTGAAGCAAAATATGTACTTGACATTTAGCAATGATATGTTTAGGCAGATCAATGAAGAATCATGAAAAAGATGTGGTCCATCGATCAATTACTTCTCTCACTTTTCTTCCAGAATAGTGATGGTTAATGAGCTTGTGATATTGACCATCATTTCCGCAATAAGTTTAATCCACACTGGGTGTCCCATATCTGTGGTTTTGTGTCAAACTAAGCATTTCATACTGTAAAAACTGAAGCAGATGATACTTGATATTCACTAAGTTTAGTTCAATTTGACGAAAGGTCTCAATGGTGGGATGCCCAGTGAGGATCGAACCCATTACAGTAGAAATGGTCAGCATCATAAGCTTGTTAACCATTTTTGCACTGATTGTGACACTTGAGATTTCATAGAATTACTGAAATGTTCAGGGGTTTCACGAAATCACTAGTTTCACAATATAACTGTAACTTATACGCACGATATCTAAAATTCAATAATATTATTCTAAGTAGGTTATACTTGCCGCTTGTCTAAGCTGAGTTAAAAAAAAAATCTTTTTTGTTGTCTATTTTCATTGAAATCTTATTTAGCCGAGCTTTTTTGACGTGGTGTAGAGTTTCAGTATTGCACTCTTTTTTTCGCTCATTTTATCTCGACCCGTTGTGGCTTATGTCAGCGGACGGGTATGTATTTCTTTTCATAGGATGGAACAAACCCGAAACAATAGAAAATAGAGACGAAGAGGAAATTCCTCTGTTTCAACCCCGGGGATTCGATTCATACTGCAGCTAGCCAAAGGTTTGGGGTCAGAAAATTAGGCTGGAAACCTGAGGAAGACGAAGATATTCATCTCATTATTGGGTACGTTGGTAAAAACAAAGGTAGTTAGTTGTCCTTTATTCTATACTTGGCGGAAACCCGCCCTATCGAGCGGTTTTCTGTTGGTACGTATTTATACATCTGTGTATTGAAAGGGTTGTAAAAAGAACCCTTTTTTTTTAGAAACTCTGGAATTTTTTCTCAATTTTTTAGAACTTCATAACATTACTCCATGTTTATTGGGAAGGCATGTCAAATTTGGTTGAGCTAAGCAAATGTTAGAAGCAGGCACAGTGACAAACAAACCAGTTGTTCTATATAATTATGTCTGTTTATAATAGCGGTCGTCAGGTTCAGGGGGTTACTTTCAACAGAAAGAAGGAATAAATATATACTTGTCTCAGTTTCTATACTACTTCTAAATAAAGTATTTATTCCTATGCCACACAATTCAATACACAGATGGATAGATAGATCGATACCAGTGTTTCGTTATTTAGGGGGTCCCAAAAGTTTAAATACTTATTCTATTAGGCAATAAAGATGTATAAAAATGTCTTTCCGAAGTTTAGCTGCTGGACTTCAAATTAATTCCGGTTGAGATTTTAGTAAGAGCTTTTAGGTTCATGCTCCATGAAAATTGTGTCAATGCATAAAACTGATAAGAAGTTATTTGAATTCTGTTACAGATCCATTCGCTTGAACATTTTATTCACTTTGGAAACCGTGAACCCAAACTTTCAATATGGGTTTCTTCAGTTTTCAAGTTGGTTTGATTTGCTTGCTAACTGGCTATGTATGTATGTGTCAAGCGTACAGGTCGTACCAATGGAGGTAGAAGTCTGAAAATTCAAACAAAATCTTCTTATTATGTCAAGAATTTTTTTCCTGAACCCCCTCCCCAAATACGTTTTTATTGAAGATTTTACTTAGCAAAGTGAGTTTACGTCAAATTGATCCCTTACTTTGTGTCCGGCAGTATTCACGCATATTTCTTTTATTCAGATTTTTTTAATGATCGATGCTTAATAAAAAGTAAAAGAAGTAACCTATTCATCGACCATCCTTTGTTTCAATTTTTATATTGATCACCCCAACACGGTATGCTACCAAAAGACGTTGATTCTGTGACTGTTTCAATTGAATGACTAACCGTATCTGTCATCCTCTTTCAATTGGATCATAATGTCCTCCTTTCACCTTAAAAAGTCCCTCTTTTTATTCGACAATTCTAAGGACGGGGAAATTCCATTTTAAGACCGAATTCGAAGTGGTTAACGGGGTTTGTCAGGAATTGAATGACCCGGAGAAAGAGTGGTTGAAGAGAGACGAATAGCGTTCGTAACAAAGAAAAAAGATTTCATCAAGAGGGGGTGATAAGAAACAAAGATAAAAATAAATTATTTCTTTTTTACGTCATATTTCTTTGAAAAAATCAATCCTCAAGATAAAAGATGAAATACTAGAAAGAAAGAAAAAGAGACAAAAAATAAAGAAGAAAGCAGACTAAACAGTGTTAATAACTAATGTATACTTTTATATATATATATATACACACATATATATATTTTTATATATATATATATTATTTGAACTATAGAGAGTGAGACTCGTGAGTGAAAATGTATGGAAGTTAGGTTTATTTATCTGTATATGTTTTCATTGATGGTCTAGACCTGTTTCGGGAGGTATTCCCATGTTCCGTAGTGTGCTTGTGTGTACCTATAGAGGTTATAAGTTTGATATGGAACATAAGTCCACCATCAGGAACTTCGTTTTGTGCGCAAAAAATAGGATCCCATCTGCTAGGGTCATCCTATTGTGTGAGACAAAGTTAAGTCTGTGATGAAGTTTGTGGTGTTAGCAGCAGTAGTAGGTCTTGGAGAGGACATAGGGTGTCAGGGTAGGATTGAAGTGCTTTGGTGTTAGATTGTGAGGGTAGGTAAGGGATAGTATAAATGTAGGGGTGATGAAGTTAAGGAACTCCATTGGTATTAATTTCACAGGTCATCGAATATATGTTGGCTATGATTTTTACAAGTGAGATGACTAACTAAGGGGGCAGTTGTTATGGGTCTGAATGACTTTGAAGTTTCCAATATTAGATGTATCTGAGAGGGTGTAGATGTGGTTATTGTTAGTGGGAGGATTATGATTTAGAGATCTGTGTGATTAGGGTTGTTAAGATTGGTGTTAAGTCCATTGGGGAGAGAGTTTTGAGTTTGTTGATCCACATATCCTCATGTCTTCCTAAAATTTTAGTTATGTCCATGGGAGTATATTTTTCTGTTTTCAATGATAGTAAAGCTAACATCTGTGGCAAAATTGTGACCCAGTGTGCAAAAGTGTAGTTCTATGGGAAGTGGACTGGGATTGTTTTGTAATCAAATTCTGAGTCTGTATTTGTTGAGTTTAATGTTACATTGACACTCAGACTTGCGTACGTATTGTAAATTGCACCTATTACATTTTAGAAGGTATATGATGTTTTTGCTACGACAGTTAGTGCTATGGTATATGTAGTAACTCTCTTTGGTGGTAGAGCTAGTGAAGGTGTTGATGTACTCAAGATTGTTGCAACACAGACTATTTCTTTAGTCGCATGGTTTACAGAATTTAGTGGTTCTAGGGATATTGCTGAGTGAGACTTTATTATTTATGATATTGTTGCTGCTAATCATGTCTTTGATGTTTTGGGGTCTGCAGTAAGCGATGACACACGGATCTATGAATTTTTCTCTGAGGTCTGTTTTAAGAATGAGGATGTTCTATCTCATATTGATAATGTGTGCTAAGGGTAGGAGTGTGTTCTTGGAGATAGTTATAAGTAGTATGTCATCTACATATCTACCATAGAAGATGCAATCGTTGTATATCTCTGGATAAATATGGGTTTCTTCGAATTTACCTATGAAAATATTTGCATAGGATGGGGCTGCTACTGTACCCATGGCGCAGCTTTTCACTTGGAGGAAGTATCTATTGTTAAAGTTAAAGCTATTTAGAATGTTTTGCAAAAGGGTGGTAATTCTTTCAGTTCTGGGTTCTTTTGTAGTTCCATTGTTTAGGGCTTTTCTAAGTGCTTGAATGCCTTCGTCATGTTTAATGTTGGAGTTTAGAGATTTGACATCCATAGTGACTAGAGGTGCTTTGTCTGGAATTGTTGTGATGTGTTTGATTTTGTTTAAAAGGTCTGCAGCGTCTCGTATGTAGGATTTAAATTGCGTTGCTAAGGGTTGGATGTAGTAATCTACATATTTAGATAGTTTGGTAGTGTGGAAGTTAGTGGAAAGGAATGACTGGTCTAACTGGGTTATTTGGTTTATGGATTCTTGGAAGTGGGTTATTTCAGACGACATTTCTCCCTTTATTTTCGATGCAGAGCTCATTTATTTTTATTTCAGACTTTTCAACGGGGACAAACTAGAAAAATCAATTGGAAACAAATATTTTAAATAAGATCAAAATTTTTCTTTACAGAAACCAACGTTGTCAAATGTTGCCAAATGCTGTCAAATTGTACGTGCAACGTCGCAGGTTTTGAAGAGGGTCTGTTCTTTTTCCTGTTTTGTTTACACTGCTTTGCCCTTCGATTGCTTTTCAGAATTATTCAAAATATGTGATGCAAAGGTCAGGATTTTTAAAAAAATCAGCGTGAATGCTTTTGGGCACACACTGAGGGACCAAATTTAACATAAATTTACCTTGTAAATCCTATTTGGGATAGGGTATTTAAAAAAGAGAAAAAATTTTTTTTTTCTATACATAATGATGAGCGAACGTTGAAATTTTCAGCTTATTTGATAATTGGTGAGACAGCCAGCTACACCAATTTAAAAACGGGAGAAACTTTTGTGGACAATTTTGATAACCGTTTTGGTCGACGGTTTCTACTAGATTGCCCTCCTTTTTTTATTTCTGCTTCTGGTAACCCTACTCTGAAACAGATTCTCATACGGCTATGAAAAGGAAATCGTATAACCTCTAGCGTTTTAATAATGATACGAATACTATCCAGCAGAAATGATAACTTTTATCAAATTCAATTCCCAAGTATATTCATGAGATCATTTTGATTTCCCTAGGTATTCAAAGAGAATAAATGTAACGTCTTGGCAGAATATGAGCAATCTATTTTGTGTATCTAATCTATAAATACATTATCGAACTTTGCCGAATATTTCTGAGTTCCAGGCTAAAAAATAACATAAATAAGATGTTCAGTGTTCTAACTGACATATACAGGTAATGACACATCAGTATGTACAAAAATGTGTGTGCATTATAATCTATGAGAAATTATCAGTCATCTACAGTGTACAGGAACATTGTTTTGGTGCAAGAAGCCATTGTATGCGAGCAAGAAATGAGTTTAGGTGGAACTGATTAGAATCTTATAACTCACTAAATACCTATCGGTCCGTCTGTATGTGACTGTCTACTGCAAAAATTATAAAACATAACCCCATCGGATTTCTGGGTGTACCAATGAGACCACTGGATATTGCGAATTAAATGATTTTTCTGTCTAAACATGTTAGTTAAAATATTTCTGTACTCCAATGAATTAGAAAATTCTCATTTATATAGTTGTTACTATGATAAAATAATTTCACTGAACGTTATTTCAGTTCAAGTTGTGGTTTCCACTAACCTAACCACAACGTCAATCTGGAAGTTCCTGTACAAATGCCAAACAATCACTTAAATTTTCTTTCTTGCAGATCGAAATCATTTCTTCATTTCTGCTCTTGGTTCTGACCATTTCTCCATTGCATCTGTCAGATCGTTGACCGATTGCTATTTCAAACACTTGACTCTGCAATCAGTGCCGGCCCTGGGTATCGCCTGGGTGCCAGGGACCTTCGGACCAGCCCTTGCTCTGCCCCCCCCCCATTGAATCTGTTGGTTCATTGACTGATTGCTGTTTCAAAACCTTGACTGCAAATCTCTTCAAACATCCAATGAATCAATCAACGAATAACGATTTCATACATTTAGGATGACATTTAGTTCCGCACTGTTCCGCTTGGATTGATGGTTCAAAGTAACTCGAGCACACGAATACACACTCATATACATGCTCATGCCAACATATAGACACAAACACACGAACACATAGACACACACGCGCATACCACACACACTTATATGAACAAGCACACACACACACAGTGCAGATTAAGTCAGCAAATGGGGACATACGCACTAGCAGGCACACGCAGACACACAACCACCTCCATAGATAAACACAGGAACACACACAGTGCGTATTAAGTGACCGATATTCCAGTGGGCAAATGAGAACACACAAGCCCCCATGCACCTCACTCCACACACATACATACACAAACGTACATACACATGCATATACACAGACACACGTACATGAAAACAACCACATTCGCCTATACACACACACATACAAAAACTCACGCAGAGAGTGCAGATTAAGTGACCGAGGGTCTAGTGGGCGATTGGGGACGTTCTTTATGACCGGATTGAATGAAATATGATATGACAACTAATGGACCCCTGAGTGAGATTCAGGGGATCTCTAATAGCCCCATTAATAATAATTAGAACAACTGCACGGCAATCAATTGTAGTCGTGGTTGTCATGACCGAAGAATCTTACTTTCATTTTCGGAAATGAAATGAATATAAAATTACCCGATTAACAAAAAAGTGATGCACATTTTGGTGTAGAGATCTGTGATTGACCAAAGATCTTTTTTTATTCAGTGATGATGAATCAGTTTCACTCAACGGGAAACTAATTACCCTTGGCAACCTTTTTCGGTTGTTTATTCCTACGTAATAAGTGTTATTTTCTGACTGATTATTTCTAAAAAGTATACAAAAATCTCAATTATTCCCTTCAAACTTTGCTTTTGTGACCAAGACAATGATAATTTGAAATCTACTTATTTCCAATTGGACAACAAGCAGATTTGCTCATTTTCAATCACATAAAGTATGAAAAACAACAAATGAATATCAGTGTCTTGTCCCCCCCCCAACAAAACAAAGTTCGACGGAAATAATCGCTATTTTCTATTCTTTTTTTCTCATAAGCAATCAGAAAGTAATACTCATTACCCAAGAAAAAAAACTTGTCTGACACAGTATTATTTTTACTGTTTATTGCTAATCGGGATTTTTCCAGCTCAATCAAGATAACTGGTAAATTATACATTTCGAAAGTTCGCTTGACACCAATATTCCGCTTTCTCGGAAAAAAGGCAAAAAGCGAAAATAGCGTTTGTTATGCGAAGTGGCGTACACCCTGTATCCCAATCACCTGTACATCCAACCAACCCAACTACAATGGCTCAGCCTATATACCATCATCACAATTTTGAGGGCCTGGGGACACACAAAAATTAACACATGAAAGAAAATTACCCCAGGACCGAGAAAACGTTATAGTCATACTAATTCACAAAAAAAAGAAGCTTTTAAGTACATACCAAGCTCACTTACATCACAAATGATCAAAATACATAAAGGAGCACAATATCATCTCAGATACTCAACACAGTCTTATATCTCTTTAATCATGTCTTATAAACTTACTGTCAACGCTGAGCGAATAAACAGGACAAGACAAAGAGGGTAACCCAATTGACATGATATATCTTGTCTTCAGTATAGCTTTCAATTTAGTACCTCATAAAAGACTTCTATACAAACTAAAATTCCACAGAATCAGAGAAAATATCCTAACATGGCTGGAAGAATTCTTAATAGGAAGGAAACAATGCGTAACAGTCAACGGTACAAAGTCAGAATGGAAATTAATGATGGATGTGCCACAGTATAAGGCCCAATACTCTTTTTCTATCATACATCAGCAATTTACAAAAACCTGTGCAATCTATTTGCAGATGACACAAAAATTTATAACATAGTAAAAGACCAACATAACACAACAAAAAAAGCATGAAAACATGAAAGAATTGGAGGAGCGGCCTTAAACATCGCAACTACACTTCAAAATAACAAAAATATCTACTTCATCAAAATTTAAAAAAAAATAGAAACTGTGGAACAAAAAAAAAAGAGTCCGGCATAATCATAACATCAAAACTCCAAATCCATAACCATGTATCAAAAATTACAAAAAAAAAAGCCGTAAAAATCACTAAATAATAAAAAGCTGATTCGATTTCCTTAATATAAACACATTTAAGATACTAGATGCAACATACGTATGACCCCAATGAGAATATGAAGTACAATCATACCGAACCCCGTAGCAAAAAATATATAAAAGAATTGGAAAACATCCTGAGAAGAACAACGAATATTGTTCCAGAACTAAAAAGCTTCCCCTATGAGAAAAGATTCGAAAAATTAAAACTGACGACATTAAAAGAAAGGAGGATAAGAGGAGACATGATACGACCATTTAAAAACTAAAAGGCATCCCAGCCGAAAAACTCGTTGGAATGAATGGAAGAAAAAATATATATAGAGAAAATCAAGACGGGAATTCTTCTCACAAAGGATTTTCAACAATTGGGACAAATCAAGATCCAGGAATAACAGGATCAAAAACAGTGAATAGCTTTGAAAGAGAATGTCTATTACACATCTACAAAAACAACAAAATAAGAGTTTCTGAAAAAGACAAATAACAAAACTCTCAAATAGAAAGCAAGATACAAGCACTGATATGTTCAAACAAATTTCATGCACTGTGTATCTTATCTTTCCTAATTGCTTCTCTGCTTTACGCCATTTCAGCTTACGAAAGGTTTTAATTAAACTGCAGAACTTATGGATTGCGGGAGAAACCTTCGATCGGGAATTAAAACCACACATGATAATTAGCAATATGTGTTTGTACCCAGGCACGCTAAGGGGTGCGACTGACGAAGTAGAATAGAATTTTCTGTTCGGATGACTTGGTAAAAGAAAAGAATGATTAAGATATAGAAAGTAATAAAAACAACAAAAAATCTCTTTGTGGTCATCAGAATGCTATTTTCCAAACTCACTGCAGCGAATATTTTATGTGACGTTAAACTGAATAAATAGAATGTTTACTTAATTCTTCCTTTAGTTTAGTTTAATGCTCAGGAAATATTGAACAGAAAGGAGAAAATGCTTTGATATTTTTTAAGTACAATGCATTTGCCAAATTAATTATTTCCGTCATTTTTGACAGTGAGGTGTTAACAAGTCCACGTATATAAAATGCATTATGATAACGAATATCCATATGTACATGTTTCGTAAATGCCATCATGAGGGTAAACTAGTTGAAGATATAATTACCCGATTAACCAAAAAACGATGCATATTGTAGTGTAGAAATCTGTGATTAGCTTACGGTTTTTCTCAGTATTTATGAATAATTTTCATTCAACGTATAAGAAATTATTTATACTGCATATTTCCAATCTATGGCGTTCTAGAACGTTTTTTTTCAGCTCGTATCGGATTAATTTCGCCACTTATATTCAATTTTCTCACTGACTTTTTCCATCTTTATATTCCCAAGGACATTTCCCGATTCGTCTTTGCAATCAACAAGTATAGAACACATTGGGTATCGATTTATCAACATCATCATCATCATCCTCATTATCGGTGTCATCATGATGATGATGATCATAATCAATATCACCGTCAGTCATCATAAGTCTAGTGCAGGACAAAGGTCTTTCCCAACTCTTTCCATGTCCTTTGTAAATGTGTTAACCTCTGTCATATATTTTATGCAAAACCTTCTCGTTCTTCCACTTCTCCATCTTATGTCTGGTCGTCTGCCACAATTTTAAACTTGTCCAGGAAAAGGTATCGAGTACTAGAGACTGCTTAGTGCCTGTGAGGGTTGCACATCTCTCACCAGGGTCGCTGGTCGGCGCTTGATCCCAGGAGAAAATCTCTGGGTTTTGAATACAGGTTTCCCTCACAATTCGAAAGTATTGCGTTCCTATGAGAAAAACAAAACAAAAAACGGAAACAAAAAACAAAAACAAAAACAAATCAAAACAAGCTTTTATAAGCCAGAATGGTATAAAGCGAAAAAGCAATTGGGAAAATTTTGGGCTTTATGTATATGCTTGTATGCATGTCTTCACTAGAGAGGGTGAAAAGAAAGATGGTATTGACAGGCCTGGCTGATAATCCAGAAGGAGTCGATAAAAAGGTCCTTTAATGCGAGTGGAGGACAACAAAGAAAGAATAGGCCTGGCAGATGGTCCTGAGAAAGTGGGTAAAAGGCAGACTATTAGCCTATTTTCGACGAGATCTGGCCGATTTCAACCCACTCTATCACATAAAAGTCTACGATAGCTGGTCGTTTAATAAAAATTCTACCAAACTTACATCGTACATAGAAAAGATGAAGATAAATAGTTGGTAGAAGTCAACTTTACAATGTTTTTGCCTTAACATTCTCTTTACATTTACAACGTTTTCTTATGAATATTTCTAAGATTTTTTCCAAAAGTTTTTCTCCTAATTTCTATTTGCTTTCAATCGTTTCTTTTATACTGCCGTCTTATTATTATTCATTTTCAAAGTATTCTTCAAATCATTTCATTCTGTTTTATCAACCTTCATATGGAGGCATAAAATTAATTAAATTACATTCAGCCTAATTTACATCGCTTTTCTATGATCTTTTCATTAATATTATTGAATTTAACATTCATTATCAACAATGATTTTGTTTTTTCGGTTATGATTTGGTTCGTAGTTTAAATCTATAATATCAACAAAGCTGTTCCACAAAAATTATCTAAATTGACCGTTACTCACGGAAATACTCTTTCGAACTATTCGATTATTTCCCTTGGTTCCACTCGATTATCACCTTATTTGAAAAAGAACATATCGTTTAGATTGAAGAAAAATTGTTTTATGAATTTCATATTATCGGAATCTCGAACCCAAACTTCCACTTTCAAACACTTTGATAACGATGCGATAGGTGTGTGTGGGCCTGCATAAGTATGCCCCGGTACGTGCATTAACCTCTCTAAGGATGCATGACACCCTTGCCGAGATTCGATCGCACATCCTGCCAGTTAGTACACTCAAACAATTTTTCGGCTCCCACCACTTCGTCTATCTGTTTCTTTTGTGTAAGAAGACATTTATTAAAGAACATAATTTATTCAGTGGTTCACTAGAAAATTTAATTATTGAAAGGGGTTTCATTAATATTCAAGGTTTGAAAGGCACTGCTTTATACAATAGAAACCTAACATTTCTCGGGTATACTACAATCTTTCCAAGCATCTCGAATTTCTTATCCATAATAACAAAAATCCAATAATAGGGAAGCCATCATTTGTGCTTTTACTGCATTCATGACCATTAAACCTGAAGAATTTTATAGAGATGGCATATTATCATTAGAGGGTGTGTCAACTTTGATTAAATATTTACTGTTATGAGTTTTTATTTTCCATCTTATCATTCAAGAAGCGATATTTCATATGTAACAACCTTATATAAAAGTGAAGAATCGTATGGTTCTTTTCATTAAGATGTTGTAATTGGAAATCGATGGGATGCCACAAGCAAAAGAAAAGAAGCAAGCATAGGAAAATTGCACATCAAACGAAAAAGATATGCCATAGCAATTAATAAAAATTGTCGTTAGAATTATCGGCGAGCATTAGTTAATGTCACTCTATCAGAACACCAGTCAGAAACAAAGGAAGTGGAAAAAAAGCTTCTAGATACAGCTTAACAATTTACTGTCATGTTTTGTATTCAGAGATATTGATTTAAACGCTGGAATCCTATTGTTTCGTTTTGATTTTTATAAAAGGAAAATGTATCTTTATAATATTACATTGTAGTTATTTTTAAGTTTGGCTTCAAACCTTTGACAGTGAAGCATTGTCAACCGAGAACAAAGCCTTTTGTACAAAACAATACATAACACTACAATGCTAATTTATCTCTGTCAACGTTGGGGAGGTATATGAGTTATTCTCCATCTTTCTGTACGTCTGTCCACGCGATATTTCCAAATGTTCGCAATGAATTTCATTGAAATTTCCTGGAAGTTAGACATAGGCTACGGAAGAATTGACCCAATTTTAGGGTGGATCAAGGTATGCACTCTTTGAGTACTCTCAACTTACCGATGATTTACTTTACTACAGGGGCAACCGCTTATTGTTAACACTTTTGGACTGAGTATTTTAGATAATAGTAATCGACTAATAACTTTGAGCGAAGGGTATAGATATCGCTTAGCGTGATCACTTTGAAAAAGTGTTGGGGAAGTACTGATATTTCACACATATAGAGTCTATTTGTGGCCAACTGGAACCATTTCAGGCACCGGGTGAAATCCGAAATGAAAAAAAGAAGCGTATTCCATCTTATTATTGTTACCATTTTATACTTCTACTTTGTTATCTATATTTCATTCTGCTGATGCTTGACTGGCATACACGAGTAGGCACGTATGTGTGTACCAAGAATATATGCATACCGAATAGCATATTTTAGAAGCATGCATTTTAGTTGGACCGATCAGATTTCAAACTCGTTAACTCTAGCTTCTGACAGACTTACATTGACAGCACCCCGGACACATGCTGAATATCAAAATAATTTCGCATTATGGTAACAGTCTTCAATGTCGTTTCCTTTATAGACTCTCTTATTTCACCTTGCGGTCGACGACATCAGAACCTTTTATTTCCCCCTCCTCCTCCTCCCTCCGTTGCTTCAAGGTGACAAACGTTACAGTACACACCAGTATCGGATTAATGCCGTAGCAAAAGAAGCCAAAGGTTACAAGCCTCGCATTTTCAAGGGTCCCGTACTAAATGATTGCAAGCTATTAAATCTGATTCAGTGAGTCTAAACTTATTTTTCTGTATAGTACTATACTACCTTCAACTTTTAAGGAAGACTGGGTTAGCAATTTATCTCTTTTTATTGGGGTTATCATTAAAGACAATAATTAATGGGGGCGTAGTATCTCTCTCTCTCTCTACATATATATATATATATATATATATATATATATATATATATATATATACGACACATAAATACGAAAGTACACGAAACTAAAGTCACAGCCGTTGTACAACTATCAATGAATCGAAATGGCAGACATATTTGTTGCATTATTTGGTTGCATAAAAATGAATAAAATTAATCACTCTACTTAGCAGGTGTTTTATGTGTATCTTGCTAATTTAAGGTAAGTATATCAATTTGTGTTGGATTCTCCATCTACGTCTTTCTCCTTCTCTTTCAGTAAACTTCTTTCATACTCTCTCTTGCCTCTTTATGTATTCAATTACCACCCTAGGTCTCTCTCTCTTTCTCTCTCTCTCTCGTCTGTCTTTGAAGTTCTATCACACCCTCTCTCCATGTATCTAACCCCCCTCTCTCTTCAATGTATCTTAGTGACAACGCCGTCTACTTCTCCGATTTCAAGTTTCGCATCCGGTTTCCCCGCTGTGTGACGTCATCATATTGCAGTGTCACGTGAGATGAGTCAACAAGGCTATCAAAAGCGCATAAGACTACTGCACATGTGGATAATATGTTGTGTCTCCTGGCAAAATAAGGGAAAAGATCAGTGGAAGTGAGGGAGAAAGGGGGTAAAGGAAATTTGTCTGATCAGTTTTTCTTTACCTCTGTTAACGAAATTGGAGAGGCATATGCATTACCCTTTGTCCTTCCGTCTTTCTGTTTGTCCACACAATATCTCCAAAAGTTCTCAACAGATTTAGATGGAATTTTGTAGAAGGATAGGTTATAGAGGAACAAAGAAGTGATCAGATTAGGGCTGAGACCCAGGAATTTATTTTCGCTCAAGTTTGCGTGCAGCGTTGGTAGGGGTGCGCGTTCTCTGACTACAATCTAGCAAACATTTTGCTTTTCGGGTTTGACTTGGCTATTGCATAACTGGTGCAAGAAGTGAGTGTTTGAGCTCAGGTGAAGGTCATGTGTATTACTCACTGACTTTCTGTTTAACTTGGCGCTCGTCTTTAAGTTTGTCTAACTGTCGGTCAGACAGTTACATGATATCTCCAAGGGGTCCGAATGAATTAAAAAAAAATCTATGGAAGCGTGGGTCATGGTGCAAGGAAAAAGTGATCAAACTTTGAGACGGACACAAGGATATGTTTTTGATTCTGAGATATTTCTATCATTTGCCCGAAAAAGTTCAAAATCGAACAGTTGACTAAATATTAATTTCGAGGGCAGTAACTCACTATTTGTACGTATGACGAGAATTGTATTCTCCCTTTTGCTCTTTTGTTAAACTCCAGTACAAAATCTGGAGTTGATTTTGTTTCCTTTCCGTCAAAAGAACAACTAGATCAATCCTCGACAAAATGAGAGGTGTAAACCAATATGTAAAATCCACACCCCACCTACTGGTGATTTGAAATCACGACCAACTGATTACCGGGAGGTTATCTTACAGACTGAGCTAAATTGTCAAGATTTAGATATGAACGAAAATTGATCGTACAGACACACAAGGGCTCATTTCATTCTAATAATTAAATTTATGCAAACATTTAAAAAAAACTATAACTCTTGCATCACTCTATGTACGTATATAATATACGCATATAATACACACACACACACACACACACACATTCTCTCTAGCACATATAAACACACATACGTGGACAAACACAAATATATACAGGGCGTCTCAAAAAACAAGAAAAAAATTATTAAATGACAATGAATTTCATAACTGTTGGCCTTCGATATCTAAGCACAACTTCAAATAGTTTTAAATCCATAATTATTCCGAAAAGAGCAAAAATGCATAAAGCATTCTGTATGTATAATAAAAGAAATGAGAAGAATAGCTTATGGTGGAGGACTTTAGAGACTCATATATATATATATATATATATATATATATATATATATATATATATATATATATATATATATATATATATATATATATAATGTGTACTTTAGAGAGTGAGACAGACTCGGGAGTGAAGTTTTTGGTGGTAAGGTTTATTAATCCTTATATGTCAATAGTCCATACATGTTTCGGGATTCTTCCCCTCATCAGTGGTGTGTGTTGTGTGAGTGTGAATTAAAATGTACCACGTGGAACCAGAGTCCACTGCCAGGGGCTATGCATTGTGGGTAAGTTTTTTTTTGTCAGGGCTACTAGAGGCCTCCTGCTGAATGTAAGAATGACCAGCAGGTATTCGGACTTTGGTAAAGCAGCAGCAGTTGGTCTTGGGGAGGGCAGAGTGTGTCAAGGTAGGGGGTAGTGTTGTGGAGGTGGATTTTTCGGTATGTTTGGGATAGTGTAGAAGGAGGGGTGGTGGGGTCAAGGAGCTACATAGGTATCAACCTTAAAAGTTACTGAAAATGTTTTGGCTATGATTTGGACAGGGGTTATAACAGGCTAAGGTGAAGTTTTTCCTATGGGTCTAGGTGACTTTGAAGCTTCCATTATTGAATGTGTCTTAGATGTGGGTGTGAGGATATTAATGGTAGGAGTTGTGTGTATTAGTGTTCTGTGTGGTGAGGGTTGTTCAGTTTAGTATTTAATCCATTAGGATATAGGGTTTTAAGTTTGTTGATCCACATGTCTTCGTGTTTTTCTAGAACTATAGTTGTGTCAATTGGAGTAGTTTTTTCTATTTTTCTATGATGGTGAAGCTAGCGTCAGTAGCAAATATATATATATATATATATATATATATATATATATATATATATATATATATATATATATATATATATAAGATTAGAGAGAATAGTGACTCTACACAAGTTTCATGGTAGATCCCTCTTGAACAATATTTTGCATTGATAAATGACATAAGATGATCCCGTTAAAACGCTATATATATATATATATATATATATATATATATATATATATATATATGTATATATATATATATATATATATATATATATAAACACTATATATATATATATATATATATATATATATATATATATATATACATATATATATATATATATATATATATATATATATATATATATATATATATATATATATATAAATAATGTGCATTTCGGCGGCAGTTTTTCTCTTAAACCTATTTCGTTAAAAACGACAGAGAAATTTTTGCTAGTCAAGTTTTTAGTTTTTCTTGTCTGTAACTCAATAACCCACACATAGATATATTAAAAGTAACCATCATAGAATCTCATCTACATAGCCATCTTAAAGAACAACCCAATCATCATAATTATTTTTGACATGTAGAATCAGACAAAACCCAGAATAATCTAATCAACAAATAAACAGAGCTGAAATATAAACGTGTTTGTGTAGCGAATCCTTACTCCTTCATATTTTAAGTTAAACCCTGAATCAACTCAATGTTTGAGGCTGAATGTATCGAGCACTTTATGAAATAAACCGATCATATATTGGATATTGTATCATTTCATATTATATTGCATTCCTTTTTATTATATATTTATAAAGCATATTTGTCCCAATCTGTAACAAACAGGCAGAAAACGAAGGGAAACAGATTTTATCCGTCGTAGTAGCATAGTGATCAATATTTGACGTGTAAAGATAATGTAACCGGAGAATGTGAACATCTCATGCCTCCCACACTATTTATATACATATATATATTATATCTATCTGTGCGTGTGTGTACATGTGAGCAAATTGAATATTATCACTATTTTAATAGTTGGCATGGGAAATCCGAAGCATGCTTGATTCAAATACTACTGAAAATTTATCCTTTGTGTATAACGCGCATGTACTGTTTCTAAGTGCCAAGTTTCATTTCATATTGTACATTATAGAATATATAGTTTATATATCACAGCATATATATATATATATATATATATATATATATATATATATATATATATATATATATATATATATATATAGTCTAGAGAGCTTTACAGCTGTAAACACAAAACGCTTAAAAACCTTTTCAATAGATGTTCTTCCGTCACTTTAGTCACCGATTTCCCGAAATCTGACAATGCAATGTATATAATCTTTAAAAATGTTTTTTCTTTGTTTCCCTTGTACTTTGTTATTGTTTTACAATGTACAAATTGTCACCTTGTCGGAATCATCATTTGTTTACCAGGTAACTGTTTCGGGGATTTTTGAAAACACAACAGTTATATCAACATGGCATCCCAGTAGTGTTGATCAAACACCACCTCCCTTCATTATATAGTTTTTGCCATAGATGTAGTTTGTCATTTTATATAAGGTCTTATGTGTATTGTATATTGATATTATTTTATACTACATATTTATTTTTTGTAACAAGGCTTACTTACGTAGGTTACCATGATAATTTTTTTAACGATGAGGGATCAGTAATCTAGCTCTCCAGCTTGAGCAATAGAGTTTTACAGTGATGAGGGATTGATTAATATCAAATGAGAGGACTACATCATCAACTTTTCAGAAAGCATCAAAGCTACCATCATTAAATATCGGTTCGAATCCGCCGTGTGAGTGACAACGGATCCTCTGCAGTGAACTACCGCCAAAAGATTCTAAAGGTTGCTCTCTGCACCGTTATAGAGATCGGCTGAAATAGACTGCAGAGAAGACCAACATCAAGATGAAAACCTACCAAGAACAAACAGCAGATCGCAAACTCTGTCATCAAACTATGTCGTTTGCAACAGAATTGTTTGAAGACGTATATCACAGAAATGGACAGGGCAAACGATCGAGACGAAAGATCAACCAAATCCAAAAGAAACAAAACAAGCCTGGCTACTGCAGCATCTCCACTTCTACTTCTATTCCAACTGAAGATGATTGCTGCAACTTTTGTTTTTTATATTTGATAAATGAATTCGTAGGCATATAAGACAAGTCACTTTTGCTCAATTGGTAAGGAAGCTAGCTTTCAATTGCAGAGTCAAGCTTTCAAATCACGGTTGTTAAATTTATATATAGGTTTGATTTCGTGAGGATTTTTCTCCTTGTTCTTGTTATAGGGACAGGGGAAAGTCGATTCCAACGTTGATGGGAGTTTCACTAGTTCCAGAAACGAGAATAACAGTCCAGTTTGTAATTATCAAATGGCTCAGAGATTTTCCATCAGAAAACAGTGATTGTTGTATCCTTATGTTTTAAGGATGTAACACAAGAGTTATTATGTTTTAGAGGAAATCTCGTATCATTATTCTCACTATAGTTGCATAACCGTTCATAGATCTGTGGTGATTATGGTAAATTTTACAGTTGATTCAGTCTATTTGGGAAGCGATAACTCCCCCACCCTATGGCTACGTAGATAAGTAAGGACCATTGAAGGGTCCGTTGATATTGAGGTAACTTGTGACAAATGGCGTATGGTGCTTTGCATCGGCGGTGTGCTCAGGACTACGGAAGCACAACAACTAATAATATTTTAGTGTCGGTTAAAAAGCCTTTAAAGATTATATTAAAAAATAAATTTAAAACTTTCCGTTTCTTCTTTTATGTTTTACTGTGTATTCACCAATTAGAGATACTTTAATCTGTTCCACTAAAAGACTTTTCATTAAATCTCTTATTTACGTTGATTTTTTTTTTGCCGTTCGTAACATGAGTGAATGAGCAAGGGTGTGAAACCTTACAGTTTACGATCGAGACCACCTCCCTTAAAGCTTTTACTGTCCATCGCTTTTTTATAGACCCTGAAATATTTTCGCGTTTTTGTGCATCCGTAGCTCGGAGCTCAGCTGCGATACAAAGCACCATACATCACTACTTATGACATCTTCACAGCATGGGAATTAGTTGTATATAGATATCTAGGAGCGAAAAATGTATTTATGTGAACGTAATTTCGAGGGTTCTGAACAGCAGACAGGTAATTAGGAATCTACCATAGACGACATCAGGAGAATCACAGTGGTAGCGTTTGGAAACGCTATTCTGGTTTCTGTCAACACCAATCATATTCTATCTTAATTGACTTGAATGAGCACGTGAATAGAAAGATAGAGTATTTGTGCTGAAACCTGTCGCATTTCACTGTAAAGTACAGCAAAAATGAACATTACAATTTCATCTTTGGAGCTTTCTGTTAACTGACCACCAGTTCATTGGACGAAGGGGAGAATTTTAGT
Organism: Thysanoteuthis rhombus; assembly: GCA_963457665.1. Taxonomy (NCBI): domain Eukaryota; kingdom Metazoa; phylum Mollusca; class Cephalopoda; order Oegopsida; family Thysanoteuthidae; genus Thysanoteuthis; species Thysanoteuthis major. Next base: position 90,814,459 of record OY735200.1, on the reverse strand, counting down.
GTAAGTTTCCTTTAAAAGTGTTTTATATGCCATAAAATATGGTGTTTTATTTGCCTACTTTGCTGTTGGATTAAGGCTTCAGCAGGATTGTTATGCTTGTGACACGCTCAGTAGAATCCTAGTTTGCATGCGTAAAATCGCGATAAATTCTGTTAGCCTTAAAATGAACTAAGGCTTAGAGTATCATCATCCCATGTAATTTAGTGATAAATACTTTTTCAACAAAAACAACAGACAAAACTTTATTTCCATACAAATCTTTAACGTTTCACACACTCGCCTATTCGATGTTAAAAATAGCACACAAATTGAAACAATTTAACAATCAAATTCATCAAAACCAACAACAATATAAATTATCAATTTACCTCTGCTTTTCTATCATGAGGTAGATAATCATATAAACCTTTAATGTAAATTAAAGGATTGGTAGGGGAGGCGAAATGCTAAAAAATGCTTTTTTCGATGTATGATTCTTGACTGACTTTATGGGAGCGCAATCGAAATATAAACTCAAAGCAGGGCTGGTCATCCAAAACATTCTCAAAATAGCAGCTTCTACAGCAAAAAAAACAAACAAACTCTCTAACCATTCAAAGGTTTTGCTCACTATGACACTGAAAAGTCTCACGGCCGAATCACGTAGGATACACCAGTTCTCATACGATCACTGAAGTTAATCAACTTCAAGCCTGGTCAGTACTGCTTGGGGATACCACGTGCCGTAGGCGAGGAAGGTGGACAGATGGCACTTCGAATGCTTATCGCCTGCAAGTCTACTGTGAATAGGATAATCCGAAAAAAGAAACACACGGGGAAGCCCTGACAGGGGCGGCTGATGCTGTAGTCAATGGAGGGACAGTAAAAATTCTACTTCTACAAAATGTTGCTCTCTTCTGATGGCCGACAAAAAGAAAGCCAAACCAGTCAGAGGTTTTTGCTCAATTTGACACTGATGACATGCATCAACAAATGAAAATGGCGAACAGGGAGATTCTTTCCTAAACTTCTTCACTTTATGGCTCTCTATTTTATTGCTTTCAGCTTTTTTCATCAAATCTGTCTCCGTTTTGTTCGACACGTGCCGAATGAAAGAAACAAAGTAAATGACGAAAGTCACCGGGTCACTGTCACTACTTTACTAGATGAATACAATGTCATATGATGACTATCATGATCGACGACCATCCATTATGCTTAACACTCTAACTCACCTTTTCCGCAGGAGAAATATGACAGACAAGACATCAAGTAGTTGCTAGATTTTAGAAACCGTCAACCAAAACTGTCCACCGGTCAACATGTTTTTTTTTCAGTTTTCAAGTGATTTTACCAGGCTGGCTAATTATGTATGTATGTTTCATGTGTCTAGGCAGCACCAAATAGAGCTAGAGGGCTGAAAATTTAAGCGTCTATTTCTTATTACTTTTAAAAACAGTTTTAGTTTTTTGAAAATTCGCACTTTTTAGTGATCACCCAAATTTACTAGATAAAATCTTTCATAAACCCAAGATGTCAGTGAAATGATTTTTTTCATTGATAACCATCCAAAACTGCATCCACCCAAAAGATGATAGAAATAAACTTGTTCATTGATCACCCTTTTTTCCAATTGTTAACTGATCACATCCAAGTCGGTATGCTGCAAAAAGACATTGATTACATGGCAGTTCCTTTTCCGTGACTAACCACGGATTTTTCTGTTCCGGTCTTTTTTTCCGAACCCCTAAGATGGTATTTGCACCGGAAATGTGGGAAACCAGTCAATCCATAGAGAATCTGCGATTTGATGAATGATGCTTAGATCAAACAGGTTCGTCCTCTAGTCTGCGTTCAGATATCGTGTTTATTTCTTTTGGGATTTTTTAAAAAGAGAGATGAACTATAAAGCAAAAGTAGCATTTTCTGCGGGGTCCACATCTTCAAGGACCCCGCACCAAATGCTTTCAAGCTATCAATTCAGATTTAGTCATTCTGCACTTGCTCAATTTCTCTTTGTACTATACTGCCCCAAAATTAAATGAACGACTGGATAAAAGGTAAGCAATATCAGCCGATTAAACCTTTAATTGGGATTATCATTTTAACACAGTGATCAATGTGGTATCCATGTCATACATATACGACACAAGAATACGAATGTTCTTGAAACTGAAGTCATAGCTGCTTCACAAAGATCAAAACGAAAAATGAGTAATACTATAACTGAAACGCCTTATATTTTCGTATCATCTGGTTGTATAACAAATGAAAATCTTCATTCCTTTGCAGGTAAACAATGTACATGTTTTAATATTTGCGTGTACTTCTTAATGTAAGATCCCTTTACAACACATGCTACTGGCCTCATACTATCTTAATGAGGCAATGGATGAACTAACAAAGATTTTAGAAGTTTAAAATCTAAAACTTATGTAAAATAATTTCATGATAGTTATTTACTCAGTCTGGCACAAAGTCCCACTAATTGAACGCTTGCAATGATAGAACTCACTACATTAGCGTATTGCGAATTGGTACACGGGACTAACTTGCTAGCGGTTGAACCACAACAGATGACACAAATATATTTAATTAGTCTGAAGTGAGTGACGCCACATCTGTCATCTCCAAGTCTATTACACATATTGAAAACCTCGACGAACTTGCCAAGACAGAGAAGCTTGTGATATGTGAAAGGGCGGGTGATGCCGTAGCCAGCATAAGGGTGCTATTTTTTTTTAGTATGTCACATGACTAAGATACTCGCCATTATATTCAATAATTGAACAACCGTAGCATTAAAATTTGAATTCATGTAAAAAAAGTTTCATTGAGGAATAAATATGGCCAGAATAAATTTTACTTATGACGTCATTGCTTTTTCCGCAGGAAACTTGCGAAATAGAGTAAAAACATCAAGAAATATCTAGATTCTGGATGATATCGAATTTATTGATAAACCTGTTAGAATAAGGCCCCCAAGCTTGCAAGTTTTTTTTCTTTCCAGAAAATGCATTTATTGAGAAATCGACAAACAAAACTATCACTAAACCCGTCAAAAAAGGTTTCTTCAGTTTTCGAGTTGGCCCGGCTGGTTGACTGACTGGTTGGCTAAGTATAAACAGTGAAGGGAAACAAGGCCCATTTCGTTGGTCGCTACCAGAATGGATAGAAGTATCTCATCCATTGATAATCCCCTTTTCAAACATTTTAATTGATCACACCAACCTAGCATGCTGCCCAAAAGACCTTGGTCATGTGACGGTTTCTATTTAGTGACTAACCACACCTTTTTAGTACTTCACTTGATCCGAAATAACGTGTGTGCATTATTTAACAGTGGAAAAATCGATCAATACTATTATGGAAGATACTTTTAGAAAACGTGCAGAAAACTTCTCCGAGCAGTTTAGCAACACTATATGACCTTTGTTAGCCTCTGCAATTTGAGCGTTGAATCGAAAAGCTGAGGTCGTGTTGCCGACATTTGTAATTTTCTTCAAGATAATTGATTAAGAAACCTCTGACTTTTGAGTCCGTAAAAATAAACTTGGTTTACTTTGTTCGGCTGTGGATGAACAAAATGAGAAGATGTTGGCTATTTATAAAAAGCTATTGGTGAAAACTTTCGAACGAGCCGGTTCTATCAAAACAAGAAAGTAACTCGCTATCATAGTCAATAATTGAACAACCGTAGCGTCAAAATTTCATGTAAAAAAAATAGATCTGTTCAGAATAGATTCTATTCATGTCACCATTAGCGTTTCTGTGGGAAAAGAGCTAAAAAAGAGTTAAAAAAAAAAAAACATCTAGAAATATCTAGATTTTGCAGAATATTGATGTTCAGAACAAGGCGACAAAACCTCAAAGAATCTTTGAAAAACAATAACATTTTAGAAGAGGTATAGTGGAGTTCTGATATAAATTTTCAAGTCTGTGGGCAAAACGGTATGGCCAAGAGCACTGGAATACAAGCACACGTACATACAAAAAAAAAAAAAAAGGGATAGAGTCATTCGCCACATTTGGTGGCCAAGATTTTTCAATGAAACTAGAGATCACTCGGAGAGCGCATACCTATACCAAAGCGGTGTATCAACTAAAAACTGACTGAAAAAAAATGCTAAAAATTGTCCAATATGTAAAAATATTCCGTTAATTCCTTTGAAACCTAGATTTAGAATTTTCATTCATAATTTGTGTTTAACCCATTTCATGCAGATTGATAAAAAATATCTCTCAGTCGGAAACTAATCCCGAGATCCGCCCCAAACATCAGTTTGTTTTTTTCCAACAATTCAATCAATATTCATTGAAAACTTTTAGAGATATATTGTGGACAGACATGAGAAGAAAGGAAATAATATTTCTCAGTCAGGAAAAAAAATCCCTGGATCCTCAAAAAATGTTGTAGTTTTTAGCCCATCCTTCCACAAAATTTCATCGAAATTGAGAAGATTTGGAGATATTGTGTGGTCAGAACTGAGATATAGCATAAACGCTAGGAAAAAATGAGAAAATATCTCTCAATTCTAAAAGCAACCCAAAATTAAACCAATTTTCAATCAATCCAACCATTTCTTTTTGTGAGATTTTTTTCGATGTTCGCAGTTTTACAATTCTGCAATACGAAATCACATAAAAAATGACTCTATCAAGTGATACAATCTTTTTATCTTTTCGTTGAATCTGCTGTTACATTGTTGAAATCAGTATGATGGTAATTGATTGTAATGTGATTTGTCCATTCCTCTCTCCCTCAATATATATGTATTAGAGAGAGAGAGAGAAAGAGAGAGAGAGAGAGAGAGAGAGAGAGAGAGAGAGAGAGAGAGAGAGAGAGAGAGAGAGAGAGAGAGAGAGAGAGAGAGAGGCATTACATCTGCTACAACATTGTCGAATACAGTTAGTTATGATGGTGATTGATTCAGACGGGGTTTATCTGTCTCTCACTCTCTATTTACCCCCTCTCTCTCTTTATCATATATGTATATGTATGTGTGCTTGTGCATGTGTGTGCGTGTGTGTGTGTGCGCGTCCGTGAGTGTATTTTCGTACAGATTAGTGAACGACATGAATTGAACAGATAACTGAAAAAAAAAATGACAAAAAAAACCCCAAACAAACAAACAAACAAAACGTATCTCACTTTTTGTCTGATTTCTTTAAATGCACGTTCGGCTCCTTTACCCCCTCGCCCCAGCCCTACAAATGTGCCGAACCCCTGCTACCCCCATTAAACGCAGATTTGACGCAGGTGTTGTATCAAATCGAGATTCATGATTTCGTCAACTTCGTGACAACGCCTGATACGCTTTTCCATTATCGCCAACGAGACAATTCCCATTGTCAGAGATGCACGACAATTCTATTTGAAGTCACCTCACATCAATTACCGTCAGGTTACATCCGATCATTAACTATGTTGCAAAAGTAGCACATGCTAAGGGACCCGCATTTTCGTTGGCCCCACGCTTGATGCTTAAAAACTAACATCTCGGATTAAATGATTAATGACCGATTAATGACCATAATTTTCTTCTTTGCTAAACAGAGACGGGAGATAGGATCCTCTATTTAACAAAGATAGAAAATGAGAGCATTTATATGTTAAAAATTATGAGATAAGTTGTACTGTAACGATTGTTGAAACATAACAATTACAGTTTACGCTCGAGCCGAATCATAGCGAAGGATCTTTATGACTAGAGGAATGTTGACCAAAGGAATCACAACTGTTGCGAGATTAAAAAGAGATTTTCGGTCAATGGAGAATCTCCAGAGCTCCACACAGAATTGGGATATTTTACCATTACCTACTAATTAAATCTTACAAAAACTCACTTTTTACACCAGAAAAGAGAATAATAACACCGCCAAATGACTAAGCATAGCTCAAATCAACTAGTATTCACAATAATCGGATAAAGAAGCCTGCGATTATGAGCCAATTAGAAAACAGCTTGTCCTTCACTGTAAAGAATCACACCAGGGTTGCCAAATTAGCCATTTTCGGCTAGATCAAGCCGATTCTTTTTCCAATTTTACAAATAAAAACCTACAACAGTCAAAATATGACCAATTGAAAAAATATATTTGATAAGTTCATAAAATTATTCATATCGATCTTTCGCTTTTTAAAGTGACCAAAATGGTTGTGCTTGGTTACATGATGTTTTTGCGTCAAGTTCTTTTGGCAGCCTTAACAACGCTTGATACACAAGCTCAATGTAAACAACCAAGATAGAATGATAATAAAGGTACTTCTTGCACGTTAGTAGATGGGAAAGGCCTTTGACTAGTAGTTGACATAACGACTCGTATTTATTGTACATATGTCTCGGCTCTTTAAGCTAAGCCTCTATTTCATATCGTTTTGTGCTTAGAACCACCGGGAAAAGAGATCGATAGGAGGGACTTACGGATATCACAATGTAAACCTGAAGAGGGCCGTTGAAATTGATCGGCCGAAACATCATGACTACATCGAAAATGAAACGAAGAGGTTGAATAGTCCAAAACAAAGTTTATTTCTTTAGCTTAGCTGAGTTTAGATACTAGATCACATGTACAAGAAACGCAGTGAGTAACAAACACTAGTAATAGTCTCCGAGAGTAACTTTTTAGTCATTAAACCATGCCCAGACCGAAATCCGATATAGAAGTAGTCTAAGAAAAAATATAGAAAGAAAGAGAAGAAAGAAATGTTGAGATGTTTAGATAAATAGAAACATCCTTGGAAGAAATGAACATGCTGACAGATAGATGTGAACAAATTGAAATAGATAGATATGAACATACTGTGATGGATTGATAGATATGAACATACTAAGACAGAGAGAAAGATAGGTGAATAGATCGATATTTTATGCGTGTCCATGAGGATTGACACCCCCCCCATCTCCGTTTATCTCCTTCTTTCGCTCAACTCCATCCTATTCATACTTCTCTTTCCATTCTGTATCTGTCAATTCTGGCAATGATCCGAACTTAGAAGCTCTGGCATCTAATTACCATCATTGCCAGCAATTCCAGATGATCCCGACCTGCAATAATCTATGGAATAACATGAAAGACATAATCCGCTGGAAATCTCGATAGGAGTTATCAAAACTGACTCCTCTCGATTGTTCTCTGTTGCCAACTCAGAAATAGATTTTAGAGCTGTATCTGCAAGAAAAGGAGCTAGATCTAACTCCAAAAGAGCCAAATTGGCAACCTTACATTTGTCAGTGACTCGAATCCTGTCGCCACCAGATGCCACTTGACTGGTCACTGGCGGTGGTTCAATTGATCACAACCAAGACACGTTTCCGGCTCAAGTTGAAAACCCGTTGATCTATATGACTGGTAGAATTTATAAAGACCAGCACTAAAGACTTTAGCTCTAAACTCATACAACTACATCGATCATCAAGTCAAATGAAAATGATGGAGATACGGCAAACAACCAAGAGCTTTTAACTGTCAGGTCATTTAGTGCTAATTTTGTACTACTTCCAGTGCGATCGTCTTTAAATCATTGATGGATGTTTCATCATTCAATTTGGCTAATCTCCTTAATGTGCTAATGCTTCCATTAGAAACGTAGATGGTTAGATACCTCCATCATGTATGTCCTTTCGTCATCATACTCAAGCCCATTAGTGTCCATCGTTGGTGGATAGACCCTCCAAAAGATTTGCCAGATCTTTCTATTACGGGCGTTGCGTCGCCGATATCTGCCGAATCAGTTCATACCGTCGTGCCATCTTATTTTCTGCCTGCCACAATTTTGCATATGATATCCACGTCGTGAGTCATGATGTCCGGCAGGTGTCTGACATTCTTGCAACGTGACCAGCCCATTGCCGTTTGAGTTTTTCAATGGATTCTATGAAATCTCTGGCGCCTATTTTTCTCCCTATTATACTGTACTGTCTTGTGATCTCTCCATGTAATGTTGAACCTGATTATCCCTTGGGCATGTTGCATGGTTTGAGGGTCAATCTTCTGGTTATGTTCAATGTTTCTGCTTCATAGGTGAATATGGGAAGAAACATTTAGCTGTGGGCCCTCCTTTTCAAAATATACGGACTTTTTTGTTTCATAGTTATGTCTTTGTCTGTGACGGAATTCCGAATCGTTTGACAAATGAGAGTACAGTCAGTGCCAGATAACTAGGTATCAAAAGTAGCATATGCCCTGCAATTTCAAGGGCCCCCAACTATCACAATAGTATCATGCTGCCACATATTTTATGAACGACTGTGCGCTTAAGATTGCTGGTTTTAGACAATTACCACTGTTGATTAGGGTTATTACTCTATTTCAGTAATTAATGTGAGTGCAGTATATATTTGATACTTAGAAAACATAAATTCGAAAGTATTTGAATCTGAAGTCATAGGCGCTACACAAAAATCCTAACGAAAAACAAAATAATCCTATGACTGAAATCTCGGGCATTTGTCGTATTATCTGGTTGTATGGCAAAGGAGAAATTTAACTGCTTTGCAAGTAAAATTTTTCTGATATTCATGTATATGTTCTCAATGTGTGACCCTTAAATAACACATGCTTCAGGTCTCGTACTAACTTAATTCATCCCTACTTTCTGCTAGTTTATTATATATCATTCTTTCATTCTTAGAATTCTTTCCAGTTGTAATAATATAGATTTTTGTGATTTCAAATCGCCTGCCTACATCCAGCATCGTTGTTGTAGCACTTTCTCCCCACGTGATTTAATACGCTGGGCATCGAAAGGCAGGGAATATCCTGCGAGCCTCGATGTTTCCTCACTAACTCCAACTTTAACTGACCATCAACTGGTCACTTTATATACGTTTCCATGAAGAAATCTACGTGTTCTCGACGTGTACTCAAGTCACGCGACCAGATTACGTATTTTACCTTCGTTTGACAAAACGTATCATTAATGTTTACTTTCAAGACACCATCTGCAGGTCGAGGGTGCAATCCACTGGAAAAGGAAGTATTGTTTCTGCAGAAATAGACGGTGAAAAAGAAGAGAAATGTTTACTATACCCACTGATTCGATTAATCCCCAGCAACGCGAGTTGCACTGACGATATCATTCTCAGCAACTTGCGTAACACAGGAGATTCTATATTCATACACAAGGATGATCTCACCGCTGAACCAAGAAATACACAACGTACAAAAATCTACATGGGCCTGACTTACATAGCAATTCGGCAGTGTTCCGCAAACCCTTTTGCTCACCTTTATAGCTTATATAATCCATCAGATACCCCATGTGAGAAATAATGCAGGGTTTTTTCTCACCAAGTTAAATTAGATATATTTCCGTAACTCCTATGTATAAAGACGTATACCCGAAAAGCTGACGTGACAGTAGAACTATTTCAAGTTCAATTTTAAGTAAAATTAAATTTCGTTTCACAATGAATCCATGCTAATTTATTTGTTGATAGAATTCTTTAATCCTGGAAAAAAAAATTCATAGAATTCTGCAATCCTGAAAAAATATTTGAACTTCAAATAGCTCTTGTGTGAAATCAGTTTTCCAGACACGACTTTAGGAATCGAATTGTGCTCTTCAACCCTTCACCACCTATGTCTTCCGACGTTCACCACGAACCCTTACCCCCAGTACCCTTTTCGAGTCCCCCAGTGCCCCCCAGGGAGAAGGGGGACTTTTGGAATAGCTTATCTAATGTGTATCACCCACTTCATTTCCCTCATTCTCCAGTGATGTTATCAGAAATCGTTTACCAAAACTGTCACAAACAGTGTCAACATAGTTTTCTCTCAGTTTTGAAGATTGTCTGGCTGGCTATGTATGTATCATGTGTACGGACCGAACCAATAAACCTAGAAGGCTGAAAATTTGAGCATTCATTCCTTATTGTATCTACAAAAACCTTTTTTTAAAAAAAATTTCCCTTCTAAATAGGTTTTTATTGGGAAGTTCAGTTTGCAATGTAAGTCCATGCTAAACTAGTCCCTAGTTGATGTCAGCGTGATTTTTTTAAAATTCAGACTATCTAATGATTACTACTCCAGAATAGGCGGGAGAAATGATCAACCTTTTCCCATTTTTTCTAATTGATCACTCTCAACGCAGCATTCTGCCAAAACATCTTGGTCAAGTGACAGTTTCTATTGAGTAACCAACCAGACCAGAGACAGTAACGAGAGTCTTTCTCTCTTCAAATATGGTCTCTCTTCATCATCATCATTATCATAATCACTAGTCTTTTATCGTCCTGCATTTAACATGAACCTTCCCCAGAATTTACCAGAGCTCTCTCTCATAGGCGTCGTGGAGCCATCACTCTCTGAACAGGTCTAGTTCGTCTCTCCATTTTGTACTCTGCCAGCCTCAGTTTTGCTTTCAATCTCTGGGGATCCATTTTGTGAGTTGTGATGTTCATCGGTTGTCCATCATTCTTGCAACATGACAAGCCCATTGGCATTTAGATTTCAAGGGGAGAGCTGTCCCCCATAATATTTTTATAAAGACTATCCAATCTTATACTTGTAAAATTTGTCATAGCCACGTGGTTACAAGGAATAGAATCTAAAACTTGCTGCCGAATAGAAAGAAAGTGATGTTTCTTTCCTGATGCCGTGTTTCTCGATATCCTGCTTAGACGTAGAGCCCGGAACTCTTAGTCATTGTTACCAAACAATAGAAGAATGGCTCCTTTCGTCTTGGCACACTGTATGAACATAGATAGATTGGTAGGTAGAAAGATAGATTGATAGATTGATAGATGTAAACATACGGATACACACGCACAAACACACACACACACACACACACACACACACACACATATATATATATATACATATATATATATATATATATATATATATATATATATATAGAGAGAGAGAGAGAGAGAGAGAGAGAGAAAGAGCTTTCATATGTAAATGAGTTGTAGAAACGCATATATGTAGGAAAGTTACAGGATATAAAAAAAGTAGCTTCTCTTACACGAAACTCTTCCATATTTGCATTTTGCATTCTAGTTGTTCTCTACATTCATTGTTCGAAGTTTGAATTACTTACATTCAGGAATCTTCAACTGCAAATACTTTTTATGTGTGACAAGACTCTGACTCTTTTAATAAAAATATGTATAATCAATCAAAATCCACTGATGAATGGAACTTCAACAAAGTAACGAATAGTTGAAGTTAACTCAAAACTTTTGAACTATGACTGTTAAGAAATCAGCCCTCCTTCAATCAGAAATTCCAATTGGACTCAGATAACAACTAAGATATCTTGTGTTGTTTTTAATTTTTTTCAAAATATAATTTTCTCAGAATTTTCCGGAAATTTAACTCTAAATTCTGTGAGTAAGGATCTCTTTCTGTCGCCCTGTTTCTCCCTCTTTCTCGAACACACGCAATAGAGATCTGCAAGAGTTAAACTTGAATTTCTTATTGTACGTTTTATTCAATTATAATACTGCCGCTAACCAGTAACTTTGTAAAAGAAATCCTGTCTAGAGCCTAAGAGAGTGCCTTGTCTCCCTTCCCAAAAGAGAAGAAGGGACCCAGTTGGAGATGGACTTGGAAAAGCCCCAACCACTAAACAAGGAACGAAATAGACAACATCCTAACGGTCAAAAGTGACACCATCAACGACATCCACGTCTTAAATCAAGTCAACGTACGAAGCGACCACAAACCGGAATTGAAGCAAATAACCAGTGTACTCGAGCAAAACTGAGACCTAACAACAAAGAAAGGATTGTGGAATGTGCCCAAGAGCTTTATTCCTCCAAATAGAGATGACAATACAACGAACAGGATACACAAGACGCAAACAATTAGCTCGAGGGTTTTCCAGAAGTAACCCCGTGGGAGGTGAAAAAAGCCATCAAACAAAGAAAGGAGAGGCTTCTGAACCAGACAACATCACCATTGACCTACTAAAAAAGCGGGTAAAATCATCACTTGGAAACTGGCCATTCTATTCAATTTATGTGTAAAAGAAAGTAAAGTATCGGAAGATTGGAACGCTTTTATATAAAGAAGGAAACCCAAAAAACTCATCAACTACAGCCCTATGAGGCTACTCAACTGCATATACAAACTTTTCCCAAAAACCATCACCAACCGAATCACAAAAACACTAGATAAAAACTAACCACGGAAACAAACTAGCTTTAGAAGAAGTTAACCGATCATGGACCACCTGCATTCGATAAATCAGCTAAATACAAGCTACTGCTCATCGTGGTATTCATTGACTTCAGAAACGCCTTCGACTCAGTGGAAATCCCTATGGTCATCAAGGCTCCCTACTAGATGTACACCCCGTATACGTCAGAGTGATACAACATATTTAAAATCAAAGCAGCTCTTCACAGCCAGCCTCGAGATGATCTTCCGAAACCTGGACTGGGAAAGTAAAGGAATCAAAGTAGACAGCGAATATCTGATCAACCTCAGATAAGCAGACGACATCGCTTTTTTCGCAAGAAACCTACATGACCTCAATCTAATGCTAGATGAACTAAATGAAGAGAAAGTCGACCTACACATGATTTTCAGCAAGACAAAAATCATTTACAAGAATCACGTTGGAAATAACATAAATATCAACGAATCTCCATGAGACCTTCAAAATAAGAAGTAATCAAACGAAGAATCACTCTAGGATAGCCAGCCTTTGGCAGAGCAAGCTCAACTTTCAAAGAAAAAAAGATCCCATGAATCTTAAAAAGAGGGGTATATAACCTATGCATCCACCTGATAGTCACTTATGGACCTGAAACATAGAATCTAACCAAGAGAGAGACCCACAAACTGAGAACCATGAAACGTGCACACGAAAAAATTATGCTCAACCTCACATGGAGAGACCACAAGACGACCGAATATATCCAGGAAAAAACAGGAGTCTGAGACATCATAGAATCCACTCAAAAATCTCAAATGGCAATGGGCTGGCTATGTTACCAGAATGACAGACAATCGATGGACATTATGCTTCACATCATGGATCCCCAGAGACCAAATGTGCAACCTAGGCCGGAAAGCACAAGATGGAAAGACGAGCTAGACATTAAAAGACTGAAGATGATGATGAAATCATTCTATATTGTTAGTTTTCCATCGTTTCTACAGTTAGCTATATAGCAAATCTGAATAAAAAGGGTCATCTCACTTCACCACACGTTATGCCACCCAATAACTGGGTAGAGAGATGGATTCACGCCTTTTAAAAAAATATTAGTGTGAAGTGAACACAAACTGTCCCAGCCGGATTTTGAACTAGTTTCGCTGATTCCATTCTCCGTACCGTTAACTTTTAATAATTGAAGTGGGAATCATCATCATCGACAGCAGAAGCAGCCTTTTAATGTCCGTCGTTGAACGTAGACCTACCTCCAAATTCCCTTGTTTTCTCTATCATAGGCGTTGCGGAGCCAATACTTTCTGTAAGGATTTTAAGATCCATTAAAATATTCTAAGTCGTTTTCATCATTTTATCTGGGCAGAATTTTTCTGATGGGAATGGTGGAAAGCCAGCCAGGTTAAAACTGAAGAACATTATATATTTCTTATACAACAACTCCTATTTTTTCTATAGAATTCGATCGATTCAAAGAACATAATGACATTATTTCTAACTGAATCAAATCATTTTTTGTTTGTTGCATAAAAAGATAGCTTCAATATTTGTACCATAGTACCTCTTAAGAAGGGTTAAAGAATGAAAGGATAGATAGATAGATAGATAGATGGATAGATAGATAGATAGATAGATAGAACAATTTCTAATTAATTAAGTAAACTTAAAATAATTAAATCAAAAAATATCATGCGTTTAAAATTGAACATTATGCTGCGTATATAATGGAGATTGTGAAACAAAAACTTGAAATCTACAAGTGTAAAGAAACGATTTTGTTTAGTTTACTTGTCCTCCTTATGAGGAAAATGTATGTTCTAATCAAAAACAATATTGGGAAGCAATTTAGACTTTTGAATGTAACGTGAAAAAATCTTGTTCAAAATTCAGATGATACAATCACATGACCCGTTGCCACATATAACTAATGATATCATATTGTAAAAATCTACGTGTTACCTTAATCAAATAAGTATAAATATTAGTTGAAAAGAAATTCGAGTGCGTCTTCCACTGGATCAGTCATAGGGACGTGTCGGTGAGCACTTTGCTTGCCTCCTCATCTGTTCGAACCCACTGATCCAAAAGGGGGACATGACTCGCCTGGTCAAGCATGCACCTGCCAAAAGCAGTAAATTACTTTTGACGTCAGTAGCAGAAATTCAGTCGTGATAGTCAATATAGATTGTTTGCCAATTCATTGAGACATAAGCTAACATAAAAAGGTTGATTATGAGACGAATTCTCTTGTTTCTTTAGAATGAACAATCCCATCGCAGTTCGCTAAGAAGAAGCCAAAGCGAATAAAACTGCTCTCGGAATAATATGATTTGAGGCCCGCTCACCTTCGTATTATGAGCTACGAAAATGGCTTCACCTTCACAGGTCAAAGACGCCAGTGACCAGCGACCGAAAGAGTCAACCGTTTTCATCCACAGCGAAAAGATGGAGTACACTTCATATAACTACTTCATCATAATCATAACGTAACATACATGTTAATTTGGTGCCATTGACAGGCGTGTCCATGCAACGACACATTCCGAGCCTTGCAGTTACATCAAACAAAAAAAAAAAAAAGGTACTGACCACGAGACGAAACCATGGCCAAACTAAACCAAAAGTGATGAAAGAATTGAACAAGGATCTTACCAAACAAATCATTGGAGAACTCTTTGGACGAAACCACGGCCAAATTGAACCAAAGATGAAAGCATTGGACTACCGGAGAACAAGGGACTAAACCAAACCAATCACCAGTATCCAGTAAAATCATAACTTCATCGGATGGACACATGCCGTAGTGGTTAGAGAATCAGACAGAATTACTGCAAGTAATCTAGTGGTTCTAGGTTCAATCCAAGTGTGAGACAATAAAAATTAAAAAATACTGCTACTGATAAGAGAGGAGTGCGGTCTATACACCCCCGTCGGTTGAATAAAGGGTTCGGTTCGTTACTTCTCCCAACCCTACCAGATGATACCTGATGAAGGCCGTAGAGTACATGAAAAACAACCAAGATGAGGATAGTCCTAATAATAATAGAAATAAAAGTATCAAATGTATCTACAAAAATTTTATGAAGGGAAAATCCTGAATTTGAAATGGCTGCCATCCTCTCTGATGAAAATACTCTATCTCAAAACCAGGAACTGTACAAATTGAATTAGTAGTGAATTGAGCTTAGTATTCGGCATTTTACAAGGAAATTCAAGTATATGTGTATTACTGTGTCCACCATCAAAGTTTTGTGGGTTGGAAAAATATACATATATATATCGTTGTAAAGTACATTCACATGGCTTTCTAACACTGTACTTTGTCAATCTGAATCTATTAAGCACATCAAGCTACAAACAAAAAACCTGTAGCTAGATATTTGGGATTTTACAAGGAAATTCCAGTATAAAGTATTTGACTATGGATTTAATATACAAATATATCTATCATTGTGAAAGGAAATTTATCAGATTCTTACAGTGTATCCTGTCAATTTGTATCTATTGAGCATAAAAAGTCATAACCAAAAACATGGAGCCAAGTATCTGGCATTTCACAAGAAAATTCAAGTATGTGTGTATTTCAGAGTTCACTCTCCATGGAATGTGGATTTAATTCTTAATGGAGATATATCCCTATATATATATATATATATATATATATATATAAAGAACATTCTCCTAGCTCTCCAACAGTGTGTATTGGGATTTTGCATCTGTAGTGCATTTGGATGAATTCAACATCCTGCCAATGCAGATACGAAAAAAAAAAACCCCAAAAACAAAAAAAAAAAAACAAAAAAACAAAAAAACAACAACACAAATTCCCTTTACAACGATATATCCATCAAGAATTAAATCCACAATCTTTTGACAGTGGACTCCAAAATACATATAAAGTTTAGCAAGCAACAAGTAGGACAAAGTAATGAAAAATGTGTCGGCAAGTACGGATACAAAATACAGAACAAGAGAATTGAAAGTGAACTTAGAGGAGCCCTGATCATAAAACAAGGATGAAATAGACTACATCCTTGCCTGGAAGAGCGACACCTTCAAAGATAAGTAGGTCCTAAACCTTATAAATAAAGGGATCAACAATGCAGAATTCAAATTTACCCGCAAGATAAAACGCAGCAAAATGTTCCACGCCAAACTGCCACCAATTGGAGTACCAAAAGAACTTACACAACCATTCAAGTTGGAACTGAAAAATAAATATGAATTTATCACCGAACCAGAAGAGAACATCAACAAGCTCAGTAACAATAAAACATCCACTTTAATTAAAGTCACCAATATGTTTCAGCCAAAGAGCACATAAATTCGATTATATACGAGACTTGGGTTTTCTTGAAAGTAATAAGTGGAGATAACGTATGATAGGAATGCTGGGAAAAAGGTTGGAGTTAAAATGAGTTATAGAAAAATGATGAACAATTTTGAAGGTGATATATAGGAATATAAGAATCTCAGAAAAACGGTCGGAATGAATTATGGAAAAATGATGAACGTTTTTGATAATAAAAAAGTTACATGAATTTCGTTTTAGCCACTAGCTAGAAGAAAATCTATTCTTTTTAAGGATAATTGTAATTATTTTTTTGTTCGACACTATTATGGTTGATCATTGTATTTATTAAAATTACATAGGTATCAAAATAATTTGTTCAAAGTGCAATTGATTTGCTGACTGATGTATAAAAACTGCTACGAGTGTCTGGGGATTCTGATTTGCTGTATAAATTTGAAGAACGCCATGTTTATACATACGGATATTTTTTAAAAGAAAATAGATAGAACACGGAAAGGTGAAGCATTGTGAAGAGAGTAGAAGTTATACTGAGACCCCGGAGACCAACAACAGAATATCAACTGATCGACATCACCAACGGAGAAGTGAAGTACACACCATCTAACGTTGTCAGGAGTCAGATGATGAAGTAGTAACATATTTATCCCACGCTTATATTAAGGGATTTTTTAATCTTTTCTTTATATCTTTTTATAATGATCGATTTTCGGTCGAGCGAGTTTGAAAAAAACAAAACAACTTTTGACTTTACCCAGTACCTGAAATGGTCCAACTAGCCCACTTTCGACATAAGAAAATTGTGAGACCTGCATATGCTCTCCTCCCGATGATATTTGATTTCCATCTATTCCTATCTAATACTTTTGCATCCAACCAAATTTGTTCAGACGCAAATGACCCAGGAGAAGTTTTTTCAAGTAGAATATATATGACACTGGATAATTAGTTGCCACTAACATATAACAAAACGGGCAGGATTCGCTTAGAGACGAAGATAGTTGCGAATCCTTCTGATATGCTACGGGGCGATGTTAGAGCTCAGTTAAAAGTCTCGTTTTTCAATGTTAATTTCCAGTTTCAGTCCGGCAGAGTTCTAAGATTGCCAATTTAGATATTTTTTATTCTTATTATCGGAATTTGTGATTCCAGTCCTGCCAATTTAGATGTTTTTTTTCTATTTTTCTCAATTTGTGGGTGATGTGTACAGTCGAAAATTTGGAAAAAATCTAGACTGGCGATCCTGGCTCGTCTAATTTAAAATCCAGACTGTTTAATGATCCAACAAGATGCGAAAGAAGTAACTTAAGCATTGATCACCCATTTTTCCAATTTTTTGATTGATCAACCCCAACATAGCATACTGCCAAAAGACGTTGATCGCACGACGGTTATTATTAATTGACTAACCAGACATGTTTTTAGGTGGATCAAATTACTTTCAACGTTTTAGTGATTGATTTCGTTTCATCGACATCAAGATTTATATAGAAAGAGAAAGGATTTCCTTAACGGCTAAGATAGTTTTGTGAGTATTAAGATTTGTCCATAGATCTCTTCTTCCTCTTCTTCCCCCTACTTTCCTCCTCTTCCTCTGGCTATCACTTCTACTGATGGTGGATGCATCGTTGAACTTTTTTTTATTAAAATCATCTAAATAACAATTTCTGAAATCCAGACGCAACCAACTAAATTTAGATCTAGATAAAAATTTCTAAATTGACCATCAACAATAGTTAATCGTATCTGCAGAAAAATTAACTCGTTTGTCAAATATAGCAAAAGCGTTTTAATGTACCTTTTCCGGATGTTATGATAAAAAGGAAATGGAAATGGCAGTCAAAATCTACTTATAGAATGAACAGTGTGATTTTCTTGGTTCTCTGTCTGTAACACATATCCATGGACTCTTCCACTTAGAGCTAAGAGAAAATCAAACAGGTAGCTCATAAGAACATGCCGACTGAATGTACGTTAGACAAGTGCAGAATCCAAACCGATGTTGCTTCCACTACTTACCAGAGGTAACGTATAGATATCCAGGCATAACAAAGAAAGATGAAGACACTCCCCGAATCCTACATTGTAGTGTAGCTACCATTGGAATATTCTGTTGATGACCATTATTGGAAAATTCCTTTCACCTCCATCACATTCGCATAGCACACCTGAAGAAGATCGTGGAATGAATCGGTCAAAAAGTCACGTTTACAATACTAATAACAAGAAGTAGTTCAATCGTCAAAAAACTCTTTGAATAATAATGGCCCTTCTCAAAACTGTACATGAAATAAAAATTGCCCTAAAGTTTCTTTCAATATGAAGCAATCATCTTCGCTTTACGCCATTTCATCTAGCGAAAGGCTTTCACATAAATGTCTAACTTTCAGGTAGCAGAGGAAACCTGTATCTCCGTGAATTTTTTTTCACGGCATTCGCTAGTTTACTAATAATGGTTGAACGTTGTACGTCGAGAGGAAAAAATCCATTTTGGTGTCAAATCTTTTCAAGAACGACTCTTATTTGGGAAAATTGCTTTGCATTTTCAGAAAAGAAAAAAAAAGACAAGTTGAAAATATCGCAGTTTTTGATGCAAATGGATTGACTTCATATTCATTTTTTACTTTTCGCTATGAATTTTTTTTCCAAATATTATTAGAAACCGTCAACTAAAACTGTCAACATAGGTTCCAACAGTTTTCAAGTTTGTCTGTCTGTCAGTCTGTCTGTACGTATGCATGCATACTGCCAACTTGTATTGGATACACCGATTCTTGTAAGATCACTCAAGTAAAGCGACATTGAGTCTGGTCATCACCCAGATGGGTGACCATCTAGGGGTACCAGGTGTCGTATGTAGTAACAAGATTGTGTCTGTCTATGCTCTGCCGCCGATCAATACAACATCTTACCAGGCTTACTGTGCCCTCAGTCCCTCTCTTAAGCACTAGCTACTCCGTAAGTATTCTTCAAAGGAGCAGCATACGCCTTTTCAAGTGGCAGCAATCATGTATGAATCACGGGTAGAGGCCATACCAAAGGAGGTAAAGGGCTGGGATTTGAAACATTCACTCCTTATTACGTCTACAAAATCGTTATCTTTCATTTTTTGAAAATTAACCCAAAATATGATTTCAGTGATTGGTTCAATTTGCAATGTAAGTATGATTACTCGATCGTAAATTCAAACATGTTTAGTGATCACTGCCCAACAAAATGTGAGAGAAGTAATTCATTCATTGATGACTTCTTTTTCAATTTTATTCCAAATGAACACAGCCTAACAAGGTACGCTGCCAAAAGACACTAGTCACATAACTGTTTCTATTGAGTAAATAACCAGATCCGTTTTCATAAACTATTTGGACATTTTTTCGAAGTATTCCTTTGTTTATGCAATTTTTTTTTGGCGTTTGGGCAAACGAATAAGAATTTTAATCTTTTCCCCGAGTCTTTGATATGTGCCTCAAAAATTGGTTTCTGCGCATGTGTCTCTATTTTAGTTTTTCTCTGCCTATTTTGGCTTGCATAAAAATACATTTCGTTACATGAACAGGCGTATGTGTTGAGTGTGTGTACGTACGAATCTCAAAATGTCTCGTAGACAGTGACTCTAAAAAGTATTCGATACTTTTGAAAAAGTTTATTTTTTGCATTTTCGGACGGTTTGAAAATCGTCAGAATTTGAACCAAAGATTGAAAAATACAAAAATCAAAAAGTTGTTGAAAAAAGTTTGTACATTGAAATGCTATATAATGTAATGTCTACTTCATGGGTGTGACGGTTCATATGTGTGCGTGTGAACAAAGTATGAGAATTTTGGAACTTAATTTTTCCTCACACCGAATTATTTACTGTATTGAGTGAAACAACTTCGATGATTGGAAAATAGAGAAATAAGCCTCAGGTGGAATTCGAACATACACTACTTCCCAATGGGAGCACCGATGTAACCTGGGTCTACTCTAACCGCTTGAGCTACTCAGACTTTTACGTTAAGCAGATGTTGGAATTAAGGCGACAAAAGACGCATTCAATATTTGCTGCACTAATTTGAATAAACGTGTTCTGGGGTATGAAAATATTTTTTAAAGGGTTGTATTTCTTTCATACTGTCCTGGCTGCTTGCATGAATTATTCAAAGCTTACTTAATTTCAATCATCATTTTGTTGACTCCTAAGTGACATGGTTAGCATGTGTCAAAATCAGTGTGTCTAGCTAGCTCACAGTGTTTTGTCATAGGTGGTAGGGTTGGGATGGTTGCAACAAGTGGTTTCTGGAAGTCAGAAGAATTGTGAAAAAAAAAATGTTCTAAAAGCTGTATAACTTTTGGATGTCTTCCAACAAACGCAAGGTTGAAATTCACATTCACTGGAGTGTAAGAAACAGTCGGAATTTGGTACAATAAATTTATGTTTAATAAAGGTTTGTTGCATTGCAAATTGATTCATTCTTTCAGTATAACACTGGAATATGAAGAGTTTAAATATCGTCAATAACATCCGCGCATTGACTTAACATAGACCTATGTTCTATGCATAAACTAACAAGACTCAATAAGTGTTATTTGATCAATAAACAATACTATGATATTATTGGGTATGATATACATTATTATTATTATTATTATTATTATTATTATTATTATTATTATTTGGAATCTCACACCAGTTGCCTGGTGGTAACCGCTGGAGTTTGAGTGACAGCAAGTCTCCTCAAGTCTCCAGCCCTCCTCTCCTAGTACTCATAGGTCGCAGCAATTCTGCGATTTACAGTTTCACACCGGTTGCCCAGTGGTTATCGCTGAGGGCTGAGTGACAATAAGTCTCCTCAGGTCTTCAGCTAACGTCTCCTCTCTCTTTCGCATATCATGACAGAGCTACGATTCGTTGCAGTATTTATATCTCTAGCACCTTCCTCAGTATCCGTGCAGTTCCCAGTAGTGCTGTGGTCTGTACGGTCTCTATCCTCCCCCTAATCCCGATCTCCTCCAGTCTCTCCCTCAGCGTTTTGGGGACAGTTCCTAGTGCTCCCACTATGACCGGTACTACCCTGGTTTTCATGTTCCACATTTTCTTTAACTCCCTTGATAGGTCCTGGTATTTTTCCCTTTTTTCACCCTTCTTCTTTTTTACTCTATGGTCTGCAGGCACAGCAACGTCTAGTATTTGGCAGGCCTTCCTTTTTTTGTCTACTATTACTAAGTCCGGCCTTCTTGCCTGGATGAGGTGGTCAGTTTGGATGTCAAAGTCCCACAGTAGTTTGTGGTTGTCATTCTCCAAAACTGCCTCTGGCTTGTGCTGATACCACTTTTCCCCATGGTTGAATCCCATTTGTTTACTTAGTTCCCAGTGAATCATCGTTGCTACTCTATCGTGTCTATGCTTATACTCCTTCTGGGCGAGTTGACTACATTCACTGGTTATGTGGTTTACTGTCTCATCTCTTTCACCGCACATGCGGCATTTGCTGTTTGTCTGTGTTCTGTCGATTTTTGCTTTTATGTAGTTTGTCCTTATGCTTTTGTTTTGGGCTGCCATGATGAGCGATTCTGTTTCTCTCTTAAGGTTTCCCTTTCGTAACCACGTCCATGATTTCTCGTCTGCTATATCTTTTATCTGTCTTTTAAACTCGCCGTACAATTTTTTCCCTTCCCACTTTTCTTTTCTAGTTTGCTGTACTGTTCCATTGTTTTCTACTTTATTGTTTGTTGCACTATCCCTCGCGCTCTTTATGATTTCTTCACTATTTGTTTGCACATTTCTATCTAGGACTACTTTAGCTCTCTGGACACAATCTTCTATGCTGATGAGCCCCCTACCACCTTCTTTTCTCTTAACGTATAGTCTATCTGTATCATCCCTAGGGTGTAATGCTTTATATTATTCGCAATCTCACACTAGTTGCCTGGTGGTTACCGCTGGAGTTTGAGTGACAGCATGTCTCCTCAAGTCTCCAGCCCTTCTCTCCTAGTTTTCATAGGCCACAGTAATACTGCAGTTTACAGTTTCACACCGGTTGCCCAGTGGTCATTGCTGAAGGCTTAGTGACAATAATTCTCCTCAGGTCTTCAGCCAACATCTCTTCTCTCCTTTGCCTATCATACTTGTGCTGTGGTTCACATTTCCGCTTCCATTTCCCATCCTCTGTCAGGCTGCTTAACAGTTAGTGTTGCAGTCTTTATATTTCTAGCACTTTCCTCAGTATCCACGCAGTTCCTAGCATTGCTGTGGTCTGTACAGTCTCAATCCTTCTCTCTATCTCGATCTCCTCAAGTCTCCAGCCCTTCTCTCCTAGTTTTCATAGGCCACAGTAATACTGCAGTTTACAGTTTCACACCGGTTGCCCAGTGGTCATTGCTGAAGGCTTAGTGACAATAATTCTCCTCAGGTCTTCAGCCAACATCTCTTCTCTCCTTTGCCTATCATACTTGTGCTGTGGTTCACATTTCCGCTTCCATTTCCCATCCTCTGTCAGGCTGCTTAACAGTTAGTGTTGCAGTCTTTATATTTCTAGCACTTTCCTCAGTATCCACGCAGTTCCTAGCATTGCTGTGGTCTGTACAGTCTCAATCCTTCTCTCTATCTCGATCTCCTCAAGTCTCCAGCCCTTCTCTCCTAGTTTTCATAGGCCACAGTAATACTGCAGTTTACAGTTTCACACCGGTTGCCCAGTGGTCATTGCTGAAGGCTTAGTGACAATAATTCTCCTCAGGTCTTCAGCCAACATCTCTTCTCTCCTTTGCCTATCATACTTGTGCTGTGGTTCACATTTCCGCTTCCATTTCCCATCCTCTGTCAGGCTGCTTAACAGTTAGTGTTGCAGTCTTTATATTTCTAGCACTTTCCTCAGTATCCACGCAGTTCCTAGCATTGCTGTGGTCTGTACAGTCTCAATCCTTCTCTCTATCTCGATCTCCTCCAGTCTCGCCCGCAGTGTCTTTGGGACAGTTCCTAGTGCGCCCACTATGACTGGCACTACCCTGGCTTTCATGTTCCACATCTTCTTCAGTTCTCTCGCTAGATCCTGGTATTTTTTTCCAGTTTTTCACCCTCCTTCCTCTTTACTGCCTCTGGTTTGTGCTGATAGCACTTTTCCGCCTGGTTGAATCCCATTCGTTTACTCAGTTCCCAGTGTATCATTGTTGCTACTCTATCATGTCTGTGCTTATACTCCTTTTGGGCGAGTTGACTAGATTCACTAGTTATGTGATTTACAGTCTCATCTCTTTCACCGCACATGCGGCATTTGCTATTTGTCTGTGTTCTGTCGATTTTTGTTTTTATGTAGTTTGTCCTTATGCTTTTGTTTTGAGCTGCCATGATGAGCGATTCTGTTTCTCTCCTCAGGTTTCCTTTTCGTAACCATGTCCATGATCTCTCGTCTGCCACATCCTGTATCCGTCTATTAAACTCTCCGTACAATTTTTTCTTTTCCTATTTTTCTTTCCTAGTTTGCTATTATTATTATTATTATTATTATTATTATAATTATTATTATTATTATTATTATTATTATCATTATTATTTAAATTATTATCATTATTATTATTATTATCATTATTATTATTATTATTTGGAATCTCACACCAGTTGCCTGGTGGTAACCGCTGGAGTTTGAGTGACAGCAAGTCTCCTCAAGTCTCCAGCCCTCCTCTCCTAGTACTCATAGGTCGCAGTAATTCTGCGATTTACAGTTTCACACCGGTTGCCCAGTGGTTATCGCTGAGGGCTGAGTGACAATAAGTCTCCTCAGGTCTTCAGCTAACGTCTCCTCCCTCTTTCGCATATCATGACAGAGCTACAATTCGTTGCAGTACTTATATCTCTAGCACCTTCCTCAGTACCCGTGCAGTTCCCAGTAGTGCTGTGGTCTGTACGGTCTCTATCCTCCCCCTAATCCCGATCTCCTCCAGTCTCTCCCTCAGCGTTCTGGGGACAGTTCCTAGTGCTCCCACTATGACTGGTACTACCCTGGTTTTCATGTTCCACATTTTCTTTAACTCCCTTGCTAGGTCCTGGTATTTTTCCCTTTTTTCACCCTCCTTTTTTACTCTATGGTCTGCAGGCACAGCCACGTCTACTATTTGGCAGGCCTTCCTTTTTTTGTCTACTATTACTAAGTCCGGCCTTCTTGCCTGGATGAGGTGGTCAGTTTGGATGTCAAAGTCCCACAGTAGTTTGTGGTTGTCATTCTCCAAAACTGCCTCTGGCTTGTGCTGATACCACTTTTCCCCATGGTTGAATCCCATTTGTTTACTTAGTTCCCAGTGAATCATCGTTGCTACTCTATCGTGTCTATGCTTATCATTATTATTATTATCATTATTATTATCATTATCATTATTATACAACACATATTTTCAAAATAGTATGCTCATTGAGACAAAAAACAAAAGTTAATTGGGGGATATAAACCGTGGGGACAGCTGCAACATCTGACCATTCAAATAGATATTGCGAACGCTCTATCATACGTAACAATCTTTAAATGTTATGGACTATTCGCAGACAGATGTAAGTTTGATATATAAAAAAATTATTGGTCTAGTCCAAATAATCTCTAAGTAACTGATTGAAATGCAAAAGGTGGTATAACCGTCGCCAGTCTTCCCCATATAGAGATACAATTAGATCTTAACAATTTTGTTGTTATTGATCTGTTTCACGCAGCCAATCGCGATTGATGACAACTATTTTGTCATGTCTCTTTACTTCTTGTCTTTATATACAACTAAAGTATCATTTTGATGGGATATTTTTTTCGTTTTTCATCTTGGTGCCTGTTTGGCTGTGTAATCTTGGGGGAGATGAGGTGAGCGGTGGGCGTGGTTTTGTTTGGATTTTGTAAGATTGGTGTCCTGGTGTGAATGGAAATGTGGGTATATTTATGGATAAAATAAGTTTAAAGTTAATATTAGTAGCGTGAAATGGGATTTTTGTATTATTATTATTATTATCATTATTATTATTATTATTATTATTATTATTATTATTATTATTATTATTATTATTATTATTATTATTATTATTTCTTCATGTTTTTCTTTTGATGTCGAATAGTCTTCATTTCACACCGATTTTCAGCTAGATATTTAGGGCAGGCAAAGATGTTATGACTTAGTAGGCACTATAATTTGAAAAAAATCTTTATTATTATTTATACAACAGGCGGGGGCCGATACAAGACGCTATCATCATTATTATTATCATCATCATCATCGTCGTCGTAGTCGTTGTTATTAAATAGAAAATAAGTAGCAGCAAAATTTCAAATATTCACCCATCTTTTTAGGCTCTATTTTGAAATATTGAGCATTATCATTGATAAAACAACACATGAAACAGTAAAATCATTACACACACACACACACACACACACACACACACACACACACATACACACATATATATATATATATATATATATAATATCGAAGATATTTTATTTCTGGAAGCTGGAGTTAGGTAGTTTGATAAAAGGGCAAAAAGAGAGGAGAGAAAACGAAGGTTAAATAGTTTCTTGTAGGGCTTAGAAGAGAGGGGGGGTAGAAGTTGATTCAGTCGTTCAATAAAAGAGAAGGATAAAAGAGGGAAAAGGAAAGTTCGATAGTTTGCTGTGGGGATAGGAAGACAGGAGAGAGAAAAGGAAAGATAGTTAATGAGTGACTAGACGGATAAGGAAAGAAAATAGTTAGGCAATTCACTTGGGGAGGGAGAGGGGATAATTGAAAGTTAGGTAGTCCAATAAGAAGATTAGGGAGATGGGTAACAAAGATTAGAAGGAATAAGGGAGAGACTGTGTAGATACAGACAAAGTGTGAAAGAAGAGAATGAGATAATGGATAATTTTAGAAAAGCTTAATCAACTACTGTGGAATTTCCACGGGTTCAGCTTGTTACCATTAATTCAGATGAAACAGATGTAACGTTCCCAGACTCCCAAAATGATGATGATGGTTAGTCAAGGTGAGTCATCAGGGGTCAGGCAATACAGGAGGCCAGGGTTGAGAAGGGCGAGGAAGATATATTTGAATTCTATTAGATGATTTCTTTTTTAGAAATGAAACTGAAAAACGCGTTTCAGTGGAAGAGCCCATCGTTTAATCGAGATATTTTATGGGTTAGAGATATTTTTATTCGCAAATGTGTCTGCTTAAAGTGGAATAGTCCATGCTTACTGACATTGAACCAAAAGTATATTATTAGTGGTAATTCTTCCGCCCTGTTATCCATCTTTTAATTCGCTGATGCTTGGCTGGCGGGCAGGCAAGCATGCGTGTGTCAAGAATATATCGACGTTGAATAGCGTTTTTACAAGCATATATTTTAGAAGGACCAATCAGATTTCGAACTTGTTAACTCTGGTTTTACAAAGTTTCATAATTTCAAATTGTTAATTTGCTGTCTTTCATATTCTCTGCAACAACAATCATGAGAAAATTTACGTTCCTTGCTCAGTGTTGCTAAATTAGATGTTTAAAAATACAATCTAAATCTGTATGGTTTTGCTTCTTCTAGATGTCAGGAATTGCTATTCAGGTTATTTTTAGTGAAACAAATAATATTCCTATATAATTTCAAATAATAAAACAATAGATATTTTCAACAAATAAACTAATAGTTTTATAAATGTTGAAGATTGAAGTCACTTTCAATTCATTAATGATATGTAATATATTTCCTAGAATATATATATATATATATATATATATATATATATATATATATATATATATATATATATATAGTAGAAAATAGATTCGCTACACAAACATGTTTATGTTTTTGCTCTCTTTGAGCCTCTTAGGCAGAAACATAAACATGTTAGTGTAGCGAATCTATTATATTTCCAGCACTATCCTAAGCCAACTTGAATCTTGGAGTCTGAAGTTGAATGTATCGAGCACTCTATGAAATAAATCCACCACATATCAGACATTGCTTTGTGTTATGCTATATTTCAAACCTGATCTGTACTACAGGTACTATGAATATATATATATATATATATATATATATATATATATATATATATATATATATATATATATATATATATATATATATATATATATATAGTGAATCTCAGGCTTATTTATCTTTTTATCTTCTAGAAAATCTGGTGCTTTTATGCCACGTTGTGTGACAGGGAACTGTATAAGTGTCAGCAGATTAAACAACTGAAAACAACATGACAACAGCCAATGATTACCAAATATCAAGAATATTCTGCTTCAGTATTTTAAGTGTTCATACAGCTGAGTTTGACACAAGGCTACAGTTGTGAGGGATTCGGTGAGGACCGAACACATTTCAGTAGTAATGGTCAGTATCACGAGCATGCTAAACATTTCAACACTGATTGTAAAAATAAGGATTCTGTGGAAATACTGAAATGTTCAGGGATTTCACAACCTTACTGTAACGTGCGTCACTATTATTTGCTCGCCTGTGCAACTCAGTATATACAGATACCAATTTATCTGAAACGTCTGTCTAACAGGCCAACGGGCATTTGCTCACCAAAAAGCAGAACGTTTTTAAATTCCATTTTCTACTGATAACAGGTTGGTGTATAATCTTTGTTGTAGCAGTTGTTGTTCTTCATTTTCAAAAATTGCACAGAAATAAAAGCAGAGCTCAGAAAATAAAAGAAGCAAAAATTACAAAGATAAGTGAAACGCAATTAGAAATACAAGACTCCATTTTGGGGAAGAAATTATTTTGTTTGTACCTAAATGAGAGTTCAGAACAACTTAATCTTTATTGCAAGGAAGACACTAAGAATAAAAAATGGCGGAGAAAGAAAGAAAAAAGATGAAAGAAATAAGGAAAGAAGTAAGAAGCTTGAATAACAAAAATCAAAATCAAAGTCAGAATCTACCCCCCCCCCCCAAAAAAAAAGAAAAAGAAAGAAAGAAGCATGAGTTGGTACAAATGGGAAGAAACAAAAGAGAACTATCATTCAAAGGGAAATTATGAATCGCCGCCACTCATAAATGTTGCTTTTCACCACGTAAATCAAGCTGTAGTGGTGATAAAATGAAATCACCTCGACGAAAATATTATCAATATGGTTTGAAACATAAAATTATGATTAAAAAAAGCAACAGATCAAGGACATGAACTAAGGGACGAATTGGCCATAAACTTTCATTGTCAATTGACCCCCACCCCCTCAAAAAACTATTTAAGGGTTTGAAAAAACAACAACAAACAAAGCAAAACATTTTGTCTATTCCTTGTGTGTGTCGGGGGGGGGGTACAAAATCTCTCCTATGAACGGTTAGGGCTTGGCGAAGTCTGGGAAGATTGATACATACAAATAAATGTCAGAACATATTAATAATCTAAACCCAGCCACACTGATTAAACCGATCTATCGTGGGCAGCGATGATTAATAAACGGAAAAAAAGAAAGTAATTAACATATGTATGTCTATGTATGTGATTAGAAGAGGCCATGTTGCAAAACCCGACTTAGTTCTAATTCGTCTTCATCCAACTTCTCAAACATTCCCCCTGTAGCAACTATGGTAGGACATGCCTGTCCTGTATTGATCTTATCAGTCATTAGCGATCATGCAACCAAAAGTCGAATATCATATCAAATCTTCAATTGCAAAGCCAATGCCAACAACAATATCATATTTAGGCACTTGCATTTATTTTCACTTTTTGTTCATACTTCTTGGCTTTTTGGAATTTTAAATTTTTTATCAATGTGAGTTTTTTTCCTGGTTTACAAAGACAACATTTTCTTCCGTAAACTGAATCTTCGTTTTTCTATTACTGGAAATTCAATGTACAATTATCTCTTGCCACTCGCAGGTTTTCCATTCACAGTTTCGATAATATGCCGTTCAGCCATGAATGATTTAATTGAAATATTTCAGGGAGTTTTGTGGCGTTCTGCGAAGAACAGTACCATAGAAAATACGCTGTACAGTAAACACGAATGGTTTTGGAGATCATAAGTGCATATATATCTATAATATAGTATCTATTACGGACCTTTCAGAATAAGTGACACGTGTCGATCAAAGCGTCTGGATCTCATTATTTCATCGTAATAACCTTTGCATTATCATTACGAAGAAAGACTGGAGAAAATTATCAACTAAAATGATTTATGTAGACTGTATAAACCCGGAGATAATTTTGGTTAGGAACTTATTTGCATACGTAAAACATGTTAAACATGTTTTTTTCCTATTCATTGTTCGGTAGTTTTATGGAATTTATCGTTTTTTTAAATAATTGTATATTTATTTATTGTATACTTAATTGTATTCATTTATTTCTAGATTTACAATATGGGAATAGTAAAGTGTGTGATTATCGAAGGTTTTATGGTACAACTTTTATGGTTTAGGGGGGGGGATAGAAAAAGATATGATGAAGAAGTAAAAGTTATCCCCGGATTTAGTGCAGTCTTGTCTCCTAGCCCCTAACCCCCATGGCAAGACTGTGTTGTATTTTCTTATTAAAGTAGGGTTATTCAATTCTTGCTTTTGCGTTCCCATTGTATTAGAAACCATAAGTGTCAAAATCAATTTAGGTTGCTGGCTATGTATCTATCACTTGCACAGACCGTACCAATAGAGCTAGAGGGTTGAAAATTTAAACACTTACTCCTGATTATGTCTACATAAATGCTATGTTTCTTTTTTGAACTGCCCCCAAAAGACAATAGGTTCTGAGTCCGGGTTTTAATTAACAATGCAAGTTTATACTTAATTGGCCCCTCAGTTTGTGCCCAGCACCGTTCAGGCTTATTTTAAGAAAATAATCAGACTTATTTTAGTGACCATTGCCTAACAAAAGGCGAGGGAAGTATCTTATTCATTGATCACCCCTTTTGCCAATTTTTTGATTGATCATCCTCAACACAGCATGCTGATAAAAGACGTTGGTCCTTGGATGGTTCCTATTGAATGACTAACCAGACTTGCTTTCATAATTTTCTTCTTTTCTCTTGGAGTGAATAAACAAAATTATTTTTAATGAAAAAATCGCACAGAAAATACTTTCTCAAAGCAGCAAGCAAATTCATCCTAAAGTCTTCATCAAATTGAAATCTCATTCCTAGATATTGACATTAAAAAAAAAAGGGTATTAAATTTATTCTTAGCAAATATTAAACTATTAACTGATTAGGTAACCTGTGATATCATGGCAGGCTTTATTGAACAAATACATATTTAGCTGGTGCAAAAATAATTGCATTTTTGTTATTTCAAACTTTGGTATTATTTAACAATGTTCATAGAATATACCCTTCTGAAACAGAAATTTTGCTCTATTTATACAAACTGAATGTTTTTTTTTCACGATTTACTCTAGTTTATTTAGGATCGTCAAATCAAAGGTAGAGAAAGCAAATTCAAGCAATTTTGTTGCATGAATTTAAAATGTAAAGCGACTGAATTTCTCGCAATATCAACCAAGTATTCAGCCAGGGGTGTCTTAACGAACGTACAATTTAACATCGTTTCCCCAAATTTTGAAACAGAAACTTTGAAGACTTGGACGTCCTTCTGTGATTGACGGCATTGGAGGACCATTATTGAGGCGGACCCGTGCCAAACACTTCGAGACGTTGCAGAGGAACTAAACTTGTATCATTCAACAGTTGCTCGACGTTTGAACCAAAGTGAAAAAGCAAAAAATAGGGAAAAAATGTCGTGCAAATGTCTCTGCAGAAATTGAACGATCGAGGCTTCAAAACTCTCATTGGTAACTCGCCACACCCCTCTCCGACCGACTACCACTTTTTCAAGCTATTCTACCACTTGTTGCAAAGGAAAGTCTTCAACAACAACGCAGCAACTCAAATGGCCTTCGAAGAATTCATTGGTTCCACAAATTCTATTCTAAATAAATAGACTTGTTTGTAGTTGCCAAAAATAGGTAGATTTTACAGCTGAAATATACTGCTGTAAAGTTGATAGTGTATAACCGCAATTATTTTCCTATTCATATATTTGTATTTATATTCATGGGGGTTAATGGCGCCAGGCATTTTAAAATTGCAGAGAATCAACAATGCTCTGAATGAATCAATATTAGGGGACATTAACAATTAAAAAATTCGAACACACGGACAGTAACTGGAGATTTAGTGGCACAAAAACATATACCAGAAAATCCTCTATGACCTCTGTTCATAATTTTTAAGGTTATTCTAATACAAGGCATGAGTGAATATAACTATTGGGCACCTAAAAATCAGCCAGAAAGTCAGACCATAGATACGCTAGTTCAATTTAATCGATTTTCTAAAAAAAACACAATTCCTTTAAAACCCCCTTTATGAGAGTGCCCATCCCTTTCAAAGCTCCTTCCTCTAAAAGTTCCTTCCTTTAAAAGCACCTTCATTTAACAGCCCGTTCCCTTGAAAGCCCATTCCTTTCAAAGCTCCCTCTTTTGAAAGTTCCTTTCTTTGGAAGCACCTCTATTTAACAGCCCCTTTCCTTTGAGACTTTGGTTTTGGTATGTCAGTCAGTAATAGTCATAAGTACTGGAGATGCTAGAGCATCCAAAAAGCGGAAACCACAGGTCAGAATGTTATATAGTTGAGTTAGTCATTGAAAGCACCGGCGTTCTGAGAGCAATGTTATCAATGTCCTCTCCAAATTTCTTCCGAATAGGCGACCCAACTTACTCGAGGCTGTTATGGTTGAAATAGCGTGTCGGTGGACTTCATTGATGCACTGTAAAATCATCTTGTTTCTTTATGTAATACCAAGGGACAAATAACTGTATCTCTTTGTTGGTATTTGTCAGGATTAGTTCTCTCTTTTGCAAGTGTCTGGTTTTCCATTTTATGATTAGGTTATCGAAAAAGGTCCCTTTTTTGTGACGGTTTTAGTGTTTACCTTGGGGAAAGAGTGACAACTACAAGAAGTTGACGCATTTATATATTTCCTGAGGATTCTTGTTTTATTCAAGATGTTTCCGCACAAAAGAATTTCTGCTGGCTTCTATGGAGGCCAAATAACAGTATATTCTCTCGGAATTCTAATGTTTTATTAGTGCCTTCACTGTGTTACGTATTACCATGATCCCAGGTACCATTTTGGCGAGATGTTTGGAAAAGTCTGTCTGTTTGGATAGTGCAATGGTTAGCACGTCTGACACACACGCAGAAGGTTTCGATTCCCGATACGATCGAAGAGTCTAGAAAACTCTTCATTGGAACAAAATTCCCTGTGAACACAGCAGCAAATTGAGTACACTCTAAGCTGTGTGATCAGGGTACAGGTATCCCTTTGGTGGACTTGCATCCTCATGAAGGGACGGTCATAAAAACTTGTTAGTCTGGACCAGATTTTAAACTAGAATCACTGACGCATGTAATAGGGATCAGGGCTTCGTCACCAGCTGAATATACTCGAACAGCGGTTATCTCTTAAGAGATGGAAACTTTACATCTCCCATTTTTCTTAATATTCTTATTGTTTATAAGTGAATACCTTTTGAGAATTATTTGTGATAATTTTACTTTATTTGGGGGAAAATCATTTTTGAATACAATATGAATATTCTGCTTAATCTTCAAGTTAAATCTGGTGAAGTACAACAAAATTTATGCTGCAGATCACCGAAGCTTTGGGCAATAATGCAGTAGGTGCAAGCATTTACTTGGAAGGGTGCTCTGAAGTTCAGAAAAGGATATTTGAAGCTCGAAGGCAAAGAACACTCTGCTAAAAGTTTAATGTAGGCTGGTGACCAAAGATCAGTCCCTCAATTACCAACAGCCTGTGAGATTCAACTCAACTGTTCAACTCAATTGACTCAACTATTACTCGGGCGTGTAAGTTTCTCGACTACCAATCGAGTTGAGAAAATGAGATCTTTTATCGCATCTTTTATACGCTTAAACTTTGGAAATATTCAATTGAATCGTTATCAGAGACGGACTGGGCGGAAGTAAATACTGAAATAGATCGTGTTAACTCCAAAGGCGACAATGTTAATACATCTATGTGTGTAATTTTTTCTCTCTACAATGTTTGTTCGTTTGACCTTGAAAGATCTTCATTCGAGGTGGAAGAACAGGAAAGATAAACAAAAGAGATCCAAGTCATCAGAGTCAGCGTCGTCAACAAAGACATTTTATATCAAATTTACGTATTTTCTGTTGCGTTTAGGTATAAGGGTTTTTTTTAAAGATATATTTTAGATATTGGGTAAGTTTAGATATGTTTTAATGAGGCCCAGATATTTTTACACGTAGAATAATAGTCAAGACAGCGGAACTGTATCTCAGTAGAAAATGCATCGTGTGTATAATAAATTTAATATGATTATTTTTTTTATTAGATTTGTTCAATGTTGTTTGTATTATTTTCATATGGCATGCTGCTAATGAAGGCTTAATCGTATGTACGGTATTTTAGATATGATTTTTACCATACAAATATTTTTGGTTCGGTCTGGACGGATTATTTTAGATCGAGGAAACTTTCCTCTAACTCAATCGATGGTCGAGTTACAATTTTTTAAAATCTTACAGACTGGCCATCACCTCTCCAAACCACTAGGGCAAATAGGGCCAAGATTACTCCTTGATTGCGTCTGAGATAACTGGGCAATTTATGAAAGACCGTGAATATGCAACTCTGAGCTGTATGCCGCTTCAGGTGAGTAAACTGAACCCCCAAACAAAGATCTTGTATCACATTTTTGCCAGTGTTAGATGAATTCCTGTTCACAACAAGATAGCAAAAGAAGCATATTCTACAGGTCCAGCGATTGAATGCTTGCAAGTTATCAATTTCGATTCAGTCAAACTGTACTTGCTCTAAATTTTATGAACAACGGGGTGTCTGAGGTTAGTGATTTTTGCTAATTATCACCTTTAACTGGCATTAATATTTTGATACAGTAATTAATGAGAGTGTAATGTCTATGTGATACTTATACGACACATAAACACAAAGGTATTTGAAACGGAAGTCATAGTTGCTGCATGAAGATCAAAACGAATACTAAGTAATACTATTACTGAAATGTCAGACATATTTGCCGTACTATCTGGCTGTATAGCAGATAAGAAAATGTATTTACTTTGCGGGTAAAAAAGTATATGTTCCAATGTTAATGCGTATCTCTTTAATTTGAGGCCCCTTTACACCGAATGCTACAGGCATCGCTCTTACAATAGCAATGCGTTGAGAATTTTCATTAAATTCTTATCACCCCAACAACAGAAATGTCATCTGTATTTGATTTCAAACACAACGCCCAGAAACTGATCGAAAGATTATGGAAGACATGTTTTCGACAACTGAATGTCATTGTTCAATCCTGTAAAAACTGTCTATTCTTAAGGAAGGCCGATATGCTGGAAAATCTAATATAATTTCTTCAAAGACGTCAAAACGTGACACAGATCCTGGTTATCAGTCAGAAAAAGTTCTTACAAGGCAATCTCAATCATTAATTGTTAATTCGACCTGGGATGTGTGAATTAGACTCATAAACATTGAATCGAATTTAGCAACCGGCTTGGTTAGTCACTCAATAGAAACCGTTACAAGACCAATATCTTTTGGAGGCATACCTTGTTGGGGGTGAATAATTAAAATAGGGAAGGGGATGATCAATTAAAAAGTTACTTCTCACGTTTTCTGTTGTGCTATGATTAAAAAAAATCTGAATTTTCTAAAAAACAAGTGTTTTACAAACTAAGAAATCAATTTAGCAAAAATTTAGATTACAAATTGAACACCCACTCAGGACTGTTTAGAAAAAACGAAAAACAATTTCTTTAGACTTAATGAGTAAATTTCCAGCCCTCTAGTTCCATTTATGTGGCCTATACGCATGATACACACATAGGGGGTAGGCTGCCAGCCGAACTAATTTGAAAACTAAAAAACCTATGCTGACAGTTTTGGTTGATTTTTAATTGAGTATTATTGTGCCCAAGTTTAAAGGGGGAGGATGAAGAAAAAGAAAGATTATTATTTTGGGGAGAAAAGGGATATTAAGATATACGAGGTCTATCCAGAAGGTATCCAACCATTCATTATTAACGAAAAAAGTAGCCTTCCTAGGGCAAAGGTGCCTTAGTCCTTCTTCAAAGTAGTCTGCCTGGGAGTTAACATGCTTTTACAAAGTCTAAAAGTCCAATTTTTGGATCGCCATCGGATGCCTTGTAAGGAAAGCAATTATGAATGTGTCGTGTGATGGTGATATTAGTCCGACCCCAAATAACACATGAATTATTGATTATGGCACGGAAGGATTATTAGAAACATTCAACTAAATCAATGTTAAATTGGGGTCTTAGTTCGTGTCCGGTAGCGTTGACACATTTTCCCTTCAAAACTTTTTAGTGATC
Organism: Thysanoteuthis rhombus; assembly: GCA_963457665.1. Taxonomy (NCBI): domain Eukaryota; kingdom Metazoa; phylum Mollusca; class Cephalopoda; order Oegopsida; family Thysanoteuthidae; genus Thysanoteuthis; species Thysanoteuthis major. Next base: position 90,778,680 of record OY735200.1, on the reverse strand, counting down.
CTCATCCAACAAAAAACGTAATTTAAAGTAAAGAAAAAAGTTATATATTCATTGATCACCCCTTTTGCCATTTCTTTATTTGATCACCACCGACACGTTGATCAAGTGGCGGTTTCTATTGAGTGACTAACTAAACTTGATGATATTATAATCATGATAATAACCTACTTGAAAGGTTTGAGCAGGTGGATAACAATGAGTATATGAAAGCGTAAAGAGCAGGAATTGGTGAGGTCGATAAGCAGAAGGAAGTCGTGGAGAGCCATGATCGTCCACGTCATGATGGGACTTGACACACGCACACACACATCCACACACACACACAAACACATAGAAGAAGAAGAAGAAGAAGAAGAAGAAGAAGAAGAAGAAGAAGAAGAAGAAGAAGAAGAAGAATGATAAAACTTTTCACTATCAGCATCATCATCTTCAACATCCGATTCATTATCAAAGATACCATAATCAGCAGTATTAGTCATTTGACTTGGAATGCAGACTGTATTATTAGTTTTAAAAAGAAAATCGAAAGATTCCAGAAAGCAACATTATCTTAAAACAACCTCTGGACGTTTATTGAGAAAATCGTGGTTCCCAAAATATAGTTTTAAACTCTAGAATAAAATAAAGCCGTTCCCAGGGTTTATTTGAAGTTTTCTTCCTTTTTCTGTCGTCAGCTGCCACGGGAAGCCACCAGTAATTATACAAGTTTAACCCAAAGCTGATCTCAGTTTGTTATAAATTAGTTTTGAACTTTATTTACAAATAAAAATTGAATTTTGTTGCAATCCAATGATTGCTAATAGGTTGAATTGGGTATCTTATAGATTTACTGTAAATAGCATCTAGAATAGTTTTTGATTAAGACTAATTATCCCCCTTTGTTGTGGTATAACAAATGGAATTAAACTGTTATTAATCTAAATAAATATCTATTACAAGCTATTGAGAAAACAGGCTTCAAAGTCAGACCATAGATAAGTGAAGTTTCTTCTTGTGTGAAGATCTAGCAAGTGCACTGTTGTTAACTATATTTCCAAATTTACATCAAAATTGAGTCAAAATCATCTTAAAACAAGGGGATGGTCTAGTCCAGCGACACTGTTGAAGTGCCGCTGTTCCAGTGTTATGACAGTCCCAGCACTGCTACCAAATCTAATTTATATCGTTAAGTCAGGGCTAAATCCAATATTTTTTTTATTTACCATAGAACAAATAAAGAAGTAGAAATTATAATAGATGAGACGAAAGACATCCTATTCATATTAGAAAAAAAGTTTTGGTATTGTTGAATTCCTATTACATTTTATTTGGGATTATTTGTTTGTTTTTCATTTGTAAAATTCTTTTGTTTTGATATTATTTTCAAGAGGATTTCCGAACATTGTGAGGATCTGCGCTTGAAAATTTTGGACAATTTGGATTTTTATTCAATGAATAAATCAATCTTTTTTCAAGCAACCATTTTTCTCCCCATTTATCTTACTGATATGTTTTTATTTTCATTCGATGAAGTATTAAACATCATTGTTATCATTTTATGCGACGACTTTTTACCTTCGGCCTAATTTTCTAAATGTTAGCTTTTAAAAAAACGGCCCGACAAACATAGGCGAGTTACAACATAGGCGAGTTACAACATAGGCGAGTTACAAAATATCCAATTCGCTTCGCATGCCCTCAAGCCTAATACTATTGATACTGCTATTCCATTCAGTCATTCATAAAGAAATTAGTATGGTAAATATAAGGGTAGTATTAAAAAAACAAAAAAAAAATACAATCTCTCTTTGAAAATGATTATTCATCATCATTTTTTTTGTACGATAAGTTATCAACCGTAAAATAAGAAACGATTTAAGAGTAAAAATATTTCTTTCAGGCAGACTTTAGCGAAATAAACTATTCTAACTCATCCTATCGATAAAATGGTGTTAAAGAATCATTTAAAAAAAGATATCGATTCATTCATTTGAACTAAGATTTGTCTTTTCCTATTTAATTTTGTAACCCTACGGTGTTTTTTTTTCTTGACCCTGGTGTGTGTGTTTAGTAAAAGAATTTTAGAATATTACTGAAATTAAATTTTTATAGCTATATTTTTAGAACAACTAAGCTTTTAATGTCAAAATGGATAAACAACATTTTCCCAAATAAATTGTTCTGAAAATATATTCAGAAAAAATATTTTGATTCTGTTTAAAATATTAGCAAAGAAAAAACACGAATTGCTCACAGTTTATCCAAAGGATGGACTGAGACGACGTGGAAAGACTTGTTGTTAGCCTGGTGGAACCCTTATACACATGCACAGCGCCGAACAGGCGACGCTGGAACGTACCTAACCCTTGAAATATATAGATACATCTACATTTACCTGATGTTTACCTAGAATTTAAGAAATATCTAACATTATTTGTAGACTGTGCATGGCTTTTTTCTTTGACATTTATTTTATTAAAATATTATTTGATCTATAAATAAGACCCATTTTATTACCATGAATTAAACAAAAATATTACTTATTTCATTAAACATTATCTAAATAGAAATTTCTGACATTTTAGACACAACACCTAAACATCTAGATTTTGATTGAAAACATCTAAATTGGCAACACAGACGGAGAACATTTTAGCATGTCAGTCAGCGAAGACAATCGACATTAAGAATGCTACAGCATCTAAAATAACTCAGTAAGTCTAAATGATTGTCAGAATACTGTGCTTTGGAGTTACTGAATGAAATCAGGAAAAAGCGAATGTATTTGTTCATTTCACTAATAAGTTTTAAATGAAAAAACAAACACAAAAAAACATAAAACAAAACAACTAGTCATGCAATCGCTGGACATAACAACGCACAATGTGGATCCCCAGAGATCAAATGCGAAATCATCATCATCATCATCATCATCATCATCATCATCATCATCGTCTGTCGTTGGACATAGACATTCCCCAGGATTCGCCACTCTTCTCTATCAGGGGCGTCGAAGAGCCAGTAATTTCTGAATTTGTCTAGCTTGTCTCTCCATCTAATACTCAGCTGGCCTCAATTGCACATGTGATCTCTGGGGATCCATGTTGTGGGTCACGATGTTCATTGGTCGTCCACCATTCTTGCAACATGGCCAACCCACTGCCATTCGAGTTTTTTAATGGATTCTACGATGCCCCTGACTGCTGTCTTCTTCCAGATATGCTGTGCTGTCTTCTGAGGCCAAGCATAATACTTTCATGTGCACGTTGCATGGTTCTCAATTTGCAGGTCTGTCTCTTGGTTAGGTTCCATGTTTCAGCTCCATAAGTGACTATCGGGATGATGCATTTGTTGTACACCCTTCCTTTTAGGATTAATGGGATCTTCTTATTTTAGAAGGTTAAGCTTACTCAGCCAAAGGCTTGGAATCCTCGTGTGTTAACCAGCAAAAAATAAGCTAGCTTGACGAATTAGACAGGCTCGGAAGATGTTGGCATTGCGATACCTATAATACAGAAATCTGGCAAATCTTGGGGAAGGTCTCTGTCCAATGATGGATATTTAAAGACCGATGATGATGGAATAAACACTAGCTGTGTACATAACCCAACTATTAAACAAATAGTCACCCACACTCTCTTCTCCCAACAATCATGACATGCAAATTGCAATATATTTCATCTGGCCATTTTGATGATAGATAATAAAAAGGGCTCTTGGAGAAGATAATACTTGCCTTTCCCAAGGGCATTTAAAGCCATTCATACGAAGTAAACATAAGTAGTCTCGTCCAAAATCGACTTTGAATCGCAGATTCTATTTTCTATGCTTGTAACCATTACGTCATTAGCACACACAAACACACACACACACGTGTGCATGCGCACACACGAAGTTTTAGCTTGTTATTGATGTGTCATATCTCAGAGACTGTATCAGCCAACGTCGGACCTTTCAAAAGATGCAAGATTGTGGAAACATTTGCGCTTATCTGTCACCAAAGGTCAATACAATAGCATAACGATGTGACAGCTGCAGTCAATGTGATTTGTAGCATACGAAATTGTATTGTTATAGATCAGGACCTTGGCATCAAATCAAATGCAACTCAAGCAGAGTTTGACAATCTTGAATTGCAAATACATAACGTGGTCAGTGAAACTGTACGACCTCAGTTCAGAGCTGTTGTTTCAGCCATTTTATGGCCAAGAAAGACACATCGTACCTTTTTGGAAAGCATTTGGCCATGAACTCTTTCGTTTGGCCATATTCATGTTTCCTTTTATGAAAAAGTATTGAAACAAATGAAAAGGAACCAAGGCTGAAACTTGACGTCAAAATTATCATTATCATTTGTAGTATTAGTTGAATTACTTTCAGTCAATGAAGAATCAAGGATTGTATGGAAGGATCGATTCTTTAAAGATTTTTTTGATTCCTATTTTGCGACTTTCGAGTATTAGATTTATCAAAGTTGACTTTGTTTTTGTAGTATTTTCAATGAAATCCTAATCTTGTGCTCTACAGTATTGTAATCTTTTGAAAACATTTTCAAATTTGGTCATTTTTGACCAAATTTACTGCGTATTTTTGGCTAGAGATCTCTCCATCTATCTAGTAACAATTCTCCAGTAATGGAATGTCAAACGAAACCATAGCATCATTGTCTGATGTTGAGAAAATTGAATTCCACAAGAATTGATGCTCTGACAGCCTCACAAGACATTTGCACAACGGACAATTCGATAACGACGTCTCCTAGGTTATCTGGTCGGTGGCTTTTAGGAAAAGGGTTAACGTATTAACGCAACATAAACTTGATATTAAATGAATTATTATCTTCCGTTACAGGTGAGGGATGGCCTAGCAGGTGAAGGTACGGAGAATAGGCTAGAGTGAACGGGGTTCAAACTGGGACAGTTTGTGTTCACTTTGCACTAATACACTTGTACAAAATAGAGCAGGGTAAAATGAGTGACGCCTCTTCGGGTGGTTGTTTCTTCTAAATTTAATTAACATATTGCAAAAGGGCTAGTTATGTAGTAAGGTTATAAGTCGCACAAAGACGACTGATGCCGTAGCCAGTGTAAAGGAAATACTTATCATTTTTCACATTCTTGTGAAGAGTACGAATTCCCACAGAAGCTGCTCATATTCACGGTGCACTTATGCTCTAGGAGAAGGCATGAATTGTTTTCTCCTTTTATGTCCCCATGATTGACAGAGAAAAGGCCAGTGATCCTTTTCTGCTGCTGCTGGTACCATATAACTTAGTTCTGTCTGTCAGACGACTCTTCATCCTTCTAGCGTCCGGGTAACGTGGAGCCAATACATTCTGAACTGGTGTAGTTCGTCACGCCATCTTATTCTTGCCGGGCACTGTTTCGCATATGATGTTTGAGGATCCACGTTGAGTCGTGATACCCATTGCCATTTGAATTTTCTAATAGATTCTATGATATGGATATTGCCAAATAATTTCCCTGAGAAGCCATGATGGATAAAACGTTCTCCATTGACCCCAGGATCACACCGCTGGGTTTCAAAAAGTAATTCATAATATTGCAATCATCAAACAAACAAAATTAATCCCCACGACTTGTCTAAATACTCGCCCTAAAAGGGTCAATTATCCTGAAAAAGGAACTGATAAAATAGATAGCTAGTAAGGTTGATAGATGCACAGATACATACATGGAAGTCAGATAGCGTTTAATCCGATTTGTTTTTAAAAAGCGATATTTGTGAATTTTGGATTACTTTTATGTGATCTCGGAAAATGTTGAATGTATATGTATGTACGCTTAATAGAAAATATAAATTCCTCTTATACTCAGTCCCTGTCCAAGTTCAATACCAATATACCAATGTTCGTACAATCTCACTCTCCCCTCCTCTGTATGAACGATATGGGGTAATGTTAATCGTTTTTTTGTGGTGGGCGGAGGCGGACTGATTGAATGATGGACATTTGTTAAGATTGTCTACTGCTGTTTATTTCAACAATATGGGTGTGGAAAATATTTGTGAAAACTGTTGTTACTATTTCTATTATTTTCCCTTCCCAGATTCGACACAGCATCAGAGTTTCAGATCTTATTTTGGCTGTTTTTATTCTGCTTGATGCACTCGTTTTTCCATTTTCCATCTGTATTTGGAAAGTCCTACTGTGTCAGACACATGACAGGCATCCCCCAGCACTTCGCACCCCGGTTGATTGCCCGCGTTGTAGGTACGTAGGGCCGGTCACGATTGGCGGAAACGCATTGACGGGAAACTGAAAAACATGGCGGCCTTTGCATGGAAATTTTTTTTCATCTCCGCCATTTTCTATATGTTCGCAGCATCTGGTCATGCTTGACTAGTGAAACACACATTGATGCATCGCATATGTCTATATTAAATACTACAGATACGTATTACGTATGTATCTCTATCGATCTTTCAATCATCTGATCCATGGACAGAGAAATATATTGACCACTCCGACGTAAGTTTTGCATAGGAAGAACAGCTCAACTACGATGTTGAACGATGGAGAATCTCCGTTAATAGAGCCGAAGCGCGGCTTGAAGAAGACATTGTGCAATATTCAGCAGAGTAGACAGAATTAACACAACATCACTCACACACACACACACATATGAATGTAAATAGATATACATATTTACGTACTAACTGAAAATGCCTGACCATCCGGGGAGACAATATTTCCTACGGGTCCAAAACCCAGAGCAGAACTGTTGATGACCACGTATAATTCGGGTAGAGCTCCGATAAATCGATCGCAGAGAATTCGATTTCAGAAAAACGAAAGTTTGGTTAAAAAAAAATACCAAAATATAATTTCTTTTAAAGAAATTAAAAGGATAGAAATCTATGGAAGACTATAACGGACATATTGATGATGAAAAAATTGAAATCAAAAAGTAGAAATAATGAGAGACCACCATAATATTAAAACGTCAAGTTTCGCTAAAAATAGTAATTTAAAAATGAGAAAAACTCGCCATCGCAATCAATGACTTAACAACCGTAGCATCAAAATTTGAAGTCATGTAAAAAAATTGCACAGAAGAACAAACATGGTCAGAATAAATCTTAATTCTTACATCACAGGTGTTTTCAACTGGAAAACATCTAAAACAGAAATAAAAATAAATTAGAAATAGCTAGATTCTAAATAATCTAGATGTTATCAACAAACTCGCCAAAATAAGGGCTCCAGAAGGTTAAAAAAACCTCTCTTCCAAAAGACAGTTCTGATGCGAACTTTCAAGTCTGTTGTCAAAACGATATGGCCAAGAGTGCCTGTTACATCATGTCCTAGGAGTGGGGTAGTTTGATACATAATTACAATGCAGAACTGGACCTAGAAGTTATTGCCAATTGAAATCATATCATTCAGAGAAGAAAAATAAACTCTCTGATGACGTCTTAAAAGTTCGAAGAACAAAACGAACTGATCAGACATTCTTTCTTCGGAAATTATTTTTTTATCAGATTTCATATTGGTACTATAGAATATAATTAGTACAGACATCATCCTACATAATGCGGTTCGCGATAACAACGACACAATTATTACATTGTTACAGGCGTCCACGATATAGCACCTTTACAATACATACATATTGTACCAATCAAACATATTTATTATATTGATACAGGCGTCACCTGATTCAACGCAGATCGTTAGAGCCTGGTTCATGATATTAAATGTGAATCATCTCAGCCTGTCTCAGAAGAGTGATATAATTAAAAGTCATATTGCATTGTAATGATAGTAGGTGAAATGTGGATGTAACGTTGGATCTATTTTCAACCAAAAGCTCTGCGAGCAGGTTTTTTTCTTCAATATCTATCTATATAATGTATAGTGTGACAATACTGATAGTGAGCAAAAAGGTTTATATTGTCGTCTGTGGAGCCATGTTCAACTCTTAAATTTCTAGAAACCTAATTCATTTGAAGAGGTGATACAGTTTGTGTGAATAATTTTTTTGGTACTGAAACACATCTTAGTGTTAAAAGACATTCTCATTCTCTACGCGTTTAGTATCAGAAACCGTCAACCAAATCTGTCTCGAAAACTGTCAAAATAGATTTCTTCTGTTTTCAAATTGGTCCGGCTGGCTGGCGATGTAAGCACGTATCACGTGTATAGGCTGCACCAATGTAACATCCACAGAAACATTTTCGATTTTACTCCCAACAGGTGTTCAATTTACAGTGGAAGTTTATGCTGAACTGGTCACTTGTTTGTGCCCGCTCGCTTTTTGAAAATTTTTAGTGATCAGACAAAATGCGAGAGAAGTTACTCATTGGTCACTCTTTATTCCATTTTTTCATAGATCATCACCAACACAGCATGCTGCCAAAAGTCTTTGGTCACATGACAGTTTCTATTGAATGACTGATCAGATTCGTCTTTTTCTATTTTTGTCACCTACTCGTTGTTAAGTTTTAAAAAAATTCATTTTTTTTAACTGACTTTCATTCAGTCTCAAATGGAAATGCACTCAGCAGAAGGATGCGCTCTCCAAGTGCTTCCTAGTTATTTATGTTGTTACTTTTCACTCACCCATTTTCCTTTCTTTTCATTTCCTTTTCTCTCTCGTCTTCCCAGCTTTTTCTAATTCTCTTCTGTCGCCCTGCCACTTAACTGCACTTCATATTTTTCTAATCCTTCCCCATCATCATTGGTTAGTAAGCTTGTGATACTGACCCTTATTACTGTAATGATTCGATCCTCGCTGGGCTCTCGCCACACTATTATGGCTTTGTATCAAACTAAGGTAAACTTTGTAAACATCAAGTACATTCTACTTCGGCATCCACAGGGTACATACCACTTAGTTTGACACAAGATCAATGTAGTGGTGTACCCAGTGTGGATTGAACCATACGCAGTAGCATCACAATCTTGTTAACCCATTTCTACACTAATTTTGAAACTAGGGATTTCATGAATATACTGATTTGTTCAGTGGTTTCACAAAATCACTCGGAATTTTACGAAATCACTAGTTTTACAATCTCACGCAAACGCACACAGGCACACATACACACAGGCGCACGCACATACACATGCACACAAAGGCACGCACATGCATATATACATATGTATATATAGATACTGTAAAGATCTGAGATCGCTAACCAAATTTAAAATTCAAGTCTTTATAGCAAACATGTATTTTCAAATTATTTCCCCCTGTGTACCCTAAACACACATTTGGAGGAAAGATATCTCTATCAATCAGGATAGTCACCGGGAAAGGGTAGATATGGAAGGTTCGACCTCTAGCCTGTGTAATAGGGTGCAGTGCAAATATTGGTATCTTTCTATGAGGATTAACGGGATCGTAATGGAGGTCTCTCTACCTGATCCCAAGCTGCTTACTGCACTTGGTATTCCCCAATGGTCCCCCATCTAGGTACTGACCAGGACTCTGCGTTGCTTACCTTCGGTGATCTTACGAACACACCGGTGTATTCAACGCAATTTGGCTGTAATCATACTTATCTTTCTAAAGAAAGGCACAGAGGAACCTCTACCGCTATCCTAAGAATTGATTGTCAATCCGAACCAAGTACCCGAGAAAACTGATATTTATATTGTACAAAACACCTTTGACTGGTTGGGGATCGCTGAGAGCCAAATGACCAACACGTTTTAGGAACTTCAATGATTACTTACTCTTATCAAATGACCAATCATCATAAGCCTCCGTCGTTTTTTAAATTTCTTTACTAAGGTGTCGAAAGGGCGTGGCACCATATAAGGAACATTAAGGGAATTTACGAGGTGCTCAATTCAAGATTTGCGTGGGCGTTATTTTCGCACTTTCGCACAGATTCTGGTCATTTAAAGTATTTTTGGGATATAAATTTCATTTCTGAGATACTTTTATGAGGTCCAGTGACGATTATTGCCATCCTGCGGGTATACATGTTTCTAAAGTAAAACTTATAGGACATGGTCACTAAGAAAAGTGTTCGACTGTCTTCCACGCATTTCTGAAGTAAATCCTCGATATATGTTACACTTCTTCGCCACTGAATCTATTGACACTGATGTTGTATCCTTAGCAGCTCACATTCATTCCTCACTTTACATTTTCAACTTTGACGTCTTTCAGGTAGCTTCAGTAGCCAAACTGATGGCATATTTATCGTGCCTCCCTTTTCACTAGACCACATCAACGAGGCCGAAAGGAGGATTTTGTCAACTGGACATCCCAACGTCTCTACAGGCTTCGACCAGGATTGCACGCTGAGACAGACAGGGGTCTTCTTCTTCTTCTTCTTCTTCTTCTTCTTCTTCTTCTTCTTCTTCTTCTTCTTCTTCTTCTTCTTCTTCTTCTTCTTCTTCTTCTTCTTCTTCTTCTTCTTCTTCTTCTTCTTCTTCTTCTTCTTCTTCTTCTTCTTCTTCTTCTTCTTCTTCTTCTTCTTCTTCTTCTTCTTCTTCTTCTTCTTCTTCTTCTTCTTCTTCTTCTTCTTCTTCTTCTTCTTCTTCTTCTTCTTCTTCTTCTTCTTCTTCTTCTTCTTCTTCTTTCTTCTTCTTCTTCTTCTTCTTCTTCTTCTTCTTCTTCTTCTTCTTCTTCTTCTTCTTCTTCTTCTTCTTCTTCTTCTTCTTCTTCTCTTCTTCTTCTTCTTCTTCTTCTTCTTCTTCTTCTTCTTCTTCTTCTTCTTCTTCTTCTTCTTCTTCTTCTTCTTCTTCTTCTTCTTCTTCTTCTTCTTCTTCTTCTTCTTCTTCTTCTTCTTCTTCTTCTTCTTCTTCTTCTTCTTCTTCTTCTTCTTCTTCTTCTTCTTCTTCTTCTTCTTCTTCTTCTTCTTCTTCTTCTTCTTCTTCTTCTTCTTCTTCTTCTTCTTCTTCTTCTTCTTCTTCTTCTTCTTCTTCTTCTTCTTCTTCTTCTTCTTCTTCTTCTTCTTCTTCTTCTTCTTCTTCTTCTTCTTCTTCTTCTTCAGTAAAATTGGTATATATCAAATCCCCAGTTAGTACGATGATGATGATAGCGGTATCCATACTGAGATGTTAACGTACAATAAAGAGCAACGAAATTGTGACTGTTTCGAGAAATGGCGAGGTTCTCGGTCAATGGAGAATCTCTGAAAGAATTGAAGTTCATAGCTCCACACAGGATGGAAATATTTTTGATCAACACCCCCCCTATATATTCATATATATATATATATATATATATATATATATATATATATATATATATATATATATATATATATATATATATATATATATATATATTAGCAACCAATCCCTTGTCTTATTTAGCGTAATTAAAGTTATTCATCTGCGCTGTGAAAAGTTACACGATGTTTTTGCAGCCTTAATAACGAGCGTATCGTGCCATCAGTAACTTCACGGATTACTCTGGGTATAAAATATTCCGTATAATGTTCTATTCTAAGATTATTCTTACATTTATATATGACGAAATAATAATTTTTTTTATTTGAATTTGTTCACCTGTACATCATATTTACACGATATCGAGGAAACATTTTTTCATTTATGCTAATCAAAACAAGCGACTAACTTTGCCAATTTTTCTTATTTACGAATACACACATACACGCACATATATACGTATATGTTCGTAAATAAGAAAATTTGACTCAGCCTATATTTCATATAGTTAATTTGATTTTGCACGAACTTGAATAATACTAATTTGATTTGATACGAATTATTAAATGAAATCATTTTTCATTTAGCACATGACCAAAATCGATTCAATACAATTTTTTCCGATGTGCAAATATTAAAACCTATGCATTAAGTTGGATTTAGTATAAGAGTAAATCCGATTTAGTACGATTTATTTTGTAAAATCTGTGTATCTTATGTGTTCCAATGATATTACTACTTTATATAGACTATTCTTAGTAAGAATAAGAAAATAATAATACTTTTGCCACATATGCTTCTTCTGCAAAATAGAAAAAACTGTTGAAGTGGAACAGAAATTTACTGTAATTGAAAGCCATTTTCATTGGATCAGAAACAATTACATGCCCTTATTTTGAATGCCAAAATAAATCGTAGTTGTACGAATTCAATTAGTCAGAGATTTTTCATAGGATTCATCTTTCGTACTAATTGAGGCTTGGTTGTACTTAGGATATCTGCTCTGCTAGCAAAGCATTCAATGGAATAGTGATTGAACTCAATTCTGAATGTATCATAGAATCTGATCGCTAACCATAGCACTTCAGCAAATGTCCATACACTGGGTACCTCAAAAGTGGCTATACTTTTTTTTCATTTATCTCATCGGATTTCTGTCCAATCTCAGTGAAATTGATATCAATCGATTAATCCTTGTCCGAGAATTTTTTTGCGTTCATGTTGCCAATTTAGATGTTTTTCATCCAAATCTAGACTTTTTTGATAGGTTTAGTTAGGTCAGAAATTACTATTTAGATGATTTCAATAAAATAGATATTTTTCAAGAAATTATAGTAATGAAATAAATGATACCTTCAATAATTCGAGTAATATTTTTATGAATAGAATTTTGAAGATTGAATTCAGATTTAATTCGATTATGATATGTAATATATTTCCAAGATTTCAGACGTTTTTAGGTATTTTTTTTAGAAGTTTTTGACTTGAAAATAAAGTTAGCAACAGTGCTACTGCTTGATCTTCACACAAGAAAAGAACTATCGCATCTATGGTCTGACTTTCAGACTTGTTTAACACTTGAGATCTACATCCCTCTACCTTATGGTGATGACACTAACATTAAAACTGAAGTTCAAAATCGCAGTCTTGCAATATTTAGGCTTAGAATACGTTCTGCACGAAATGTCGTTTTAACTTTTTCAGCAGTTTTTTTCCGTTCTCTCAAAAGTCAAACCGAAAAAGAAATTAACCAAATGTTAATTCAGATCGAACGCTTTCAACTGATTTCTCAGTCATAATGAAGATCTTATGGTCGTTAGAAGTCAAAGTGAGAATGGTAAAGATTTTTTTGCAATTTAAAGGTTGGGGGATGCATCTCGTGAATTTCCACATCAGTTTGACCCTGAAAATCGTTCTCTTGTCAGAAAACAGGAAAAATTGCTGAAAAAGTCAAAATAATATTCCTTGTCAGTCGTTTTAAAAACAAAGTTACAATACATGAAGGATTGCTGCCCAAGTCAACTAAATATATACATATATATATATATATATACACACACGCACATACACACATACGCACACGCACACACCACACCTACACACATATATATATATATAAATATATATAAATGTGCAGTCACAAATGTATTATATTTACATATATGCACACACGTGCACGCATACATTTGATTGGTGAATCGCTCTCATACCAAACAAGCTAATGAGACAAGTCGTATATCTTTACGAATTTAATTATTATATATAGAAGACAAATGTATTCAGAATAGAAATAGGAATGAAGTTTGACCTTGCAGCAACCAGACGTGTTAATTCAAGAATTCATTTTATCACTAAAGATATAATAGTCCAAAAGTTTTCAAAAGTACATTAGGTTGGGGGTGTCGATGGGTATTTTTTGCCCTACCCACCCCCAATCATCCCTTGTTTTCTGACGTCCAAGTATTGCAAACTCCAATAATTTTTACCTGTTAGTTTGACTACCAAAACCTAAAGAAACAGAAATTGTTATAAAAATAACCCAAAATGGTCCAAACACATCAAATTGATGTTTAAAGTGGGCAAAAACTGGTCAAAAATATTTAAGCACTTCCACGTTAATTTAGTCATTTTCGCACTGCTACATCAAAAATGCGTTAAATTTAGGGCGAAAAGCGCTATATTGGCAACACTGCCCTCTCCTACCGCCCCGTTGCCTTCTAGCGCATTTCAAGGGGACTGCAGCAATCACTTTGGGAATCACTCGTTTAATCAGAGATCCACAAACATTAGACAAACAAGTTCTATTTTCCAATATTGTCTTTCCTGTTATTTCCGTCTTTCCATTTTCAATTCACGTAAAGTCCCCTTCCAGAAACCGTCAACTAAAACTGCCACTAAAACTGCAAATAAAGGTCTCTTCAGTTTTCAAGTTGGTCCAGCTGACTGGCTGACTGGCGATGTATGTATCATGCATGCAGGCCACATCAATGGAGCTAGAGGGCTAAAAATCTAAACTTGAATCTTAAATAGATTCTTCGTGGGGGAGATTCAATTTGCAGTTTGAGTTTCTGCGAAATTGATCCCTTGGTTTGTGTTTTTTTAAAATTTAGACTTTTTTTTTAGAGATCACTGCCAAACAGAAGACGAGAGAATCACCCCTTTTCCCAATTTTTTAGTTGATCATCCCAACACAGCATTCTACCAAAAGACGAATGGCCACGTGATGGTTTCCATTGAGTGACTAACCAGACCCGTTTTTTTTCTTCTCTTATTTCATTATCCGAACGCGTTGTTTTCTACCAGTACAGCTATTACAATGTCTGTTGATGGTGGCGCTTTTAATGCACAGAACTTTTGGAAAATTCAATCTTAAGTGACAACTATAAACAAGACATAAACTTTTCTAATATGATTTGTACCTCACTTCCGACACATTTAAAAGATTCCGGGAGAAAAACATAGAAATAAACGGGAGCGATTATCGCTTATTACCCCAACGTTGTTTACAGTGATGAAAATGGGTTTTGCGAACTAAGTATAGAGTAAAGATGGGTTTCGAGAACTAGGTATACGATAAAGAGGAAAGAAAGAGGTAAAAAGAAAAAGTGAACAAAATTACTGATTTCCCGCCCCAACTTTCAAATGAAAAGCTGTATTCCGCCCATCTCCGCCAGCACGGCAATAGTTGGATATGATGAATAGAATAATGGATATAAGAAATGAAATGATAATGAAACTGTGCTATCAATCATGTATATCTATATTGTAGCGATTAAAAGAAAGCTGTATGAATATGTATATTCTATATTTCTGTTGATCAATTTTCTGTCTACACAAATATTGAGCTTTTTATTTGTTTGTCTATTTCACGCTAAAACTACAAGACTTCTTCAGGTGTAAATTATGTAAGACATCTATTATTCATTTGCTGTTTTCTGGAGAAATAGATATATAAAGAAATATTTTCAACTGCTGAGTCTAAATTTCAATTATTGTTCCCCGGGAAACGCTGGGTATCCCAACGTGTTGTTGATAAAACAGTCCTCATTTATGACGACGCGGGTATACGAGTAGTTAATAAAATACGGTTGGCCTTCGCAGAATTAGCTGAGAAAAAGTGTTGTAAAACTATTTTCTTCCGACCATAAAGTGTGCCAACACGACCTTCCAAAGGGTTAAGGCACCTTTGACTCAAACTCGGCTTTTGATTGGTTCATAACAATGGACGAGAAAGAAAGCAATGTCTGTTACGCAGACAGCTGACCTGAAGCTTTGAATGATGGCCAGGCGCATAAGTAATTGGAACAAAGCCAAGAGTTCTCACCTACTGTGTTAAACCAAATTCTTCCGATAGACTTAATTGTTGCCCTACACTTGGAATCAACAAATTCCAAGAAGAGCCAAACCGTCAAGGAGTGAGTGAGGTCTCTAGACGAAGTGACAAAATAAGACGCCATTAGTTTCTCAAGTTGGTACCGGAAGTTTGCAAACGTCTTATCGTAGACGGTTTATGATTGGCTACAATTTAAGCCAATAGAAGATGAAAGGAGCTTGGCAAGCTTCTTTACACTGAATCGCTGTTAACTTTGAACTGGAGATGAACGCACTCAATCTCACTGAAGACACGGATAAATAAGGAGTTGAACTTACAGCTAGGAAGAAGCAACCGGCCTTTGACTTGATGCTAATCATAACCTGAGAAAATACTTGACGTTAATGACTGATTATTTGTTGACTGATCCAAAATTCAAATTTCATTTCAATTATTGACCTATTCAAAAGGAAGAAAAAAAAAGCATAAGATTTTTTTTTCAGATTCGTTAGCATGTCTACCATCGACTGCCGTCACTGACTGATCGAAATGTGGGTTGCCTCCCCTGTTTAGTGTTGCCAGTATAGATGTTTTTTTATACGTTCTATTGATGTTTAGACATTTTTTTTACAAAATAAATGATTCAAAAAGAAAACAATCATTGAAATAAAACGTAATATTTTTATTAAATTAAGTAATATCTCAATAATATCTATTATTGTGTAATATATTTGAATCTTAGACATACATCTGGAGAATCTAAATTTTTTTTAGGTATTTTAAGATAATTTCTGTCGCAGTTTCAGATGTAAACTTGAAAATAAAGTTTCCATCACTACCCTTACTAGATCTTCACGCAAGAAAAGATCTACCGCATCTATGGTCTGACTTCCAGACTTGTTGACTTACTCTCCAAGAGACAAAAATACTGGAAACTGTCTCCTAATTTATTGGCAGAACAGAAATTTCAAAATCTTCCGAAAACGTAAACATCGTTAACTCGAGACTGTTTCAAATAATACAGCTTTCTGTCAAATCATTTTACAGCTTTCATTTTGATATGTGGTGTAGCGACGTTAGAACACGCGTGAACGTAGTTCCATTAATTTGTTTGGTAGAGGGAACGGCTTTCCCCCATAATCAATATACTCCTAAAATTCTCCCCATGTTTATCTGTTGGCACCCCGAAACTGTGCTCTGTAGCTCAGGGTTGCTAATCTAGATGTTGTTTTTTTTCTTTGAATTAGTGTGTCCAGTGTTGATAATATTTGGCTATTTTAGAATTCTTTGTCATGTTTAAAAGATCAGTGTTACCAAATGAGATATTTCGGTTGGCCACTCTACTTAGCTATATATATATATATATATATATATATATATATATATATATATATATATATATATATATATATATTGAATCAGTGCACCCTTAAAATGTGCAAAATTGAAGCGCCCCATCCTAAAAAATCCAGCTTAAGAGGCTTGTTTCGCCCATCAGATCACTATGCATGTTTTGCATGACATCACTGGATATATGTATGAAAAAAATCGTCGTAAAATACGCGGAGGGACAAGAAGCAACAAGAAACGAAGCAAATATTTCATTTATGACCAGTAACAAACGTTACACATGAGAATACAGAAAAAATAAGAAAAGTCTTGTTCACTCCCAGACAAAGGAAAATTAAGTCCAGGCGAAATATAATCAAATTGAAGCCAATGATTGCATTCAATGCATTGTACACAATCATTTACACAATTTAATTTACAAATTTCACAGGAATATTTGATAAAACAGAACAATGGAAGTATAGAAGGCAACAAGAATTTGAAATTCTTTATTCAATCACTACAAACCTATGTATAACAGCTTTTTAAAATTAGATTCCCTTTGCCTCTCAACAAAAGGCAAGAAAAATAGTTAAATCATTGATCACCTCTTTTCTCGTGCTGACAGTATTATGGTGTTTATTTGGCCATTTTTACGAGTTTTTGGCCATAAACACTTCCAACTGCATCTTCTTTCCCCGTCTGGTGGTCATAAAATTAGCTACAGTTAGGAGAAAGAGAGGCTCTTTCACTCGCACACTTACTCACTCAATGAATGATTCTTTTGCTTTATTTACCCTCATCTGAATATTTTTTAATGTTTTTTTTTTAAAATCACAACTGAATACAGCAGTGAGGAAACGAGATGGATCGGATATTGAGACTGAGACTCGTACTTGACGTTGGTCACGTGACGATTTCTATTGAGTGACTCATCAGACCTGTTTCATCATTTATCTTTATTAGATGAAGTATTGCAAACCGTTTTTCTTACTTTTTTACTATCATTTACCGTCATCTTGATGTTAGGCTTTTTTTTTTACCTCAACATAACTCAATCTACGACAACGAGTGAGAAATATAGATCAGAAATAAATAATAAAATACTTTGCTTCTCCTATTTTACCACGAAGGACATGTAGAAAAGATAAACATTTTATCGATAATTCTTAGACTACTGTTTTCCCTAATTTTAATTTTTAGTTGCTATCTATTGCTATTCTTACTCAGACCAGCCCCCCCCCCCCTTCGGTTCTGAATGGATGGTGTTTGTCGGAAATAAAGAATAATCTTAAGGTGAGAACTCACACCTCTCTTGGGAGTCAGGTATATGTCCTGTCGATTTTGCAACCGAAACCAACTAACAAACATGAACTTAAATCATTATTTCAGATCGACACTGTTCACTCACAGCCAAAGGGAAGCCGACCTGAGTAAGAGTTGCGATAAAAAGTGACAAAAAATTAAGATGTAGGTAAACAGTAGTCAAGAAATGGATAATAATGACCAACAATTCTCCATCAATTCTCTAAAACACTTCTCCATCAAAAATCGAAAAAAAGAGAGGCAGCCGCTTCCCCTATCTAATACAGTTTATTGGCAAACATTTGCTCGTGAGTTCGTATTCCAGTATGTGAATGTATATTTTACATATCAGTTTACAACTTTATTTTCTACCTTATACATCTTCAGTCAAACCAAAATTATCTTAAAACACCAAGAAACATCCAGATTCTTCTGATATATATATATATATATATATATATATATATATATATATATATATATATATATATATATATATATATATATATATATATATATATACACTATTAACAGATTGAATGCAAGTTTAAATTTCTTGATCTATTTAAAAATACGACTTATTTTATTGCTGTTAATGCGAAAAAATTATTGCGTTTATAATCATCTAAATAGTAATTTCTGTCATAGACGCAACCAAGACAACTGGATTTAGATGAAGAACATCTAGACTGACAACTTTGAGCAAGGGACGTAATTCGGCGATATCAAAATTGGACAAAATGAACAAGGAGCGTAACTAGCACTTTGATATGTGATTCTGCGATGCCAATTGATGCAATAGATACAAGTGCATCAAAAATTAGAAAAAAAGATTTTTGCTCCAATAATCAATGATGTCATGAAATACTTTCCAGGAAAACCAAATCAACGTCGATATTATCAAAAAAGCATTCAAATTTTGGCTTCACTTACATGGCTTTCCTCAATTAACTGTAAAATACGGAGGCGTGGCTTTGATGTAATGACGTTACGGACATGTTGAACGCGTCATGAAGGCGCCGATTAATTGATATTGTTCCTAATTCCATTCTCAATTAATTTTTCATTTGTGATTCTCACGTAATGTCGGAAAAGAAGAATGAAGTCCTTGGGATTATCTTTTTTTTTAACGGTGTTATCGTTTTTCCTTTCGATTTGATTTTTGATGCTTTAGAATTTTCAATTTTATTTCAATTTTTCAGGATCTATCATACCACTAGCAAAATAACCGTGAAAATATCGGTGGCAGGTTCGATTCCTGCAGCAACCACATTTTTTTTTATTGTTCATTCTATTTACGTTCTCTACGGTTGAGTCATACGTTAGCCGTGTGATCATGGAAGTTAATTTCAAATAAGTTTCTACTTAATATAACGCAATTTATAATTTATCCTGTCGGATCATATATGTCCATTTCTTGACACATTATTGTCACATTGTAAAAAGCAAATAGACCGAGAATTTGGCTTAAAAGCACTTATTTGGGCTTTTGCATTACCAGCAGCTGTTTATCTCAATAGGAAAAGCATCGTTACGTTACAGCAGGTACCATTTCGGTGGCAGCTTCGTTTCCAACAGCAGCCCAACTTCCTTCAACTATTAGTCAGTATGTCAAATGGTTCGTTTTGCACAGATTTCTGTTTCAAATTTCTTTCGTTTCAATTGACTCCTTTATAATATCTGGAGGTGTGGGTGGCTCGACGCTTAATGGAATCAGCGAAAAATTCAGACCAAGAACAGTTTGACACCTGGGAAAGGTATCAATCCATTTCAACCAGGTTGACTTTTTTTCGTGTGAGATTTTTTTTTTATCACGTATGGTCTTTTCTTTGTGATCTTTTTTCTGTGTGGACTTTTTCCGTGTGGGTTTCTCTCGTTCGGGCTTTTTCACTGCAATTAAGACTGTGGGCTTTTTTCCTATGGAAACTGCAGAGCTGTGTGGATATACCTCTGTGGTAAATTTGAGCATCTTAGAAACAAAATTGTGGCCAACAACTTTAAAATTGGCTAAAAATAATCAGAAATGACCTCTGATGACCACAAACAACTTCTAAGATCAATTTTCTCTTAATTTGGAAAATTGGCCAGAGATGGCAAGAAACGACCTCTTGTGACCTCAGCTGTTTACTTCAATGCCATGGAGGTGCAGGTGGCCGAATAGTTTTCGACACGAAGAATGAAATCGGCGAAACGAGTTCAAACTCTGACTGGGACACTTTGGGTTCACTTTGCACCAAGAAAAGACATGAATCCACTTCTGACCTCCTAGCTATGAGTAAATAACAGTTTACATTAAACTTCTTAGCCTAGTAAGGCTGTCCATCAGATGATTACCACGATTCAGTGAAAATCACGATTGCTTCACAAACATCCATTGCCTCCTATATCACATGACATAAGGAGTGATTGCAAGTCTCTTTTTTTTGTCTCGCTCCGTCTTCCTCTTTATCTCCCTTTCTATATCTCTACATGATATATGAGAACTATTAAAATACAGGTCTGGTTAGTCACCCAGTAGAAACTGTTACGAAAATTGGAAAAAAGGGTTATCAATGAATAACTTACTATTTTCATCCTTTGTGGGGTCATGATAATTGAGCCCGAAAAGAAAAACAAAACAAAACAAACGTTATTGCTGCCGAACACAAATTAAGGGATACATTTAGCATAAAATTACATTGTAAATTGAATTACCAACTAATAACCTGTTTTGGAGGATATTTAAAAAAAAGTAATTTTTTCAAAACGTAATAGAAGTTAATGTTCAAATAGTCAATCCTTTAGCTCCATTAATGCAGTCATGCAGAGACAACCAGTCAGATCAACTTGAAAACTGGAGAAACCTATGTTGACTATTTTTGTGATATTTTTGTTGACAGTTTCCCATTGATTCAATTTGTCACTGATCCTACCGTCATCAGCATCAAACAAAAGTTGCGATCATGATATTTTAGGTGGTTAATTCTGGTAAAACACACAGCCTATCACTGATGTTAAGGGCGGCATAAAGGTGTCATATTGTTGAGACAAGGCATACTATTTGTGACGGGCACAACATATGCACTGTTGCCCAACATTCGAAGAAGACACTAAAAGATGGCAACTACCTCTTTCTTTCTCACTCTCTTTTTTTTTCTCTGTCCCCCCTCTTCGTCCTTTCTCTTTTCTCATCTATTTATGCGTTTTATTTCTATTATTTCCTTATTCTCCCCCTTTATTTCATTTTATCATCCCCTCTTTTCCCCTTTGTACTTGCTCTCTTTTTCTCACTTTTTTCGTTCTCTTTCCCTCTTTTTTCCCCTCCCCTTGCCGTCTTCTACGACTCCTCTTTCTATCCTCCATACTTTCTTTTCTTTCCATCTCTTTTTCCTTTGTCCCTTTCTCCTCCCTCTTTTCCTGCCTTCGTTACTTTCCTTCTCCCTCTCGCTCTTCCCCCCATCCATCACACCAAACGCATAGATTCGGACGCTCTTAAAATTTTATCGATCGTCGTAATTACAATACTTTACTCCTGATTTCATGCTCTTATCTTTCTTCTTCTTTTTTAGCGAACGCACAAAAACATGACTTACATTTCGAGTTGGACTTTTTTCCATGTTTCGCAAGAATTGTTGTATGAAAAGCCAATATGACAGAAAAAAATCAATCAGAATCCATTTGGGCGAAAAAAGAAATTCTAAAATCTGTTTTTGTTAATTCGACAAAAAAATTTCAGTATCCTAGTTTACGTCTGTCGACGAATTGGGGGAGATATATGTGTCTTTTCGTTTCTCCGTCTTTCTGGTTTCTCACACGATACCTCCAAAAATTCTCTACGAATTCCAATGAAATAGAAGGGTGGACTAAGGAAGATACGATTGTGATGAGATTGAATTTTGAGCCGGATCCAGGAATTTGATTTCGATTGAATCAGTGTTTGAAGTTGGCAGAAAGCAAAGACAATTTTAAGAACTAAATTTTACTCGAATAAAATATTTACGGTTGTGAGCCATAGAGAAAACATAGAAAAGGGTGTGGATTCGAGTCCCACTCCAGGTTCATTTCCCTATCTTCGCCATTGTTTCGCTCAATACCGTAAATAATTCGGTTCGAGCAAAATGTCGTTCTTAAAAATGGATTTCCTTATCCACATTGTCTGATACTAATATCCATAACCCAATCTGGACTGGAGTGCTCTCACAGACCAAGATAATGCGACCTTTTGACAAAAATCTAACAAAAACAATACAAGACGTGACGAATTAACAGAATCAGTAATTGGGAATGCAATGGCCACGAAGTATGCAAGCTCGATCAACGACTTCCGACTGAGTAACTCGACGGTAGATTATAAGTTCATACATACGCAGTGAAATCCTTCCCGATAGGCTACCAAGTTACATCATATACACGCCATCAGGTCTCGAGATATTCAAATGATCGGATATTTTACAGACTGACCACATATTGGTGCAAAGCAATTTACCCCAACTCCATTCCGCCAGACTCGTCAAAGCTTCAATAATACTAGAAGCGCTGCGATTGTGACCTCAAACCAGACTAAACTGAATGAAGTTTAGTCGACTTAAACAAGCATGAAAGTCAGACCATAGATACGTTAGTGTTTACTCATTTGAATTTGTGCTTTGTTTTTCTATTCAAATTATATCAATTGACGGAAGCAGACGACATCTACCGTATTTGTTTTCAATGTCAGAAATTTAACATTAAAAATAAAGGGTCGAAATTGGGAGAATAGCATTATTATCAAGAAATTATGAGATCAGGTCTGGTTAGTTACTCAATTGAAATCATCATGCGACCCACATCTTCTGGTCACATGCCTTGTTGGGGTGATCAAATGTCAAAATAATGATATATATATATATATATATATATATATATGTTACTGATTTTTAGCTACGAAAATGGGGGTCTCCTTATATCCGAGATAGTTTTGTAATCGTGTGAATAAGGTATTCTTGTGTGAAGATCTAGCAGGAGACGCTACTTTCGGTATGTCAGTCACTCGACACAAGTGTTGTTAGTGCATCTAAAATAGAACAATGTGTAACTGATAACTGTCGACTCTGCGTAATTACCAAATAAGATGGTCAATATCACAAATGGAATGGATCCTTTTCCATTTAATTTAGTCTAAAACGATCTGCATTTCTTTGACGTATTCTTCGTTACTATGCTAACAGACTATCACATTTAACAACCCTTTCATAGTTTTATTGGCCCTGTTTATGTATTTTACATGGACCAATCCATTATAAATTTTATGTTTTAACAGGACTCTGACTATACAGAGAATTCTACAACCAAACAAACAGACTAATTTGCATGTATTGATTTTACATAGATATATTATAACATTGTAATCTATTGAAGTCAAATTCTAATCTTTTCCGGCAACTGCATATATGTACGCATATATATATATATCATTATGTGTGCATGAAGCACTTTGAAAGAATAAATTTGTATTGGTGTATATGAGTGTTGGTATGTATCTTGATGTTTACTTGTGTTTGAATTTCTGAGAGTGTATGGATACGTGCGTGAGCATATTTCTGACCGTAGATGAGTCATTGTAAATATGTGTATTAGTGAATATGTAGGTGAGAGTATGTATACATTTGTTAATGTGTACATGTGTGAGTGTAAGTGTGCAGATGTTTATATGCATATGTTTATGTGTATATGTGCATATGCGAACGTACGCATATGTATACATGTACACATCTCTGTATGTATGTATGAGCGAGTGCGTGTACAGGTGTACGTTCATATCGCTGTAAGCACTTCAGGGTGTTATTCAACATATGATTCTTATCGACGCTACCCAAAACAGACTTGCTTAGTTACTGTTGCTCAGCTTCAGCTACTAATGTGTTCCGGCATTTATATGCATATATCTACCCAGACTCCACCCAGCCCTAAGCATTCATAGAAGAAATTTGACATTTCGAACGAGTAGGGAAAACTTAAAAAAATTTCTTCCTAAATAGGTTTTTATTAGCGAGGGGGATGGGTCAATTTACAATTGAAGTTTATCCCAAATCAGTCCTTTAGTTATGTCCAGCAGCATTCAAGTTTGTATTTAGAAAAATTGTACTTTTTAGTGATCCCATCCCCTGAAAAGCAAAAAAATAACTTATTCATTTACCACCGCTTTTCCAATCGAACGATGAACTAGGACGGAATCAAACCATACTGATTGTATTTTCATCAAGGTAACTCAATTTTACCATGACTGCTGCTCAATTTATCATAAAGCAGAATAAATATGGATTGCGGAGATTCATTGTTTCCATAGGAATGCTAGTTATATTTTAAATGTAATTTCTCATGTTTAAATTGTACATGAATTTTTCCCCAATTTTGTCTCAGTAATTTTTTTCCTAATATTTGCTCGAAGGAATGAAGTAGAAAAATTCAAATCTTTTAAAATTTACAACTGATTTTTTAAAATTTGTTTCCTTCTTCCAAGGAAGTTGGAAAGGTATGTTCATATTCGTTCGTGTCTTTCTCTCCGACTGCCTTTCCATCTGTCCATACGATATCTCCGAAAGTACGCAATGAATATCAATGGAATATTGTGGGAGTGTGGGCTGTGGGATGAGAAAGAAGGGCTTACATGTTGGAGCGGATCCATGTGTCCTACGCCGTAGCTAAATGTGTTTTTGATTTAGAGATATTTTTCTATTTAATTATTCATTTATGTATATGCTAAAAGCTGTCTACACGATATCTCCGAAGATTCTCAATGAATTTCAATGAAAATGCATGGCTGAGCAGGGAATAAGCCATGAAAGAAGTGATTAGATTTTAGGGTGGATCCATGCACATTGAACTATTATCTCCCCTAAGCTGTTGTTATTTGTCCACATTACATGATATCGCAAAAAAGTTCACGTCTCTTCTAGATAATTGCTGAAAGGAATGAAGGAGGAAAAAATTCCAACTGATTTCTTTTATTTATTTGTATTGATTACGTAATTTTTTCCTTTTTTTCCTGGTTGGTTTCCTTCGTTTAGTTTCCTATCTATTGGGCAAAATTTGATCTCTTCTAGCCTGAAGTTCTCAGTTTACAATCTCATCAGGAAAAATGTATCCCCTCCCCAAGAAAAAAATATATAAAAGAACACTCAGAGAGCGCAAACTTTTGCCAACGCTGTATACTAACTAAAAATTGAATGTAAATAAAATCATGAAAAAAGAAAACAAACAAAGAATTTTACGTGAAAAAAATTGGGTTACCTTTTTTGAAATTCAAATTTAGCTTTTATATTAACTGTTTGTTTTTAATGTCTTTTCCCGCGGAATGATAAGAATTCCTGGATCTGCCCAAGAATTTGGTCGATTCTTCCGTCGCCCATTCCTTCCACCAGATGTCATCGGAATTTATTGAGAATTTTTTGAGAGATCATGTGGACAAATAGACTGACATGAGCAAATATATATGCCACTTCTAACAGAGTTTGGCAGAGGTCAACAATAGAAATATGCCCTCTGACATACGAACACATATATCTCTTACAAAAAATTGTCCCCCGAAAAGATCTTATATTGCCACAATACTGGTACTGCAGGTGTCTTCGTACAATGACAGAAAACGAACTTAGGCATCTTATATTTACATGAAAAATTGATGTTTTGTTTATATCAAAATTCTATTTCATTTTTGGTGTGAAACTATTTGGAAAGACAAAACAAAACAAAGATGAGGAATAAATAAATTTCCGTTGAGGTATGCATTTTTTGTTTACAATAAATGAATTCATACTAAAACATATTTGTATCTATCGATACATAAGTAATCCTGTCATTTTTTATGGGTACTATAACTGTCATAAAATGATTACAATTGTCGTTTAGCAGCCATTGTATTTGAACTAAGTATAAATAGGCCAAGTTTCGTCTTATCTTATTGCTCATCACTGATTTTACCGTTGCTCTGCAACTTTTCTTCTTTTCGTAAGTCATTTCCTGCCAAGATATTTCTGGTGGTAGCAACAAAAGAATTTGATGTCAGTTGTTAAGAATTAAAGCAAGCGTTACTGACAGGGCTATTATATGTATAATGTAAATGAAATGCTAATAATTTCACTATTACTAAATGCATTGAAAATTAAGAAGAAAGGGATTATCAATGGTCAGGAAATAAGATAAGCACTAGTGGTAGATTAGTGGTATTGAGTATATGATTCCATGCATTTATTTACTTCTATCTTAACCAAATTTTGCACAAATCTGTCATGCTTACTCAGTAGACTTAGAGGAATGTTTCGAAGTAAACTTTTGAGAAACAATTTTTCAAGGATTTCGGAGAGGGTTCTGTTTGCAAAATAAATATAAAGCTGAACTGAATCCTTACTTTCGACTCAATATACATACTATATATACCTATACATACTAGATAGAAACTGCCCGATAGGACTGGTTTGACCTAATATTATATATATATATATATATATATATATATATATATATATATATATATATATATATATAACTGCATGAAAGTGATAACTGGAAGGTGGAAAAAACTACCCCAATTTTTAAAATTATCATTCCGTTGGCATGTTTCGGTGTATTTTGATGGGCGCCAGCCATCTTTTTCAGAGAAAATTTGCAGCAGTTCACAGAATATTTTGCTGTTTGTGTGTTTGAGGTTTAAGAAAGAAATGAGAATATTTCTGTGCTGTTTGGTAGTTCAGTAGGAATGGGTGTTTCTCGACCTGAAAATATGAACAGTCAATTTTCTGTGAATTGTATTGTACACATCATTTGAATTTTGGGAACAAAACCAACAACTTGTTTTTCTCCTTTAGATTATCAAATGAAGTATCCTTATATATATATGGTTGGAACGGAACCACTTTCTAGCATGTAGTAACACCTCAATGGGCTATTCTATTAATATTCTTTGAAAATTAGGTATTTTGAATTTCATGTTCGATCTTCTCACCCGTCCCACCGAAACATTATCCTCTTTTTCTGGTTCCAGTCAATACAATGATCTTTCACGTAGGTAAAAAGTGAACCAATCTCTTTTGGTTACCTATTTCCAGTAACATCAATAAAAAATTATTTATTTTGATACATATTTTTCATTTTTTTATACTCTTGTTAATATATTTTCGTTATTATTTCAATATAGTCAAGCTGATAAGTTCTAAAGGGATAAGGATGTCTGGTCATGGCTTTATCAAATTGTCTAAAAATATAATTTCGGCGCCTTGATTGACTATTCTTACAACTAAAGAAACAAAAATCGACATAAAATCAATACATCTAAGAGTAATCTCCAGCTATTCTCGAATATTCCGATAGTATAATTCCGTAAAATATATAAAATGGATTTCTGCTTGTTCTAAGTAGAATACGTACAATACGGAAGGGAAACGAGGGTCAATTATCAAACAATTTATAGACAAATATTCCATCCTTGATTTTAATATCTGAATCTAAGAATGTTGCTTGTTTTATGTTTACACCTTAATTCAAGATCGTTACGGTATAAATTACTTGACGATTTTCCGAATTCTCCCCTATCATTTAGAGAAAATAAGTTGTCAATCAAACGAGTACAATCTAAAAATAAACGAGCTCGCTTTATATTAGTTCTAATTAAAGATTACATTATATATATATATATATATATATATATATATATATATATATATATATATATATATATATATATATATATATATGAACTGTAAAGAGTGAGACATACTCGGGAAAAAAGTGTTTTGAGGTAAGGGTTATTTATTCGTAGATGTTTATGGTCCAGACATGATTTTGGATTTATTCCCATCTTCAGTGGTGTGTGCTGTGTGAGGATGTGTTTTTAGGGTTTAAAGTTTCCATGTGGAACCAGAGTCCACTATCAGGAGCTTTGCCTTGTGGGTAAAATATATATAAAGAAATGGATCCGACATGATCTGTGTAATGTTTTTTAGAAACTTTATTTGAAATGATCTGCTGTTAATACACGATGAAAGTATCATTTTGCATAGAGGACGTAAATAGAACAAAGAATGGGGCTGCTACAGGAATCGAACCTGTGACCGATAGGGTAGCTGCTTCAACGTAGTGTTGTTCTTAGCATTGAGTCAATCTGTTCTTCGACCGACATATTAAATTATCGTAGAATAAAAAATGTTGCGGTGAGTTAATTTTGATAATATACTCCGTACTAAAGGAATTTACTATATCATGAAGCAACAATTATACCATTTTTTTAAATAGAAGAATGTGTAGTGTCATCGACTGGGTACTTCGGATAAAACCTTCCATAAATTTCTATGCTGTATCCGAAACTGATTTAAAGATGTCTATAGCCAGATAATTTCAGATCAATCGATGGCCGATGGGAAGGTTATCGAATGTGTCGGTACGTTTGAAGGTTACTGAGAGCAAGAATGCCTTCAAAGGAATTTGAGAGAAGGCCAGGTAACTTTGGTCGGATAAGTTGGAAAAACTAGATGTACGTGTCGTTATGGAATGAATGAAAGAGGGAAAGATCTAGTTTATCACTCAATAGAAACTGTCACGTAATCAATGTCTTTTGGCAGCATGCCTCATTGGGGTGATAAATAAAAAGAATTGATAATTAGATAGATAGATAGATATGTAGCCAGTCAGCCAACCCAAACCACTTAAAGACTGAAGAGAACTATTTTGACCGTCGATAGTACTGGGCGTGATGCCTTCAAGGTTTTGGAAAGTTTCAATTGCCTCTGTATTAAACGACTTCAAATTCAATCTGTACCTATGTTACCACTAGTATTTACCTAAGGGAAAGCAACTAAAACAAATCAGGGAAAGTGAAAGCAAGAGAGATGATCGTGCTGATCAGGGCAGGGTTATAATGTTAATTTGCAGGGTTACAATTCTGACAATTTCATGGTCAAATCAGGTAAATGTGACTACTTTGAGAAATCATTTGGCCTTTAAATTAGAAGAAATGAGATTGTCGTATTAGACACAGTAAAGGGAAACTGTCATCAAACAGTCAACATAGGTTTCTCTCAGTTCTTGAGCTTGTCTGACTGGTTGGCCTTGTATGTATCACAACTATAGTTCCCAACAGCGGAGCTATAGGGCTGGAAATCCATATTCACTAAAGACATTCACTCCTTATTATGTCCAGAAAAAATATATAGAATATCCCTCATCCCACGGTAGGTTTTTAGTGGGGCTCAATTTTGCAATGTAAGTTTATACTAAATTGATCCCTCAGTTTGTGTCCGCTTGTTTTTCGAAAATTCAGACTTATTTTCAGTGACCACTGCCAAAGAAAAAGTAGGAGGTGACGTATTCATTGATCACCTTTTTCTCAAATTTCACGTTGGTAAAGTCATCAATAGGAAAATAGCCATTCTATTCAATTTATGCCTCAAACAGAGCAAAGTCTCAGAAGATTATAAAACTGCAATCATAATACTGTCATAAAAAACAACTACTGACCAATAAGGCGACTGAATTGAATCTACAAACTTTTTACTAAAGTAATCACCAACCGAATCACCAAAGCTCTTGATGAAAGCCAACCACGAGAATAAGCCATCAGAAGCTGCTGCTTCACCATTGATAATTTCCATTCGGTCAATCAACTAAAAGTAAAACAACAGAATAAAAAATCTCTCACAATAGCATTCATTGATTTCAAGAAGGCCTTTGACCTTGTGGGAATCCCCAAGGCTATTGATGCTATGATGAAACAAAACGTAGACCCCCGTATATGTCAGAATATTGTAACATATCTATCGACACTATTCTTTCACCCGGCTTCATAAAGACTCGAACCCCTTTCAGCTTGAAAAAAAGTCAAGACGAAGTGATACCTGCTGAACCAAACTCTTCACAGATGATTTTCCGAAACCCAGACTGGGGAAATAAGGGAATCAGAATAAAGGTGAATACCTAAGCAAAATATGACATCATCCTTTTTGCCGAGAACCTTCATGATTTCCTAATAATGCTAGACGAAGTGAATAAAAAAAGATAAAGCATTTCTGAGCTTGTATGCACATCGCGTCTGAATCAAAGGAAAGAACGAAAGACGCAGGACTCATATTGAAATTCAAAATCGAACCTTTATTTTTCTTCTTTGTCTGACCGAAAATACTTGGATAGTCTTCGTTTGGAGACCAAACCAAATCCTCACTAACGAAGAGAGAGAGAGGTGGGGAAAAGTTGTCGTCAGAGAGGGAGAGAGGGAGAGAGAGAGAGAGAGAGAGAGAGAGAGAGAGAGAGAGAGAGAGAGAGAGAGAGAGAGAGAGTGAAAGGTTAATCAGTCCTTCTATTGCGAGCGGCCAGGCTGTTCATTACTTTCGTCAACTGGTCTACTACTCTACAACCCTACTACTCTATTACCCAACTTCTCTGGTTACCAACCTTTCAAACGAAAGGGTCCCTTTTCTTTTGCTATCTATTTTACTGAATCAACTCACTCTTTTAACTCATATCGGAACTAAATGATCATTCATCCTTTTCTCTTCTATTCCCCACTTGCTTTCTTTCGTCTCTCAACCCCCTAAACTTACCGCCTATTTTTCTTACTTCCACCGTTAGAATCCTTATAATCGTCCCTTTTTTATCAACCACTTGACACTTTCTTTCTCTTAATATCTTTTTAATTGACTGTGACTGGCGGGGTTTCCAAGCAACGACGCTTCATCTTGTCAATCTATCTACGTTTCTATCGTTCTTTTGACGTCTGGAAAGGGTTCTTCGTAATTCATCTTTTTTTTTGACCACGTATGTAAGAATTCTTCACATCTACAAACGCAAAGAGTATTTCCAACAAAAAATCAAAAACAAAACTCTACTCAAAATAAACTAAAATATTTAAGAATGAAATAAAATATTCAATTAAAGAGTTCCCTCTCATTTGTCTAGTTACATTAGAAGACCAAAACGAAATTTGGGAAGAGAAACACACCTGAGAATTCGCCGAAGGCTAAACATTTCTCATGGAAAATTTCCCAACGAAATAGAGCAAAACGAAATGAACTCGTTGTACAATAAATGGCAAAATTTTTCCGGACAAAGGAGTAAACCTCAACTATTCAGGGGAAGCCAAGAGATGACAGTCGGGTGAAATCTGATCAAACGTGTAAATAACAACAAAGTTAAGTACCTTGATCACCTTATTGTAAATCCAATCTTAATGGAGTCAACAGCAATAAAACTCACCCCCTCCCCCCCAAAAAATATGAAGACACAACAATCAAAATCGAAAATGTAGAACTAAATAAAGAAGATCACTACATCTACCAAGGACAACAAATATCCATGAAATCCTTATCTGAAAAAATCAAGCGAAGAATCCCCAAAAGTCGTAAGCTTTCAGTAGAGAAAACTCAACGCAAAGAACAAGAAAATCACATTAGTCCTAATAGTTTACGACCAATGCATCCTGCCGATAGAAAACTATGGAACTGGAACATGGAACCTAACCAAAAGATTGACCCTCAAACTGACAACCATGCAGAGGATCATGCCCAACAGAACATGGAGAGATCACAAAGAAGCAAAATATATTAGAGGAAAAATAGGAGTCAGAGATATCATAGAATCAAATATGGCAATAGGACTGTAATGTTGCGAAAGGGGAAGACCATCGCTGGACATCACGACTCACAACGTGGATCTCCAGCGATCATATGCGAGAATGTGGCCAATAAAACATAAGATGGCGTGACGAACTTGACACGTTCAGAAAATATTGGCTCTGCGACATTCATGATAGAGATGTCTGGTGTATCCTCAGGAAGGTCTACGTCAAACGTCGGACGCTAAATATTGGTTCTGATGATGATACGGCATGCTGCCAAAAGACATGGGTCTCAGTACGGTTTCTACTGTTTGGCTAACCAGAATTGTTTTTTCCCCTTTTTTGTAAAAAAACGAACTGAAATAAAACAAAACCATGTGTAAAAATACACCTTTACTTAATCATTATTATTAGACTAAATATCTGCCCAAAAGGGCGGTGTAAATTGCTATCTAAAATAAAACAGAAAGATAGATAAATGGAAATCAGATTGCGGTTATTACAATTTGTTTTCAAAATTGATTCAATATAATTTTTTACCATGTTGGAAAAAAAGGATTGGGGCTAATATTGAAGGAATGGAGTGATTGTAAAAAGGGTCCAAAAGAGGGGGCAACCAATGTAAAAAAGGGTAAATGTTAAGAAAGGCGTCATGGGGGCAACATTAAAAACGGGTATTAATGCTAGAAAAAAGCGAGTCGATTTAAAAAATAGAAGGTCTGATATAAAAAATGTCTGAAAGGTTAAAAGGAGATATGTAATGTTGAAAATGAGCGCGTAATGTAACAATTGAAACAACACAGATGAGTATAATAATTTAATTATCTAATTAGAAAAATATCAATATGTAATCTCTGATCTTCGCAATATGCTCGGAAGACCGAAAAGGAATTCGACTGAAACATTTTGATTGAAACGATTATCATGCGGATGCTTGTCTGAAGAATCCATGAAATAATGAAATTACTTGATAACATAATTTCTGACTCAACGAGAAAGGCCGAAGAGTGCACCCGTCAAAATGGAAGGATTAAAACAACTATGATGCAGATACTAGTCTGGATAATTCTTGGAATATCGAGGGGGAATCTTAAAGATTTTGAGAAGACTTAATGCAGACAGGTTCCCATCGTCTTGTTTGTTGAACTTAGATTTTCTCACTAAAACTGATTAAAACAAAAAAAAAAAGAGTGTTTACACCGCGATTATTCGACGACAAGTAATTGTACGGTGACATATTAGTCAGCACACAAGGCATTGTAGTGTTGCATTTGAAATTGTTTGGATCAGCCGGTTTGAGAAAAAATATTTATCTATAACGCTAGCTTCATTCCAGCCATTAAACGAAGATGCAAGGATTTTCTGTCACTCATATTGCAACTGCTGTACCAGGGATGCAAACTTACATATTTTTTGTTTTGTTTATCAGATTTATGAGTCCAGTGCTGACCATATTCAGATTACATTTTTTCAAGTTTTAGGGTCCAGTGTTGCCAAATGATGTTTTCCTATTTTTTATTTTTCGAATTTGAGAATGACAATCAAAAAGTAGAATAATGATATCTGAAAAGGCAATCGTGGCTTTGTCGCGTCTCTGAAACGTCGGACATTTAATTTTGCGAATGAATCGTTTTTATTTACCTTGACACTTTTATTTTGACTTTTGAAGTAACTCTAAAAATCACATGAGCAGGAATTGTGATAAATTTCAATCATCCAGATAACAAGGCAAAATTTAAAAAAATGCTGAGGAACCTATTCTACGGCATTCAATTCTAACATTTTTTAAATTTCAATAGAACGTCTGGCCCCTTCAAAACATGCACCTTTAGAACGAGCATTGCACCCGTTTAAAAGTTTTGTTCCTTTGATTCTACTTGTTCATTTTGAGAGTTTTTTTTTCAATCAAAAGCTTCTCTCAGACAGACGTACAATCGTAATGTGGACCAGAAATTCAAAATGATTTTGATTCACAGTTTGTTTGGGTGTCGATCTTCTTGAAGGTTTTACTATTTGTTTCCAGAGACATCAAAAAACAATGAATGGCATCGATTTTTCACGAGTATAGACTGTGAAATGGGTTTTTTATTCATAACAACACACACAAACGAAACGCACACACATGCACACACACACACACACACATACCTACAGATACAAACACATACCTACGGGTACAAACACATAAAGATACACACACGCCTGCGTGCGTACGTGCGCACATACACACACACTGTAATATGGTTCTGTAGGGAAATTTGAGTCAATTAATGAAACTGATCGAATGTGCTATGGGGACATCTAGTGAGTCATAATAACTTACATATATAATCCGGATCGATAGCAAAAAACATTTTAGGTCTATTTTTCATAATGGCGGATTTTTATTGCAGATCCCAAGTTAGAAGAAAGACATTCATCAAATATTGGTATATTGTATATCGTTGAAAGGGAATTTCATGTTGGGAAAATATTTACAAAAAAAGTCATGTTTAACAGGGTCATTTCAAGCCATGTGCAATCAACTATGTAGGTTGATATCTATGGCGTAGGAGATATAACTGTGCATGAATCCGATCTAAAATTTTATCTCTTCTTCTGCAGCCTATTGCCTACCCTCACACAGAATTTAAGTGAAATCCTCTGAGGACATTAGGAGATATCGTGTGGACAGACTCTTGGGGCTATTGTGCAGTACAGACAGTATACTAGGACGCAGAAATAATTGTTCAATGATCTGCTTAAAAATTCATTCATTTATTCTATTGTCAACTGTTACACAAGGTTTCATTGAAATTAATTCAGAATTATTGGAGATATCGTGTGGATAGAGTACTTTTGAATATGCATTGTGTGGACTGAAAGCCAAAGTTTAGGGGATAATTGTGCATGGATCCGTTCCAAAACCTTATTAATTCGTTCATAGACTATTGCATCCCAATTAACAAAATTCCATTGAAATTCATTTGGAACTTTTGGAAATATCGTGTGGATAGTCAGAGGCGAAGAGCAGTATCAATATTTCTGATCGGAGCGTTTTATTTTGTTCTGACAATCATTGAAATAAAGAGTTCGAAAAGACTAAAATGCAGACAGGCTTTCATCGTCTGCTTTTTTTAACTTGTTTTCATCTTTTGAAAATATCTCTTTTTATTTCTTCTATGAATCCACTTGTTCATGTTGAAAGTTTTTTTCAAATTAAAGCTTGTCTCAGACAGACGTGCAGTCGTGATGCGGACCACGAATTCTAAGTGAGTTTGATTCACAGTTAATTTGGGTGTCGGGCTTTTTGAAGGTTTTGCTGTTTGTTTTCAGAGACATCAAAAAAACATTGAATGCTATTGATTTTTTATTCGTACAGTCTGTGAAATACGATTTTGCCGCATAACCACGCAAAGACACACACATATACACACAGAGACAAGTGCACAAACACACACACAGACACACACACACACATATATATTGACAAGCAACAAGACATAGACACACATCCACCAGAAGATACACGCACACATGCAGACGAATATGTTTTCACGCTTGTTCCGTTCTAGTAAAATCAATACGTACTTTTGTTGGTGTCATTACAGGAAAAAAACTTCCGATAAAACTTCAGGTACGTTATTCTGTTGGTTTAGAAAAAAACAACATCACAAAATGATGAAGCAAATAAAATCATCTTGCTCCTAAACGCTATTAAGGCCATTGATATAATTTTTGTTGCGGTCATCACAATGTTTTGACTGATCCAGTCTTCGGCCTTCTTTTGGTGTACAGTTCTTATGGAAGATAACCTCTGTAATTATGAATTGAGTCAATCCAAGAATTCTTCGGCTATTGATCCCATTCTTTTTTGTTTTTGTTAATGCTACAACATTCTCATTTTACCACTCTGTGGTCTTCATCGAGTATATTATCTGCACAGATTCAGGGATGATGTATTTGGAGTAATGAAGTAGAAATATGGTAACCAAACGGTAAAAAACACTGGCAAATATACGGACAAATTGGATCAAAAAAAAAAAAAAAAAGGGAGAAAAAAGACATGCCCCCTCTTCCAATCAGAGCTGTCTTTTCACTGGACACACTTGATAATCGTCTAGGGACCCTACGATTTTACATGGCTCTTAAATTCAATCTCAAAAATTGGAATTAAGGTTCATTGGCAGACATAGAGAACCTTTACCAAACTTGTCTTTACATGCATGTTTAAATCAGTTTTGACTCTTAATCGACTCCATATATTAAATCCAGGCTGACACTAGGACCTGCAGGCCAAACATAGTACATCACTCTGTCGGGGGGAGGTGCTCAAATATACTTTTCCTGCTTCCATAGGCATTGTACATACGAGAAATACCTTCCCAATAATGCTGATAACAATCAATTATTAATTAATATTTACTAAGCTTAGCTTAATCTGGCTCAACCGACTGGGAATTCCATGTCTAAATTGAAAATCAGCACTCAAAAGCATAATTTTTACCGGGGATCTAAAGTTTGAATGCCTTGAAAATCAGCGTTTGAAATCTTGATTTTAACCTGGGCTCAAACAACATCCATTAGTGCCTACAAAAAATATTCAACTATCTACCCCAGTAAAGAGAGCAGGAAGTGTGGATAGTGGTGAGATTTAAAGGTCCGTAATAGGCGGGGAATCAGAGAGATGCTGCCCCAAACCTTTTGTAGATGAAATCATTATTTCAGACTGTTAAAATCTGAGGAATTTCGGTCCTGAGATGCTAGAATATTCGAAGATCTTCACCCTTAAACCCTGATGGTGGGTACAGCGCCCTCAATCCTAGCTGCATTTGTTTTGAGCCCCTGGGTACGAACTTAATTTAATAATCTCTAGGAATTGGTGCAGTCAATGAGGAACGAATACTCAATATCAGAATGAAGATGCTTTCTTGCTAACCTTGACACAACGGTATGCGCACTACACCAGCCTCAATACATAGGAAGCCGTTCATTATAATCACAAATAATTTCATCAGTCCAAAACACAGCCTGTTAGCGTCCGTCCCCAGGATTCGCAAGACCTCTCTATCATGGGCATCGCAGAGCAAGTACGCTCTAAATTTATCTCACTCGTCATACCACGTCTTATGATGTGAAGTTGCATGGTTTTAAGTTAGAGGGTCAATTTTTTCGGTTTGGTTCCATGTTTCAGCTACATAAGTGAGTCTAAAAAAGAAAAAAAACATCTAGATTCTGGAAAATCTAAAATAAGCCCTACCCCCGAGAAAAAAAGTCAAAAAATTTTTTTTCAAAAATCAAAAAAAAAAAAAAAAAAATCAAAAGGGGTCTAGTGGAGTACTGATGCCAATTTTCAATTCTATAGCCTTAACAGTATGGCCTAAAACAGATAAACAAACACGCAAATAAAAAAATAGAACCTTTCACCATCTTTGATGTCTACGGTTGTTCAGTTGTTCCAATTTCTAAACCATTGCTTAATGGTATCAGCCTCTTATTGTTAACTCAAACAGGATGTCCTAAAGTGATCATAATAAGCAACTTCCTCTGTATTTACTTCGTTTTCAAAAACATCGCATTGCATTTATTAAATAAGCTTGTCATTTGGTTTATTAGAAACCACCAATCAAAATTGTCAGTTTTCAATTTGGTGAAGCCGGCGTAAAAATCAGATTTTTTTTAGTTGTTGTACGTATTACGAAAGATTTTGTCTGTGGACCTCGACTCAAAAACTGTAAACTTATCTATGTCCGTTTGTGTTTTTGGCACATTTATTTCATAGCTAATTGTTTCACGTTTAACGAATTTTGTTTTACTGTTCAAAAAACACACTTTATTTTCGGAAAAAATACCTCATATCAATTTTGAATTTTCCATCTTTATTTTACTATCTAAAATCCGTACCTGATATAAAGACCATTTTTGACCAAAATTCTTACCCTATTTGGAAATATCTTACTCAGACCAACATGAAAAATTACTTACATTTCTTACACTTAGATTTATTAGTTTGTCCCAAAGTATATTTACTCAAGACTTAACGGTTAAATGAATTAGAGTATTCTTCCAAGTTGGTATTCTTCCAAGTTGGTCTTCATAGTATTTTTTCTAGAGTAGGGCAAAACTTTTGGGTCAAGACTCGTTTCTTTGAACCTTACAGTTCTCGTAGGTCAATTTTTCACTCCTTAAACTTTAGGTGCTTTCAATCCATTAGACACTAAACTGTGCCCTCAGAAATATTTTGATTTTTAGAAAAAAGACTTCTAAAGATTTTAAAAGGGGGTCTATTTACAATGTAACTATAGGCTAAATTGGACAATCTTCCACCATTCCACAAAGGTTCTGCTTACACAAATGATCTTTATTTCTTTTAAGTAACCGTACTTTGACATAACTTCAAAACTTGATTTTTCTCAAAAATGGAAAATATTCCGAGGAAATGAAGGTTATAATCATTCGAAACATTAAAATCAAAAACAACTTCTATAATTTCACTCTACAGTGCTGAAATTTTCGATGTCAGGTTTTATATTTTGATATACAATGTGGCGTATATATAAATGATTTCATGATTATTTCCTGGAGTATGTCCGGATATTTCTTATCTCAATTTTAGGTAAATTTTTCAGATTATTTTCTTGAACGACACTTGCCACCCTGTCATCATTAGCGATTTCTGAATGTTTACTTCTATTCATTTTGTAATCCTGATAATTCAAAATGTTATCGACTGAATCAGAGATTAAAAGAGAAGGCACAAACTTAAATGTGGCACAGAAATTAAATAAAGAAAAATTGTCTCTTACAATGAACATTTTCGGCAATTCAGAACGAAAGCTGGACGATTGCTTTTTGCAAATTTTACCGACTTGTTCTATACTATAATTTAACGAATATATATAATATAATGTATTAAAGCTACTTTTGCATTAAAATATTTGAATTTGAGTATGAAAAGAATGAAAAAAGGTAAAAAAAGCCCATTCTCAGGTAAGATTCAACTAAACGGACATTTGCAATTAATGGACAACTGCCTGCCCCTGTTAGCCCGTTAAACCAAGGGTTTACTTTATTCATGTGTGTACCACGCGTACAGACTGCATTAATGGGGCTAGAGTGCTGAAAATTTCAACATTTATTCCTTCCTATGTCTAGCAAAAATATTTTTTTTTGTTTTTCCAAAACTCCCCCCTTAAATATCTCTCTAAAAGGGGGTTCAGTTTAAAATGTATGTTTCCGCTGAACCGATTCCTTAGTTTTCAATTTTTCTGATTGATGGCATGCTACCAAAAGATGTTGG
The DNA here is from genome assembly GCA_963457665.1 of Thysanoteuthis rhombus. Taxonomy (NCBI): domain Eukaryota; kingdom Metazoa; phylum Mollusca; class Cephalopoda; order Oegopsida; family Thysanoteuthidae; genus Thysanoteuthis; species Thysanoteuthis major. The sequence continues at coordinate 90,739,763 of OY735200.1, read as the reverse complement.
TCGCTGGACAGCTTCTATTGAGTGACTAATCAGACCTGTCTGTATGTGAAAGAGTTAGTGTGTATATCCATCACCCCTTAAACATTGCATTTCACCCGTAGGTTCTGAATTATGAAACTCCTAAAATGCACCGTCTTAAAAAATGCAGATTCAAATACGAGTGTTCGAGCCCTAGAAAAGAAACAAAATTTCAAATGCAAATTTTCTCGATAGATTGACTCTCCCCTATTTGAAGAGTAGCTTGACACAAACTACCGTTTCTTCATTACTAAGCTAAGCTTTGTAAATTTATCAATCTAGCAATGACACATGTGTGTGTCTACTAAAACTGTCCTAATATCTATTTCATTGTTTACACATACATAACTGATCATTGTATCTCATCTTTTAGAAAAATATATTCTTTGGTCTATTCTAAATAATTGACCCTAAAGCTGTTCTTATGCTTTTAACATCTGTTCATTTGAAAAAAAAATATATCTACGGAAAATGCATTTTTAGAAACTGTCAACCAAAACTGACAACATAGACAAAAAATGTTTCTTTAGTTCTTAAGTGATTCTGGGTGGCTATGTATGTATGTATGTATGTATGTATGTATGTATGTATGTATGTATGTGTCGCGCATGGAGGCCATACCATTGAAGTTAGAGGGATGGAAATTTGAACTTGAATTTTAATCTTTATTTCTAGAAAAATGTTTTTTGTTCACATAAAGACCCCTCCCAAATAGTTTTTTTTCTAAGGTGGGTGTTCAATTTACAATGAAAATTTATGCTGAATCTGTCCTTTAGTTTGTGTTTGGCAGTGTTCACACTTTTTTTAAAAAAATTTGTGCTTTTCAATGATCACCGCTTATCAAAAGATAGGAAAGGTAACTACTCCATTGATCACTCCTTTTTTCCTTATGCTTTAATTGATCACCCCAATGCTGTCAAAAACATTGATTAGGTTCCTATTCAGTGACCAACCAGACTTGTTAATTGTAAATAGTGAACCCGAGGCTGTTTCATGCTTTTAAAATCGGTTATTTCAAAGAAACGGTGATATCTACGGAGAATATATTTTATATTTGTAAATTTTGCCACCAGTGGGAATATCGAACAATCATTTCCATTGAAAGTTGAAAACGTTCACATGAATTCAAACGAAAATGTTTTTTAAAATCCGCTGGGGAAATCAGAATTCCTCACGTTTCTCGCATTTGCTGGAGGGAAACTTTTCGAAAATTTTCACTGATAAAAGATTCATATTTGCAATCAATTAATCTATTGTGTTTAAATTAGTAATAGTTGAAATTGTTGAGTTGTATATTTATGGCGTCATAACAATGGCTGCTACTAGGCATGCGCTGATGAAGTGAAAACGCACCGAGCAACAACTAATGAACAGACAATTGAAGAAATATTGAACAATGGAGCATTAATTATTCGTATTAAATAAATCTAAATGATAGTTATTAAAATAAAAAATGTTTTTTTTCTTGTTTGTATGTATGAGTTTTTATTGCTTTACACTCTCCAGATGCTCTAAATTGAAGAATAAAACAAATCTGGGTGATATTAAACTGTTACATTATCTTTAGTTGCGGGTTCAATTTACGATATAAACATAATGCTGAACTAGACCCTTTTTTGTTTTCACTGAAGGTGACGTCGAAATGGAATATTCTGATTTCGTCAGGGAATTTTATGACATCATCATAGACTTTCATTTCGAAGCTGTTTTTTCCTGACCTTATCTTCTGATAACCTCCTTTCCTGTTGTCTTTTTTTTTTTTACCTTAATTCATATTCAGGTCACATGTTTTTAAAGCTGTATTTTTATCTGACTTCATATTCTGATCACACTCTTCATGAGCATTCCTAGACCTCATAATAAGTTTATTCAAAGTCTGCCAGTTTTCCGCTTAGCATAACATCAAAACTCTCTTGGGGTTCCTTTGACATCTCAGTATACATCTTGCTTATGGATGCACAAAACAAATCGAAATAAAGCACAGATACTCACAGACACAATTCAAAACTATGGCGGCTTAAGGTATTTCGTGAAAGCAAAGTGGTGTTAAGTGAATGTTCGTTAAACAGGAAATACCTCTACCTGTAAATTTGGATAGGAAGGCGACACTTGAAGCCCCCCCAAAACACCTGCACTCAAAATATGGTCGTCTTAGAGGCCATATACAAAAAAGTGACTGAACATTGAGCTAAAAACTATGAAATCCAGATTTATATTAGATTTTCGTCTTATCTTAAAAGAGCCTAATCTACCGAAATATACGGTAACTTTCTTTCGTGTGTATTTAACTTGATGGTCATTTTTGATTTATTTATTTGGATCGAATTTAGAATCCTGACCACCAAATTGATACAACTCCAAGTCGCAAATTTTCAGAGGATCACTCAAACTTCGATTGATCAGCTTATAGAAGGTATGAATCCATTCTTCCCTGCATTGTATCCCATTGCAAATCCTCTTGTAATTTTCTTACTGATATATTTCGATGAGAAAACTGAACTTGAAGCATAAATTGTCCTGCTTTTACTGCTAAGCATGCACTTGCCAATATTTCCCATCTCAATTCTGAACAGGAGATTCGCGTCATAATCAGAAATAAACTAGTAATCGTCATTATTATTCTGTGTCCTTGCGTGTAACCCCCAATGTAGCTAATTTAGAGCTTTTCGCGCTAAATCTAATGCGTTTCTTGTTTTGGCAGCGCAGAAATTCAACATTTAACGCCACTTTGAATGATCGAGATGAAATTATCTCAACCCCTCGTCCTTATTCCCATTGAATGCACCAGAATTTCCAATCACGATTTCTCGGTATTGAATATAAATACTCTTATTGCGCTGGCCATACTTATTGACACCCTTGAATGCTTTGTATAACCTGCACAATATCTTCAGAAATAAATGGAAATATGTCACATCAAAATATTTCAAAATGATATGCAAAGTAATTTCAATGAAGATATCATCTAATTAGAGATCCTGCAGTGTATGGTACGCGTCGAAAACAATATACCAGGTTTCAACACTTTTCAAAGATATCCAATTGGATCGAGACGAGGACTCATTGCTTGCCAATTTAGAATGGTCTATTTTTCCTTTCCAATCATTGTTGTGTGTTTTACATGTCTTGGCTGTATCAGACTCATCTTTAAATCAAAGGATTACCGAGGCATTTCAGAGAAAAATATACCACGAAGTGTAAGAGAACTAGGTTTGATCCGAAACAAACTTAAGCACTTCTCCAAAATCACACAAAAACGATTGAAAAGGAAAAATGGATCGTTCCATATTGGCCAGCTATGAGTTCTAATCTTTGGAGAGAGAGAGAGAGCAAAAATCTAGAGTCATGGTTTCTATGTGTAACATACATTGCAAGAATCTTGCAAATATTCAAATTCTCGATCAAATTGCAAAGGAAGAGTGGGTGAGACTACCAGCTGACAGATGCAAGAAGCTTATAGATCGCTGTAAAAATGTTTGGAGGCAGTTATCATTGTGAAAAGTTGTGCAACAAAATATTGAATGTTGCCTAGGTCACCGTCTCTTTTTTAATTGGAAATTGCTAGATGTGAGTCGTAAAGTAATGATTTCTTTGTTGAATTATTTCGAACACTAAGCTAAATACCAGCCTTAACTGGTGGAATAATTTGTTACCTAAAATAAAAAGAGAATTATCAAATAGATAAATTGATGGAAATCAGGGAGTGTTTCAATTAATTCCTTTTGCAAAGCAAATTAAAGCCAATTTCCTTTTACAGTGACAGAAAAAAGGGGATAGTAGTAAAATAGGGGGCTAATGCCAGAAATAAAAGGGCTAATGTTAAAACGGGGATTAATGTTAAAAGGGGAGCAAGACTAATTAAAAAAAAGGGCATAGTGTAGTGAAACGTTCAAAGCAAATCAAATAAATGTCATGATATATTTTAAATTTATTTGTATTTCCTATTTAATTTGCAGAGTAGATTAATGAGAGGGTTTATTAGGATTATTAAAGTATCTGATTCCAATTATGTATTAATTCAATGTGATATGGTTGTACCACTATCTGCAACTATTGAGAAAAGCTGTATTCATCAGATGAACTTGATACTGTTCCCTGAGGCGGTTAAATCATCTGGCTTTGCAGCAAACATTGATGTAAATGAATGAGGGTGCTCAGACAAAGGAGACAGTTGTTTATGTCAGCAATGACTATTATGTGAATGCATTAGAATGTAAGAAAGCTGAAGGGAGAAGAGTTGACGAAAATACTCATATCAGGACAAAGTATGGATGAATTGCAAAGAGTCTTACGTAACAATGACCAAAATGTATAGTTATTCGCTAAGTTACAATAGTTGAATAAGTTTATTAGAATGCCTTTGAAAGTTGCTGAAAAAGTTGAATTGTCCATGGCAAGGAAAATGAGTCCGCGGGTGTGTATGTGTGATTACCTGTAATACGATCTTGTGTTTGTCTTTGTGTGAATGTTATTTCGTCTTGGTCTCGGAAAATCGGTGTTGGAAAGTTCAGTCTTTTCTGTTGAAACATTTGAATTTAATTTTGACCTTAATTTGGGAACGCTTTCATTTCATAATCTTAATACCACGTAAAAAAATATTTTTCATAATGTTTACGTTCGTTAGCGCACAAACTAAACTTAACCTTTATTTTGCTTAAAACAAAATTCAAAAAGAAATGCTTTCTCATTGAAAGTAGGCAGTTTAAAAACAATAAAATTCACACTTTAATCATGGGAATAATTTTTTTCTTTAAAATTGAAATATCACCAATAAACCTTTTCCGTAGTAATTTACATGAAAGACGCTTCTTGAGTAAGCGATAAGTTCACCAGAGAGATAGATAGATAGATAGATAGATAGATAGATAGAGAGAGAGAGAGAGAGAGAGAGAGAGAATAATGTTACCATACTCGCTGAGAATTTTAGCGCTACTTTAGTGTAGGCAGCAGGTAGACCTTTGTCAAAGAATGGAAACATGGAAAAAGAAACAAACAGTAAAACAGAAATATGCATAGAAAATCAAACTTCTTCCCACAAAATATATCTGGGTTGGATTTTCAGAAAGTAACTTGCTAAGAACCCGTCTTGGGCTCCCAGAGATACACTTAAAAAATTTTAAGAATTTATGTCGAATATTTTTACTTTACACGTCGAAAGGAAACTCAATTCGTGGAGTTAATTTAGGGTCAAATTTCAACAGGAATTTGATTTTAGATTATCGAAACATTATAAGCCCTCTCCTAAATGGTCTGTCTTGTACATCTTTTTGTTTGGGTTCTAGATCGGTAAAGTTGTCAGATTTTTGCATCTTTGCCCGAAGAAGAGGCTTATGTTGTCAAACGTTTGAAATAACGAAAAAAAGCAATATTGGGCACGGCATTCTGGAGCTTTTTCCCAAGTTTTCACCAGAGCAAAATTTTCATGACGACTGAGAATTGATATTTAATCTTACTGATTAGTCTCCGCCTGGGTTAGAGGTTTAGGGTTAGTGAATTGTAGAAGAATGGCTAGACTATTAAAATAATAGCTGAAAGTTCTGTAATTCTGTGTTCCAAATACCTTTAAGTTGACAATGCTGTTGATTAAATTCCGTTTGTTAATCAAAATAGAAATAATTTCAAACTGTTTTCTGCCAATAATCAAGAGAAGGAATTTATTTGCTTTTCAGGTGTGCTGGCCTTTACATCAGCGATTGCCACCACTGACTGACTGGTAGGCTGACATACTGAAATGTGAGTTGCATCCTTAATCTTCGACGTTTATTTTATCAAATCATTACTTAATTATATTACTGATTTCATTAAAAATAAACTCAATAGAAATTTCTGATATTTACTCAAATAAAAACATCGAGATTCCAGTGACGTTAATCACTGTTGATGCCAGGACATCTAAATAGGAAAAGAGGAACAAGTCAAAAACAATTTAGGGTAAAAAAAAAATACTCGCTTTTCAGCTTCTGAGGCAGAAGCAATAGGATGACTGCAATTTTAGTTTTGGGGTCATTTTTCACCAGCTAACAGATCAGCAATGGCACACTGGGGGTTTGCTAGGATATATTATTCAGCTGTGTCCTGGTAATTTGACAAAAGCCTTTGTGTGGCTGTGTCTGTGATACGTAAATACTACGTTCGTATGCCCCTCATCTCGAATAATTGGACGTGTCTCACGAGAGAATGAATAATGCTGGGAAAATCAAATTGACCATTTTTCAGTCCATGGCCAAGTAGCTACAGCAAATCGATTTTATTTTCGTAACTTGGTGGTGATTTGCAAAGGTAGAAATAGAAAAGACAATTGTGTCTCCCTTTTGGATCAGACATTTTTTCCACTATCACGAACGGTTTCCTTTTTTATTGATGCATAATTTCAATAAGATTGGAGAGGAAAAAAAATTACTATCTTGCTTTAGGAGGAACGAAGCAAAGATCTTTCATGCCTAATAGAGTAAAAGGAGAAAAAAATCATATTATTTTGCCTAACATGTCGATCTGTCAAAGTTGGGACGGCCTGGAAGGGACGAACAAGAAGGAGGAATCGAAATATCTCACCAGTCACCCTCGGGGCCAAACAAGAGATACTAATTCATTATGAGGTCATGGGGAGTTTTCCATATGTATGATCATCTCTAGTACCAATTGCCATCAATGAGTAACATACTGACAGCCTACTGACTGATTATTAGACTGACAAGCAAACGCGACGAAAAACTCCCACCAACTTCTCTTTCCTCACACCCTTCTGTGCAAATGCAAGGGAGGAAACTCGTGCATCTATGATCAGATTTTTAGTCTTGTTAACCATTGTCAAAAATTTATTTTTCAGTTTTCAGGGTTTTTTTTTCAAACCTCTGTGTTGATAGAGACCTCAAAGATCCCCTGGTGATCAGATATCGAATTGTCTTCTGAATTATCCACTGGTTTATTCTGTGTTCTTCGTCTTGGTTGTTATTGTCACAACGTTCCAGACGTTGTATCCTCCAGCATTCTCAAGATATCTATCATAGATGGTAACCTTATGAGAATTTTGAACTGAACGCTTTATTCAACTCTTGCGCGTAGATTGTTCACATAACTCTGTCCATCCAAGCGGATATCTCATATCAGTTAATACCCCCAAGGTAATCTATCCTTGTGATAAAGGTTATACCATAAGACACGCTTTCCAAACTGTGTGTCGCGATACTTTAGTGTATCGCCGATAATCTCTTGGTGTGCAGCAAAATTAAATATAGTTTTGTATATCTTTCAAAAGATACTTATCCTGAGTCAGCTAAACTGCTGGGATGACATCATATATTTTGATTGGAGAAACTCGAATAATGTATCGCCAAAAATTATTCAAATATTTTTAAAATGTGTGTTTCCAATGCAATATGTTCGGAAAGCTCTGCCATTGGACACTGGACAGGTGGGTAAAATTGTTGGTCAAGTTAATCTAGTTACCCAGTGGTCGTGAGTTCAATCGTTGTGTCGGTTAGTGCAAAATGGCCGTATATAGTTCAGCGGAAGAGGCAGACAAAAGGTTACCAACTACAACAGACATCTAAATAAGGTCTGAGGGTACAATGGCCGAAACTTTGAGACTATCACAACCAGAGAAAACTATTCGGAGTAAATCCATGTAGCTGATTTTAGATGAACATATATCCATTACCATTGATTTTGGCTATAGCTACATTAGCTGCTCTCTCTAATGTCAGTGAAACAGAGGTAATGGATCTCTATAAAACCCACAAAAGACGAAATCAAGCAGAGAATCAATCTAGGATGACAAGCCTTCGGCAAAGCAAGCTTACCCTTCAAAAACAAATCGATCCCAATAATCCTAAAAAGAAGAGTATAAAACCAATGCATTCTTCCGATAGTCACTTATGGAGCTGAAACATGGAACCTAACCAAGAGATAAACCTGCAAACTGAGAAGCATGCAGCATGAAAGAATCATGCTTGCCCTCCAATTTTTCTGGCCTTTTCGGCAGTATCAAATTGTAGTATCTTCCACGGCAGAGCCTGAGGTACTGACACTTGCCCGTCGATTGGGTGTTGTGGATGGTGTCAAGACCGAGTGCATCGGTGCAGTGCGTCAGCCAATGAGGTTTTACTGAGGCTGCGCACTGCTACGCGCATTGGAGGCCTTTGGACTCGTCCTTGGGCTCCCTTATTATTACTCAGCCCAGCTGCAGGGGATCCGTTGCCCTGGGGCAGCACTGCTCCATTGCACTTGAAGGAGCAGGTACCAAAATGGATGCTTTTGTGACTGAGGTTGTTTTAGCTTTTACGGTTTCTTGGCAATCAAAGTCGCGTCAGCTAGAGCTATTTTTCAAGGATTGCTCCTATTTTCCCCACGTTAAACCCCGACCTTGTGTTGCATTTTGCAGTGGTGGAACATTAAATAAATAGAGGCCTTTTCGGCAGGATCAAAGAGTAGTATCTGTTCCCCGGCAGAGCCTGAGGTGCAGGTACTGACACTTGCCTGCCGAATGGGCCAGAGATTGTGTATTGGTGAGAATCAAAGAACAAGTGTTTTAGCAACTACGGTTGCTTGGCAACTAAAGTCACGTCGGCTGGAGCCATTTTTGGATGGAGGGCTCCTATTTTCTCCACGTTAAGCTCGACCTTGTGTCATATTTTGCTGTGGTGGGACAGCTAATAAATAGTGCCCCAGGGCAGCACTGTTCCATTGCACTTAAAGGGACAGGTCAGGATTGTCCTGACGCTTTCGTGACTGCTGTCGCTTTAGCAACTGCAGTTGCTTGGCAACCAAAGTCGCGTCGGCTGGAGCTATTTTTGATAGGTTGCTCTTTTTTCCCCACGCAAAGCCTTGTCCTTGTGTCGAATTTGCTCTAGTGGGAGTGGAAAATAAAGAGATGCTCAACCTCACATGGAGAGATGACAAGACAACACAGTATATCAGAAAGAAAACGGGGGTCCGACACACCATAGAAGCCATCGGGAAACTCAAATGGCAATGGGCTGGTCATGTTGCGAGAATGATAGACATCACGACTCACAACATGTATCCCCAGAGATCACATGCAAAACCAAGGCCAACAAAATACAAGATGGAGAGATGAAGTAGACACATACAGAAAGTACTGGCTCCGCGACGCCCATAATAGAGAAATATGGTGGATCCTGGAGAAGGTTTATGCCGAACAATGGACGTTAAAAGACCGATGATGATGGTTAGCCATATTACTGAGTTAGCCAGATTAAGAACTGCTGAGTTTTCAGAAGGAAATATCTTGATACAGCTGTGAAAACGAGAAGCCACGAACAAGAATACACGTTGTGAATCCACGAATGTAATTTGTTTTTGCTTTCGCTGGGAACAACAAGGCAAACACTCTGTAAAGAAAAATACCTTGCATTTCTTTCCTTGTGAGGTCTCATGTTTTTAAAACTCAAAATAGTGCTCAAGCGAACAAAAAAAGAAAAAGAAAGAAAGAATCGAAAATGCATATATGATGAGCTAATTCCCGGATGGATATGACTCTGCTCTCTGTATCTACTTTCTCTTATCTTGTCTCTTCCTTCTATCTTGATTGGTCTGCCGAAAAAAAAAAGCCAGTCACAATTTCCCTAATTTAAATTTTCCATTCAGCAGAGGCCACTTAGCCTCCCACAGGACAGATTCCAACATTATGGTTCCAGTCAATACCACATGGTGTCTTGTAAAAAAGCTATATTTATGTGCAACACAATAAGAAACAAACTGGCTATATATGATTTGCGAGATTGTGTTTCTTGGACAACATAAATGTTAGCATAAGACCATAATCATACAATACTTAGTAGGTAATGAACTATGTCAATGGATTGTGAAATATTTACTGGATTGTCAACTTTAATGCAAGACCATTCTGGCGATACACTTAGTGGAGAATGGACTTGAATGGAGTTTTATGAGAGTTGTCCGCTAATTAGGGTCGGGTTATGCTAGAGTTGGGTCTGTATAGCATATGTTATAAAGGGGAACCAATTTTGAAGAAAAAAATAAATATTCAAATATATTTTATACTTGCAAAGAACCACATTTTTCATTTGCTATACTGTCAGATAATAAAGCAAATATGTCCGACATGACAAAAATAATATTTCTCGCGCTAGTTTGACTGCCAAAAAGCGCTAAATAAAAAAATATCCGCAAACACCAAAAATGATGGGAACACACCGGAAATGTCCAAATTGTTTAAGTGCTCCTGCGCTAATTGAACGCTTTTCTACACTACCAAGACGAGAAAACTGCTGAATTTAGCACGGAAAGCGCTAAATTGGCAACACTGAGTATTCCTCTGTCATTTCGGTTGCTTACAAATGTCAGTAATGCATGAAAGGCTCCATTAAGTTGAGATTGCTGATATCGACGATGTGTCAGTGGAGAAAAGATGGGGGCTATTGTCAATGTAACAGTGACGGCGGCAGCAACGTCAGAGAACACACTTGACTTGACTGAAAACTAATATCCATCCTCAGATAAACAGGGCTTTGTTTATGAGGTCCATTCCTCCGTCAATCAATGCTTTTAGCTTTTGTATTCATTCGATCCGATTAAATGTGGTGCGAAGACCCGCGAACACTTGATGATGATCATATCATTGTTGATAGGCAAACAAAAACATCAGATAACCAATCTGACTACGGATGCGCGAGTTTGATCTCATGGATTGTCAAATGAGACCATCCCGAGAAGAAAGAAAAGAGTCTGGTTATTCACTCAATAGAAATAGTCACTGACTTCTTTTGGCTGCAAGAAGGTGATCAATTAAAACATTGGAAAAGGGATTGATCAATGAATAAGTTGCTCGTCTCGCATTTTGTTAGGCAGTGATTAGAAAAACAAGTACGACTTCTCAAAAAACAAGCAAAGTAAGGGATCGATTTTAGCATAAAGGTACATCGTAAATTGACCCCATCTAAAACCTTCTTTAGGGGGCTCATTTTCAAAAACAACATGAAAACGTTTTTTTCCTGGGTAGAATAAGGAGTAAATGTATGCATTTTCAGCCTTCTGGATTTATTGGTGCAGCCCGTAACACACAGCCTGCCAACTAACCAGACCACAGTTTTGGTGACAGTCATGGTTGACAGTTATACTTAAACCTAGACCAGGGTGAACAAATGAATTAGAATAGACGTCGATTATCTAAGTAACCTCAGATTTGCAGACGACTTTGTCCTTTTTGCTGAGAACCTTCATGATCTTCAAATAATGCTAATCGAAGTGAATGAAGAATGTCAGCCTTCACATGAACTTCAGTGAAACAAATTTCATGAACAACAGACATTTTGAGGACGTACATACAATGGTCAAAACAGAAGACTAACATTGTGGATCTCCAGAGTTCATATGCGAAACTGTGGCTGACAGAAAATGAGATGGTCTGACGACCCAGACAAGTTCAGAAAGTATTAGCTACGCGATGGTAAAGGGCTGCTGCTGATGATAAAGTGTTCCAAGTTTTTCTCAAACGCATACACACATTTTAAACGTTAAAATTAATGTAAACATTTGAGACACGATGTTTTTTAAATTTTAAGAATTGTTCTTTTCAAACAAGTACTATCTCTTGCACTTCTGAACATATATGGAAGGAGGGGGAAAACGAGAGCTGGTGGAAGTGTTTCGGTATGTTAGCCCGTCAGTAAGGTGGTCAGTAACGGCAATCAGTACGGAAGATGCTCGTGCATCTAAAACCCTGGATAAAAACCACAGAAAGCAAGCAACAAGAAGCAGACACCACTTTGACTTTTCTAGCAAACACGTTGTATTAACTGGTATCCAATAGATTTTGTTCAATATGTGACCACCCGTATGTCACACTATAAAAATAAAATATTTACGTTGAAAAGAGTGTTGTTGAAAGGGTTATGAGAATGGAATCGCTACACAGAAAATTTTGCAACTAAAAAAAACAAAAAAAACCCCAAAAACAAATAAAACAACGGCAGTTGCCTGAAGCGACCATCTACGGCGTATAATCAAATCTTCCACTCACAGACATTCGAAAGTGTGTTCAATTCCACCTCATTTTACTTTCTTACCTTTCTTCACTCGGCGTTTCCCTCTGGCGATATTTTCATACTTGGTTCCCTACTTTTTTGCGTACCTTTACCCTGCTTCTGTTTACCTCTCCTCGCCCTTCGCAGCTTCTGTGTTGCAATTCCATTCTCAGAACCTCTCCTCTCTGTCTGTAGAATTTTGGCAGATTTCTACTATTGTTAGAGTTGCCTTCATTTTCCTAACCTAACGACAATGACAAGATCAGACCTCTGGTTGAGGCTTAAAAGTGAAAAGATTATAAAACTTGAATGATAGATAGAGAGAATCGAAAGAGAGAGCGACACAGATTATATCACTATATCACCAATCAACGAAAAAAAGACAGAAGGAGGGGAAAGAGGAAGAAAGTGAGGAAGAAAGACAGAGAGAAAGAAAGAAAGAAAAAGAAGAGAAAAAGAGAAAGAAAGAGTGATAGAGAGAAATTGAGAGAAAGAGAAAAAAGAAAGCTATGGACAGTAAATTGAATTATCTGGTGCTGCTAAATAGGGATTTCTTTCAACCTTTCTTTTTTTAAAAATAGCTTTCCTATAATTCTTTTTCCTTTTCTTTCTTATCTACCCTTCTCTGCCCTAAGTACCCATAGCAAAAACTCGATATCTCATACACACACTTATCTCAATGAGAAGAGATAACAGTTATCTGTTGCTATTTTTTCTAAAATTCGGCTTTGTGGCTAAAATAATTGCGTTCAGAGTGGTATTTGACCCCGAAGCAGTTTTGTTTATTTCATAAATGTTACAGACGGACGGGCAGACCCATTGCTTATTATAATGTAAGCATTTGAATGATCATATCTTATTTTCTTGAATCACTGTAGCCCCACAAATGGTGAGTCCGACCAACCAGCCAAGTGAGCTACACATTTTTCTTTCATTGCTTGTTTGCGTCTTTGTGTGTGTGTGTGTGTGTGTGTGTGTCTGTCTGGGGTCTCTTGGTCACATTTTTTTGGGTTACAACCTTGATTATTTGATGGAGGAAACTACTAGCATCAACAATTCCTAAATCTTGTGCTGGTATTTTCTTTAAATAATTTCAGTTGAAAGTTCAAATTTCTCATGATTTTAGATCATTTCTCAGATGATCTGGTGCACCCACAGAAGTTCTGGTGCACCTGCAGGCTCCGGCGATTCATTTATGCAAGGAACAGATACTATGAAGTATTTTTCTCAGTAATAGAAAGCGGATGTTACGTACAGAGAAACCAAGAAACAAAGAGAGAAAAAAGTCACACTTCGTCATGATTGTATAATAAGTAACAAAGCGCATATATTATGTGAGGAATGTTGCCGATGTGAAATAGGTTGTTTTCTCAATTATTTACATACTTATGTCAAAAGAATGTCAGGAATGCCGTCCATCCCCCGGCCTAGAAGTCAATGACACGAGTTTTGAGATTATCGTTGTGCGAAAAGCTAATCGAGGTGAGCCCGGAAGTGGGTTGAGGAGAAGGAGACGCTGGAAGAGTTTGTTTAGGTAAAAATGTCTTGATTTCTTCAATTCTGCACAGAGTGAAGGAAGAAATGTTTCTGGTATATTAGTAAAAAAGAATCTAGGTCGCAAAAGGAAATGCAACCCGAATGGCCTGTTTAGTAGATGTTTATGCGAGTGTAATTGTATCATTTCGACGTATTATCTATAGACATGTATATTATATATTTACGAAACTTAGTCTTGTCTGTCATTGGCCAATGTAGCAGTACACCAACTGAAGATCATTCATTCTTTGTATACCACAGTGAAACTTAGCAGATTGTTAAAAAGCAATTATAATCCGCAGGTTTCTTTTATCTTATTTATGTCAAACTCTAGTCCGAGTGTTGAGAACATTCTTCAGTATTTGTCTGACGCTTGACCAAACTCATGTATAAAATTAACATTTCCCTTCTGTGATTTGAACTCACGACCAAGTGATCAGTAGGTAGCGCTTCTAACAACAAAACTGGAAAAAAAGCTTAATTCGGAAAGTTATGTTATAAATAGAGAAAGGATTATTTCATTCCGATAAGTAAATACATTTGTATTAAGAATAAATAAACATTTTATTTTTTAATAAATCGTATATACAACGAAGATTAAAATAAATTCTTAAAGGAATTATCTTTCAAAACATGAACAATCAATCGCAATAAATCGTTATTCTATCAAGACTCCGTAAAACGGAAATACATTGAATAAAAATCCTTTAGTAAAAATATTCAATCATTATTGCAATAAATGAAGTTTTATAGAATTCTATCCATTAGTTGAGTTACAGTTTTGAAGTATGTCTGTTCGACCATTAAATGTTATTTCCGTCGATTCCTCATTACTAATTTTTTAATAAGCGAAAACAATTTTCGAACACAGAAAACTTTGTTTTATGTTTTAGACAAAGGAAAATTATAATCAGAATATTCGGTGATCTTTGGTTTGACGGCTCTATATTATGGTAGCTTTAGAATGGTTAAAATTGGCTAGGTTTTTCATAGACTGGCTTCAAAATGGCTGAGATTGGCAAGATGATTCATTTAAAGTTGACTTTATACTTAAAAAATTTATGCATCCCCCCACAATCCTCCCAGCATATACAAACAGAGAGTAATAAAATAAAACCCTAAAAATAGGAAAACTGACCTCATTTTTACATCTAAATTTGGATAATTACAACGGGAGATAATTCATATAAACAAAACCCTAAATAAACCGAATAAATAAGATCTGCAATACTTAATTTCTTATTCATTTTCATGATATTTCTCGACAACCGTCGGACCAAACAACTTCAAAATCGACTTTTGACTGCCATATGTGCTGACTAATATATTTGGTGTTTATCAACTGTGTACAACAGCCAGTTGCCTAGTAATCATGGTGCACGCACACACAGATTCTTTCAATTGTTGTCCGTCTTAGATAACAGCAATGAAAAGCAAAACTCGAGGCAAAGGTATTTATTGTTTATAATCAAGATCATCGTGAATTCTCACTAATGTCTTCCAGTCATACGAATTTCATACATACATAATTAACAGATGTTACACCAACTGAAAATACATAAAAATTATTGGAATCAAATAAATACAGTCCGAGTGAAAGGTTTGCTGGGAATTTGTTTGTTTAATATTTTGTCGTCACTGTTATCTGCCACTTTCCCCGCTTTAATTTTTCCATGCAGAGGTTTACAGTCGACTTTTTGTCAGATGAGACCACCAAAACATCTATCAAATATAACTGGAAATTAAAGGAAGACGAATTCACTCCTATGATTAAATGGAATTTGCAACAACACAGAATAAAAATGCTATATGTGCTTGGAAGAAAACTTAATATTACTGATTTTCCTGAAGATAAACTTTATATACATATATTCAGTCATAGGCTACCGTATTTTGTACCCGTCAACTAAAGATCACCAAATATTCTTCAATATTCTTCAATCCTTTTTCTTTTGAAATTGAATAAAATTTCTGAAATTTAGATAAACTTTTACTTGGGATTTCAAATGATTTCTGGTCAGAGTTGTAAATCTTCAAAAGCCTGAGAAAAATCACTGATGGTTTCATCCAGTGTTTACCTGGTAGCCATTTATCTAATGTCAATTTTCATACTATGAGTATCTGGCATGTTTGAAGTGGATTAAGTCTAACACAAATTCTCATTTATAAATGAAAGCCTTTTGAATCACTTTCAATTTGTACAGTCACAAACTTTACCCTCAGCAAACGCTATGCATATTCTGTAAGCTGTTGCGACAGAATTCATTCAAAGTTTAATCTCTCACTATCAACTGCGAAAGATGACTTTGCAGACTTATTTATTTACTAAGCTTAGGACACTCTGTCACAGGGTCACAAAATTAAAAGAAGATTGTGTTGCTTCTACCTTTTCCTAAAATCAGCATTCGAAATTTTAACTTTTACATGAGTTCAAATACCGAAGATTGATGCTGGTGGAAAATAAGGTGCCTAGCAAACTTCAAAGTAGCTCTCAGACTTCTCCACTGATGGATGTTTCGATGGGAGGATGCCTCGCCAGGAACCTTTCGAAATCATCACATCATCTTATTTTCTACCGACTGTAATGCCGCTTATGATCTCTGGGAAACCATGTGGCGACTCGTGATATTCAGCGGTTTCTAACTTTCGTGCAACATGGCCTGCCCAATGCCACTTGAGTGTTCTAATGAATTCTGTCATATATATATATATATATATATATCTATCTCCTGTGCAGTCTTATCACCCCTCTACGTAACGTTAGGCATGTTAGTTAGCTTGAAACAGCTCTATATACCTAATTTAGTGATATGAAAAAGTAATGGCGTTTTTATGACAATAGGAAAAACATACAAAAGTCGTTTTCATGCTTTTTGTTAATGAATTAATAGCTTCAACTAATTGACAGTAGAAAATCAAATACTTTGTAAAATAAGAATTACTCTATACAATGATATCTAACAACCAACATTTAGTAAAAACGTTGAACAAACGCTATCATTTCTGTCAAACTGAATACATTTTAGCAACCGATCTAGGTAGTCATCACGTGACCGACGTGTTTTGGCATCATACCGAGTGATAAAAAAAAAATTGGGAAAAGGGGTGATCAATGAATAAATCACTTTCTCATCTTTTGAACCGATTGAACCTCTCACCAAAAGATATTTTTGGGAGGAATTTAAAAAAAAAAAGAAAGTTTTTCTAGACATAATGAATTCCTGTTTAAATTTTCTAGCTCCATTGATTCAGCTTGTATGTGCAATACATTAATAGATACACAGCCAGCCAGCCAAGTAGAATCACTTGGAAACTGAGAAGAATCTCAACTGACAGTGTTGGTTGACGATTTCGAGCACAAATACACTACACAACTTCCACAATTCAAAGAGGCAATCTCTTTTAGACCCGACCATATTCATTGCACGAATGAATAACTATTCCTCACCCCAGGCATCGTGTTATTAAGACCCCAATTTGTTTTATAAGCAGACGAATTCTCTGATTTCTGTAATTGATAACCCTGAGAAGAATTCGCTTTGAATTCTTCGTTTGAATTGCTAACCACTGATGATAACGATGCTGATGATAACGATGCTGAAGATGATGATGATGATGTTGAAATCCGACTCGTTTGTTTATTGGTTCCGTATTTTGAAAATTAGAAGCGGGTCACTGGGTCAGAATGGTTGAAGAGAAGATGATCACTTTTACGGAAAGAACATATTGGAAAATTTGGTCTATGAGAATAAATAAGAATTCATTCAGTCTTTGTATTAAACGTTTACAAGTATGATAGTTGTTTCTAATGACTTCATTGATTGTCATTTAGAGTTTTTGGATTTTACGCAAAGATCAGTTCACTTCAGCAAATACACACACACACACTCCCACACACTCCCCCCCATATATATATATATATATATATATATATATATATATATATATATATATATAATAATAATAATAATAATAATAATGATAATAATAATAATAATAATAATAATAATAATTCGATAATACAGCCAGATTGAAACAAATGAAATAATAAAAAATACTGTAATTGTAGAAATAAAAGATAGTTGCCCTCTTGACAATATATATATATATATATATATATATATATTTAATTTTTTCTGTTACTTCAGTCATCCATTTCCTAATATCTATTAATGTAATTTATTTAATTTCTTTTTTTTTTTTTACTGTTTTACGTTTACTTTGCTATCCTGCTGCAATGTGCGAATTCTCTCACGTTGGAATCATCAGCTGTTTACCATGTAACTGTTTAAAAACAGTCATATTAACATGCAATCCCAGCAGTGTTGATAAACTTCCCCTTCCAGCAATACTGTTGATACATAGCTCACGTCATATGTATAGTTTATCATTTTATGTGAAGTATCATCATGATGTTTTGTATTTGGATGCTATTTTAGACTACACATCATTTAATTCATTTGAAACAGGGCTTACTCGGGTAGGTTACCCAAAAACGTATTTAACGATAAGAGATCAGTAAATATAACAACAAACGTCGTTCGCTGTTCGCGTCACTTCTATTGAGAATTCATCTATGTAAATATTAGATACGTTATGTCGTCTTTAACAACAGACTGCATGAAAACCAACTTATCATCTTATCTTTAAAAATACTAAATACATGGAGAAGCTTTTAGTTGATTTTCTACGAACATTTTCAATCTAAGAATTTGATAATTTTCCCCAATAACCTTAAAGTTAATTTTTCCACGTCTTATACTATCATACTTCCATAAATTTATTTTTTCCATTAAATTATCAAATAAAGTATCCTTATATAAATGGTTGGAACGAAACCACTTTATTGACGGTAAACACTTCAATGGGCTATTCCATTAATATACTTAGATAATTTGTTTCTTGGCATTCCTTGTTCAATCTCCTACCCCAACCATCTACCAATCAGTCAGACAAATGGACCAGTGCCAAATGTTTTCCCTTTCCCTTAGTTCCAGTCAACACAATAATCTCTCACACTGACAAAGACTGGATCTCTTTTGGTTACCTAATCCCACTAACACCGACAAAAATTTATTTAATGTAATATACGTTCTTCATTTATTGTATTTTTATACTTTTGTTAACATATTCTTTTATTTTCGTTATTATTTCATCATGTTCAAGCCGTAAAGTTCTAAAGGAATCAAGATGTCTAATCAAGGGTTTATCAAATTGTCTAAAAATCTTACTGATTTCACCGCCTTCAATGACCATTCTTACAGCCAAAGAAACAAAATCGGTATAAAATCAATAAATCCAAGAGTAGCCCGAGCTATTCACAAATATTATAATATAGTTCCGTAAAATATATGAGATGAAATACTACTTGCTTAAACGGCATTCGTACGATATGGAATGGTAATGAGTCTCGTTTATCAAACAATTTATCGATAAACATTCCATCTGATTTTGATATTCAAATCTAGGAGCGTTGCTTGTATTCCGTTATGTTCGCGCTTTAGTTCAAGAGCCTTAGGGCATATTGTACTACAGAATTTTCCGAATTTTCCTCCATCATCAAGAGAACATGAATAGTCAATAAAACTGGTATAACCTATAAATGAACGCACTCACTATATATTAGTTTTAATTAAAAGAACATGAATATGTATTCATGTCTATGTAAATATAAATTTGCCCAGTAAGGTGCAGGATCAATTCCCATAGGGACCTCTATAATCTGATGATTAACAATCACCTTAAGAATAGAACATGTAAAGCCTTTTTTGTTCTACACCAGAAAGCTTTGGAGTCTGAAAACCCAATGTATTTACTATTTCTTCCTGTGAATGCCAAGTTTTTATTTTATTTAGTTCTTTAATAAAATCTTCATGAGGAATATTAGTGTAAAGGGTTCTAAAATCACAGGTTGAGATAGATTTAGCCTTTCTACGGGCATTTATAATATCCAGTTTTTCTCTAACAGGCATGTAATTAATTATACAGTAACCAAAAGAGATTTAAATTACTATAGAATTTATGTCTAATATGGAATTTTTGTATTAGATTGTTTACCAAATAAAAAAACTTTAGAAACTGCTTTGGTAAGAAGTTTAGTTCTACAAACTCTAGAGGCTACAATAAAGCGAGCATCTATTTGATTTTTTTTGCATTTTAGGTATCCAGTACATAATGGGTAACTTTCGCTTTTTTTTATCGAATTTAAGTCTCAACCATCCACGTAGTACGATGTTATTAAATACACACACTCTCTCTCTCTCTCTTTCTCTCTCTCACACACACACACTTTTATATATGTGTGTGTTCCAAGGTAGCTTTGCAGTTGTTTATTTTATTAAATATAGAAATGAAACCATTCCTAATCATGGTCGTAAATATCCCTTGAGACCGAAAACGGTGGTCTACATTCCATTCTAGACTCTCAAGCGGCCTATGAGTCCGATCTTGACCCAGAGAATTCTTCCGCATTCAGGGCAGGTAATTCTAGATGGCTGATTGGGATTTTATTGTTTTGGACTCTCTTTCCATTTTTAGAAACCGTTAGCCAAAACTGTCTCCCAAACTTTCAACAAAAGTTTCTTTTGTTTTCAACTTGGTTTGACTTGCTCTGTCTGTCTGTCTTTCTGCCTGTCTGTCTCACACGTACTGACCGCATCAGTGGAGCTTGAGAGCCCCAAATCTAACCACCCACTCTTTATTATGCTTAAAAAAAAAGTCCTTTCTCGTCTATGTTTTTTGTAGGGATCTACTTGCAATGTAAGTTTTTGCAAGATCGATCCCTTAGTTTGTGACTGACAGGATTCACGTGTTTTGTTTGTTTGTTTGTTTTTTTTTTGTTCGAAATTCTGACTTTTTTTCAGTCATTTAAAAGTAGAGTGAAGTAACTTATTTATTGATCGACCCTTTATTACTTTTTTTAAATTGATCACTCCAACACGTCCTGGTAGCAAAAGACGATGGTCACACAAGAATTTCTATTGAGTGACCAACCAGACCTTTCTCCTCTTCTCTTCCAATTCTGTGAGTTTGTTGGCTTGTTTGCTATTCCTTCTCAGATGATGGTAGAGAAAAATTTATTCCTCACTTTTTTGTTGACGTTGTAGTAACATTTCTCCATATCGGCTTTCAAGGCGTCTTTAAAACTCTTCCATTATCCGTTTTTTTGTGCTTGTCAATTCTTAATATGTTTACTTTAAGAATGAAACAACGGTTGATTTAAAAAGAATCCGAAACATAGATCTCCTCAGTTTTTAAGAGGTTCTGGCTGGCCGGTTGTTTATCTACAGGCCACTCAATGAGCCTAGAGGGTCGGAAATTCGGACATTGACCCCTTATTATGTCTACAAAAGGAGTTATTTTTGTATTTTGAAAATTAACCCACAATAAGTTTTGGACTCTCTATCCATGTTTAGAAACCGTCTGTGAGTTTTCAAGTTACAATGTAAGTTTATTCTAAATCGATGAATTAGTTTGTGTTCAGTACCTTCCACGCTTGTTTTGAAAATTCGGACGTTTTAACGATCCAACAAAAGGCGAGAAAAGTAACCTGTTCATTGATCATACCTTTTTCCAATTGATCAGCCCCAACTCAACATGCTGCCAAAAGACGTTGGCCAGGTGAAGGTCTCTAATGAGTGACTAACCAGATCTGTTAATCTAATCAACAATTTTTAGTATTGTTTCCGATAATGGCTCCCATCTTCGATTTCCAACACCGATTTCGTCTCTCCGACATCTATCTTCATTATTATCAGTTTACTGAAAAGTGTGAGAAATGGAACTGTTCAAAGGTGTTGATTTCCTGGTGTTTATTTGGATATTCCTTCTGTTCTACAACTCCAAACAGAAAGTAATACATACGGTTGACGTCTGAGTACAGAGGACGATGTACAACTTGACACCAACAACCGATTTACTCGTCGTCGTGACGTTGCTGTATGAGAAACCCGTAAAAATCTTTACTAATAAAACCAACTCAATATTTGATAAAAATGTATTTTTGATTAAAGGCACCACAACAAAAATATGCTTTCATGAGAAACATTTTTCATTAAATATCCAGTTGGCTTTACTTGTCAGCTTGAAATTTTTTTTTTGGGGGGGGCTTTATTAGAGAGAGAGAGAGAGAAGAGAAGGCGAGAGAAAGGGAGGTGAATACAAACTGAGAGAAGAAGGGAGAGAGGTGGGAGAGAAAGAAAAGTAGATGGATGCAAACTAAAAAAGAAATGGAGAGGTGGGAAAGAAAGACAGATGAATGCGAACTGAGAGAGAGAGAGAGAGAGAGAGAGAGAGAGAGAGAGAGAGAGCGAGAGAGAGAGAGAGGTTGATGGATACAAAGTAAGGAAGAGAGAAAGAAAGGGGAGTAAAAGGCAGAGGGATGCAAACTAAGAGAGAGAAAGAGAAAGGGAGAGAGAAAAAGACAAATGGATGCAAATAAAGAGAGAAACAGAGACAAGACCAGTGCACACAAAGTGGGCGAGAGAGAGAGAGAGAGAGAGAGAGAGAGAGAGAGAGAGAGAGAAAGAAAGAGAGAGAGAGAGAGAGAGAGAGAGGGAGAGAGAGAAGGAAGACAGATTTATACCGCGGAAAACTGATGAATACAAAGTAAGAAGAAAGGAGAGATAGAGTGAGGTAGATGCGAATTGATAGAGTAAGAGGGTAGAGAGGCAGATGAATGCAAACTAAGAGAGAGAGAGAGAGAGAGAGAGAGAGAGAGGGAGAGAGAGAGAGGCTAATGGATGCAAAGTAAGACAAAGAAAGAGAGATGGATGGATTGAGAAGAAAGCGGATGAATACAAACAAAGAGAGAGGAAATAAAGGCATATGGATATAAACCAAGAGAGAAAGAGAAACTGAGAGAGAGAAAGAGAGAGATGTAAACGTTATCTTTGGGAAAGAGTCTTACTGATGCACAATGCCATTTTGTGCAATCAACCCAATTCTTCAATATATCATTATGTTCATGACGATATTATGAAAACACTCGTTAAGAGTGTTCCCAGAATGAACTCGAGCAATTATTAGTTTTTCCTTCAGGCTCGAACTCATTTCTTGAAATTACTGAGGTCCACTGCCTCCCGTCCATGCCTCTCTCGTTAAGAGCCACTGCATATGGCCAAGTTCGTACCTCCCGAGGTAAAAGAGTCAATGCATAAATCAAGAAAAGATTTTCAGATACCATATTACTTCTATCATTTCATCCAGTGTTGCCAACGAAATAGAACACTTACGCTCTAATGTGACCACCAAAACCCGCTAAAAAGAGCTAAATTAGAAAGAAAAAACAGTAGAAATGGTCAAAACATAAAAAGCTAAAAAAAGGTAAGAAGACGTACTAAAAAAGGCTAAAATGTTTGAGCACGCCTGCGCTAATTTAGCGCACTGTCAGAACGAAGAGCGCTGAATTGGCAACACTGATTCCATTTCTCTCTTGTAATATCAGCCTCAATACTTAATGATTATAAATATTTATATTAAGAAGCATCTGCAGTTGACACTGTCTCTTGTGTGCTTATTTATCACCCGAGCAATTTGATATGTGTGTGCGCGTATGTGAATATGTGCGCGTATGTGTGCGGGGGGCATTCATAAAACAAGGTCAAACGCGATTATGATCCTTCTCTGTTGGTGATGAACATATTAATGTATTCAAACGTACATTTGCAAAAACACCAATAATGGCAGGTCTGGTTAGTCACTCTATATAACCCACGTCCGCTGCGCTAGGGATGATTAATTGGAAAATTGGAAAAGAAAGAATCGATGAGTTAGTTAATTCTCCTGCCTTTTGTTGGGCGGTGATTACTTGAAAAGTCCGAATTATCAAAAAACGAACAAAGGGACCAATCAACAAAAACCTACATTGAAAATAAGTAGGGGGGGGATTTTTTTCTAATCATAATAAAGAACAAATGCTGTAATTCCCGACACCCTAGCTTCATTGGTGCAGCCTGTACGTGAAGCACATACATATATATCTGCATAACCATCAAGGGAGAATCACTTAAAAACTGAAGAAAAACATATGTTGACAGTTTTGGTTGACAGTTTCTAATCGTACATGCGTGTAGACAGAAGCATGGTATCAAATGAATATATGAACTACTCAGTTGAGGCGACATCGACTCTTAGCTATTGTTGACAGCCGCGTTTTCAATCCCTAATTTCCTTGCTGTCAGTCTGTGCGTGAACATAAACCAGTGGTGGAAATGGGGGGGGGATCTATGGCGTATACTTACTTCACAATTTCAGTGAAGGATATATCATCACAAAACAACCCTAAAATTGGCCATATTAAGAAAATTTGCCCATGGGGGATTCCAATGCCCCGTGACCTCAGTTAGATGGGCTCACTTCACTAATCCCAGACGCCCCAATCTGTGATCTCCGAGCATAAATCCGAGATACAGTCTTAACCTATACCTAGTTCCTTAAATCTATTTCCACCACTACAGCAAACAAAAAGAGAAGTGTGTGTGTACGAGTTTTTCTTAGGCTTTTGGCAGCTGCTCATTTTAATTAAAATTAAGCATCTGTTCCTTGCGTTAACCCTCCAAATTACTGTGTAAACATACTGACACAGGACGCAGCTTTACGTATATTGTTAGCGAAGTATTTACTAGTTTGGTTTAGATGGTGAATTGCCTTGATCATCAACTTAGATCTATATTGAGTGTATAAAATTTGCTGTAAGTGCTTGCCAGTCTCGTAAGGGGTAACAAAAAAGACGGATGCTGTTTGAAATTATGAGATGGGTCACAATCATTGTTCCAATAATGATTTGGATGAGTATCCTCACCCTTGTTATTATCAAAACAGAGTTAAGAAACGTCGAGCCTGGTCAGTACCTGGATGGGTGACCGTCTGAGAATAGTAGATGTTGTAAACAGCTGGGGATGCAGGATCTACAAAAGAATTAGACAAATCTTGGAGGCACCCAAGCATGCTCGAGAGGAGGGAAATGGAATTTGGACACAACATTTCATCTATACTAAACCATGGTCAACCTTTGTTGACGGGGGTCCCAGAAAGCAGCTGGGAAAAACTGCCAAATATTTTAACTCCCCCAAATTCACTCATGTGCCCTGTCAGTCCACGAATACAAAATCTTGTCTATACTTGACGCCGTTTCCACTGTACTTCCTGATCCAAAGCCAAAAATTTATTGTTAGATACCGTCAACCAAAACTGTCAAAATAGCTTTCTTCGGTTTTTAAATGATTCTGCCTGATTGGCTGGCTGTCTATGTATGTATGTATGTATGTATGTGTCGTGCGTACAGGCTGCACTCTGTGAGGTAGAGGGCTGAAAGTTCAAACATTTACTCATAATGTCTTAAAAAAACCTTTTTTGTGTCTTTTGAAAATCACCCTCTAAAATGTTTTTTTTTTCGTAGGGGTTTGAAGCGGTTCAATTTGAAACCGGAGTGCATGTTAGATTTGTCCTTTAGTTTGTGTTCGGCAACGTCCGCACTTATCTTTTGAAAATTTGGAGATCATTGTGATCACTGCCCAACGTAAAGCAAGAGAAGTAACTTACTCATTCATCACCCTCTCCCGAAACTTTTCAATTGATCATCCCCAACGAGGCAATTCAAACATTACACGGTAACCATTTTCCTTCATCCTAATTTTTAGTTGCACTTTTACTCACAGAACAAAGTCAACTGTTTCAATGATTGCATGTACACACCATACGATTGCAAGTGGTTGCTAGAGTCTGAATACATCTTCATCCAGAATTTCAGTCCGTACAAGTAACTTCTGTTTTGGTCATTAAAAAAAGTTCATGAGATAAAGGTAGTGGTCTGTCGGGTTGATGAGTGGATATGCGTTTTGTTTGCGTCAGTGGTACGATCCACTCATATGTACGGAAGTGAGATAAGAAGATTTCTCTGAAGGGTAGGAGATTCATAAAAAAACAAAAGCAATATGGCGCCTGTTGCGTGGGAAAATGGCGGATGATATTTGAAACCATGATGTTTACTTCGACTTTTAGTGGAAATAAACCTGTGAATCTTTCCGTATCTTCTACTCCGACACGATGATCTACCTTCCTTTTGTGTGTGTGGCGGGATTCTTCTGTTTTTACGAACACACACACACACACACAAACACACACACACACACACATATATATATTGATAGTGATAGTTATATGAGATTGTGTTTATCATAAAAGTGCTCAATATTTCGAATAAGATAGAGCTAGTATGATAAATATTTATGCAATCCTCACTACAAATTTGTTTCACGCTTTTCTGCGATTATCAAGTGAGCCATAAAAAATCAATACGAAATCTTATGTATAACCTATTTTCGGACTGTAAATCTCTTCCATCGTTTGGGATTGGAATTTTAAAATATATTATGCATTACGTAACACATGAATTTAAAAAAATCAAATTCACAACGCAAAACAAGATATATATTAAAAAAACATTATCGCAGAGAAGCCTGGAACAAATTTGTTGTGAATATTGCATAAGTATTTATCATATATATATATATATATATATATATATATATATATATATATATATATATTGCATTCCTGGCAGCTGTTTTGCTCGATGTAAGAGCAACGCCACCTTAAAGCAGCTACCCTATCGGGCACAGGTTCTTTTCCCGTAGCATTTTCTTCAACCTATTTATTCTATTTACGTTGTCTTGACCAAGTGATACATTCAGCTCGTAATAAAGTAAATCATTTCAAACGAGATTTTCAAAACAATATAACGCAATTCTATTGGATCATATAATCATCTCTTAATATATATATATATATATATATATATATATATATATATATATATATATATATATATATACATATGTATATATATATATATATATATATATATATGATAGAGCTATGTCTTCAGAAAAAAGTTGTCTTCATAAGACACTGCTGCATGTGTAAATCCAATATTCTGACCTTCTAATCAAATCAAAATTATGGTAACGGTGTGAGCCTTCTCTTCCTGAGATTCCCTTATCACATTTGTATTGTCTTGTTTTTAGAATCTGAAACAGACTTATGCAACAGACACCCAGATAGGCGTCACTCACTTCTCTTTAAAGCACTTGAGGACACTTGCAATTCCTACTGCAATCATCTAATGATTCTGAAGACGGCAACAGATGGTGTTACGCGTACTGAGCCGACATTTCCATCTTTATATCATATATTTTTTTGCTCAGAGATTCTGTAAGATTGTTGGCTCATTGGAAACTGTCAAACAAAACTGTCAACATAGTTTAACATAGGTTTCTTCAATTTCTAAGGGTCTACGTACGACTCACACCAATGGAGTAAGAGGGCTGAAGATTCAAATATTTACTCCTTATTACGTCTTCGAAAAAGTCTTTTTGCTTTTTGAATATCCCCCACCCAAAAATAGATTTCTTTGAGGGAGTCCAATCTACAATGAAATGAATGCTAAATTTGTCTCTTTTCACGCTTGTTCTTAAAATTTGTTTTTTAGTGATACAACGGAAGGCCAGAGAAGTAACTTATTCATTCTTCAACCCTTTTCCTTATTGTTTTTATTGAAAACCCCAAACACGGTATGCTGCCAAAAGACATTGGTCAAGTGACTGTCTCTTTTGAGTGACTAACCAGGCTTTTTTGTGGAGGATTATCCTTAGTTATGGTTTGGAGTAGTGATTAAAAGATTAGTGTTGGCTTGGTGCCACTAGTAATGCAGTTCAGAACAAGGCTAAAGTGTTGAAAAAATCGATCAAAGGATGTTTTTATGTCAGCTGTGTGATAGATGAATCAAGAACCATGAGCTCAACGGTGCGTCCACCATCTGTACGTCCACATCTGTGATATCTAATTTCTAAAGAGATTCTAAACGAATTAGTGGTGGCATTACTAGATGTTGTAGTAGTAGCTGGAAGAGAGGGGAGAGGGAAGTGTGGATGGTTCACCAGAAAATCTTGTTATTAAAAAACAGTTAGCACGTCTGAATTAAAGTAAGTGTACAATTTTTATCAATTATTTGTTCTGGAGTCTTAGTGTATGGTTATTCTTTAGTGGACTTTAAATGAGTTTACATAACATTTTTTTTAGCCATAAAGTTAGGTGGATATTGGAAAGTTTAATCGATTTTGCCCATTTTGAAGAGTTCAAACCATAATAAATGACACTTGGCAGCACAGTAAAAAACAAACACTTGATATGTTGTTTATCAATTAGAAGATGTTCTTCTAATGACGTCACACATTATTTCCCCTTCCCTTTTCTATTGTTGTCGTGAACGGAACCGAAAAGCGTCTGATTGAGATGTGTGGATATATCAAAAAACAAAGGAAAAATTAGAGGGAAAAGGAACACAACTTTGTTGTAAGAGTGGGTCCAAGAAAGAAATGAGCAGGATGGAAACTAAGACGGGTGTTGAAAGCAATGATGAAATTATTATGGCAATGGAGAACTGAAGGATTTTAATTGATGTTACGTAATTCAAGCCTATGATTTCCAGGACAGTTGACATCTTATAATCTGACCGAATATTTGGCTCTGCAATCATGGAGTTTGTATTGCAGGACTCTGATTTGGACTTATTTTATTCATGCCAGCTGGTAGGGCGGATTTTCAGCTATTTCCTCAAGAAGTAATAAAGGGCTTTATATATCTGAAAGGATTCCATAGTTTTGATTTCTTGCCGTTGTAAATTGTACCAGTAAGTAAACACACCACACAAGAAATTACATCATTGTCGTTCCGTCACACACACACACACACACACACACACACACATATAAATATATATATATATATATATATATATATATATATATATATATATATATATATATATATATATGTATATATATGTATATATATATATATTGTATACAGTTGATTAACGAAAACCAACGATCTAGATACATTTCAGTATAGTGAATTAAAAAAAATGTTAATGTCTTAAATACTGCTCAACGAATCGGTTTGAGAGTGTGAACAAGTTTTTAACCCTGATTATCTTGTCTACATAATGACGGTTGTTGGTCGAATCACAGCCTACCAAACCGGACGCAAGCACTCTACCAATAGACCAGAGTGATCGGTATGACTACTGCAATGTGATTTAGTAAAACTCAGAGTAATAAGTTGCCTGCTTCGGCAAAACACAACGCGACGATTTCAAAGAAAAGTTGAGAAGATAAAATTCCTGACACACTCTAAAAAAATTCCATTCATCAAAACTTTGTCTTTGTTCATTGTATTTAGAGGTCATCTTGGCTTTCCTAACAACATTTGTCTTGTCATTACTTCGAATATTAGTGAGAAAAACTCTACTGAACACTTCTTTTTTCACAGAGAATGACATAGACACAGACACAGACATACAGACAGACACACACACACACATATATATATATATATATATATATATATATATATATATATATATGTGTGTGTGTGTGTGTATGTATGTATGTATGTATATATATATATATATGTACAAGATCTGTCCATAAAGAAACAGGACTTTTTGAACAGAGTGCCAATGAGACATTTCAGAGTGCGCCAACTGAAATGTTATGCAGCAGTGACCTTGACCTTTTGGTATTAAAAAAGTGCATAAAGTCACGTAGGTCAGTTTTTTAACTACATATGCAACAGTAAACAAGTCCAGTGCGTTTGGCATTTTCTTCTCAAGTTGAATGATGGAGATTTTAGAAGTCTTGTGATTTGTGGAATCGTCAGATGACTGGGAAGTTTTCTAAAATGTAGAAATCTGTAAAAGTTCGTGCTAGATGATTTTAAAAGAAGAAAAGATGATTCACTGCGTTGCATTTCATTCATTTGTTGGCAGATATTTCGGTAACAAGATGCAGAATCAGTTTTTCTTTCCAAATCATGTTGCACGCACTTTTCCAATGTGATCTTCCTTCATCGTCGAGAAAAGTCGCCTAGATTAAGCATCTTCTTCTTCTTCTTCTTCTTCTTCTTCTTCTTCTTCTTCTTCTCATTCTTCTTCTTCTTCTTCTCCTCCTCATTCTTCTTCTTCTTCTTCTCCTCCTCATTCTTCTTCTTCTTCTTCTCCTCCTCATTCTTCTTCTTCTTCTTCTTCTTCTTCTTCTTCTTCTTCTTCTTCTTCTTCTTCTTCTTCTTCTTCTTCTGTGGACATTTTCCCGAATTGAAACGCCAGCACCACTCATTGCATTTCATACGGCATTCGACAATCCTCTCCACAGGCCTGTTGCAACATTAGAAAGTCTCCTCAAAAGATTTTTCCTAAATTGAAACAGAATTTCACACTCACTCTTCTAAAACTTTCATTGTTCCACTTAAAAAAAAGGCCGAAGGCAATGGACATTCGTTCACTCACACACCCGTAGCTCCAAAACTGACCGACGTAGCTTGATGAAGTTTCCAAAACAAAAGATCAAGGTCATCGCTACATGAGATTCCAACCAGACCAAGCAATGACATCTCCACGGTGCTTCATTTCCAGCTTGTATGAGTTGATGTATAACCATATATTGAACTGATAAATTTTAGTTCAGTATCATCTTGAATAAAACCCCTTCTGAAAAATTAAAAAAAATTCTCCCTTGTCTGCATGTTATAATTGAGCCATATACAACGGGTAGGAATTCTTTTTAAAAAGGTCATATTTACAATGTAACTACCATGCTAAACTGAACCATTATCTTCTGTTCAATATACATATATACTCACACACACACACACACACTATATATATATATATATATATATATATATATATATATATATATATATATATATATATGTGTGTGTGTGTGTGTGTGTGTGTGTGTGTGTGTGTGTGGTAATTTATATTTGGCAGCATATTTTCTTTGATACTTTCATCGAGTAAAAAATTGAAAGAAGATGTTCCTTGTCCGTCAGATATATAAGTGAACAATAAGGAATGAGTCAGACACAATAAAAAAAATATGTGGAGACTTTATTTTTTGATTAATTAATCAATGAATGAGTGAATCAGTTAATATGCTAAACAAGTTTTTAGAAGGAGTTCCCATCTTCAATAGCCTGTGAGCACCTTTTAGTGGTTGGAAAGTGTCCGTAGAAAACAAATTTAGCATCCGATATTTTCATTTGAAAGCGAAAATGAAACTCAAGAATGAGGATTCATGGGGGGTCATTGTAGTGCGTCTGGAAAGTGGTATGTCTATGAAGAAATGTGTGGTCGTTTGGTTGGATATCCTGTTGGAAGTAGTACCAGCTGTTAAGGGTATTTTATTATTTGTACTGTGCAGAAGAGGTGGGAATTATTGGGTATCGGTTATTATAGATATTGGGGAGCTTGGTATTGGTCTGGTGTTGGACTATTTGGGTACTTGGTAAGTTGGGATTAAGGTTATCTTTAGTATTAATCAAGGTAGTGGGGTATGATTAGAGGGGTCCTTCTATCGAGTATCAGTTGGGAAATGTATGTTCTGAAACCTTATAGTCATTGTAGATGTTCTGAAAGGTCAGATGGCTTTGAGTAATACAAGTTCAATGGACCATACATAAGTGTCTATAGGTAGGGGTCTGTGCGACTGGGTGGAGTTCCTTATGTTAGATATACGTAAAGGGGATTTGGTATGGATAGGGTAAGATAAGTTTGTAACATTAACTATATGTGGGTACCAGTTTCGATTGTATAGGTTGGGTTATTGTTAGGTATAAGAGTTTATGTATATTAAGGAGTGTTTGGGTCTGGGTAGAAGTGTAGTCTAAGGCATCGATATGAAGATAATGAGTTGTTCAGTATAGATTAATTAGGAGTGAGAGGATTATGGTGTTCGAGATTGGTATGCTTAGAGTTGTTAAGTTAAATGTTGAGTCTGTTTAGGGAGAGAGTTTCAAGCTTTTTTAATTCATGTAGTTCTAGAATTTCGGTCGTGTCGGTCGGTGTACTTTTTCCTATTTTACAATGATTGTGAAACTAGCGTCTATGCCAGAATTGTGGCTGAGATACGAATGAATAGTTCTACTGGAGTAGTCTAACGTTGAATTGCCACTCAGACTTGCCTATATATTGCAGTTTTCATCTCTCTCTCTCTCTCTCTCTCTCTATATATATATATATATATATGTATGTGTGTGTGTGTGTGTGTGTGTGTGTGTGTGCATGTGTGTGTGTATCTATACATATTCTCGAATAGTCAAAGTAACCACGGGATGTATGGGTTTCCCTTCACTTGCCAGTTGGCCTTCGGGAAGAAAGCGATAAGCCAAACCGCAACTACTGACTCGAAACATATGGTCGGGTCTCGTTTTTAATCATCTCTGAACAATGATATTTCAGTGCCCCAGTTTCAAAGGCAAGAAGAACTTGCCTGTTTCAGTATTTACATTTAGGCACGTAGCACCAACAAGAGATAGATTCAATTGGATAAAACATTCGAGATGGGTGGACATCAAAGTTGCTATTTTGGCCATTTAATGGTCACATTTGATAAATATGGCTTTTTTTGAAAAAGCATCAACCATGAACGTTTTGATTTAGCCATCTTTAAATTTTGGGCTATTCTGGCATTTTTGCTGTCGTATTTTCAACAAATTCTCAATTTTTGGTGTTTACTCACTTCGGCATAGCAATGTTTTTAAAGAACAATCATCATAATTGACTTTTTTATTGGAATATTTACCGTCATTTGAATTTTCTTGTTGCTCTTCATGATCACAATTTCAGCACTCAAACCATTAAAGTTGCAGTTAAAAAGTTGCTGAAAATCAGAATCAAAGTAAATAGTAGAATTGAAATAACCATCCCTACAATTACAATGAAAATAATAATCAAAATTATTGTTTTTATAAACAATTCTGGCATTTGGTGATTTTTGGTGAGTTATTCACCAAAAACGCCTCCAAACTATTTGGCAATCCTGGGACACACAGCGGCCTTGTTCTTGGGGTTGCGACCAAAGAGAATTGGCCTGCTTTTCCGCTACTAATGGAAATAGGTTCCAGGAATTTGGTGTAGGGTAACAATATTTCTAGGGAATGAAACTCACGGGAGGGTCCATTAAGGATGAGCCAAGTGAACCTGTGCAGCCGTGGGGCTCCAGAGGTATTGTCTTTAAGAAAAAGTATGGCAAATTTTAGGGATATTTTGAGACTTACAAAGAATTGGAAATTGAGAACTGGGCATTGAGAAGTAGGTATACGCCTTACTCCTACGTATCCCAAACACCCCCCTTTGTAGCACTGCACACATCGGCTTTGTTCTTAGGGTTATCATCAAGGAACATTGGCCGGCTTTCCCGTAAATTAGAAGAGAAACTGGAACACAAAAACACTCATTGATTCACATCAAGAATAGAGATGATTGTTTGGAATCGGTTCGTGCTCAAATTTTGGAAGGGGGATAACTTCAGTAGAGACATTCATGCTGCTGCTGCTGCAAACTTATTCCAGACATTTACATTCTAGTGTTAATGAATCTCGGGTAAGGGTTAAAATTAGGGTCAAGGTTAGAGTAAGGATAAGTGTCGTATATAAGTGACGCCTTTCACCGATCAGCGGAGTAAAGAAACGTCTAGTTTAATTCGTACTATGTATAATCGTACACCTGCATACCTATGTGTACGGATATCTCACCGAGGGGCAATGGTTAGCAGGCTAACTCAGCTGATCCTTATTGCTGAACTAAGTTCGACCTTCACCAGATTTCCCAAATTTGTGATTTTATGCCACATTAAATTAAATTTAGTAAATAACTATAAATAGGTGAATATTTACATATAAACGATTCTGTTGAATATTACTCTACAAAAATTATCATTGCTGAGTCACTTCCGACCACTTTTATATTAAACATTTTGTGCGTTGTGTAGTATTTCATCTCATCATTACTACACACATGCAGAGGCAATAGCATCCAACACACATGGTCAAAACCTCGCCATGACACTGGCTCTTACTCCTTGCATAAACCTTTCTAACCGCAGGTCATTGTACCCAACTTTAACTCATTCACATCAAATACCTCCGATCTAGCATGCCACACATGCCATACGATATTGCTGGCATTACTCTATAGGAATAAATCCATGTTGGCCAAACTTATATGCAATTCAAATTTTAGTTAACTCACAGCCATTGGTATATAAAAACATCAGCAAAAAGAAAAGAATTCATGACCAAACAAACTTGGATGCCGATATCCGTAGGGACTTGATACTGCTCAAATCACAGACCACTTAAAAACATACCATTCCCCCGTATAAACTCTTCATTTCTTGACTTAGCCAGATCGGGTGGAACGTCGAAATGAAAGAATCATCACTGTAATTTGCCTTTTGTATATACCTAGCACTGCCATGAATAGTTTTTATTTTCTTCTTAAAATTGACGTTGTCTTGCCAATAGAAAAGTTGCCAATTCTCTGTTTTTCAGTTGCATGATTTTGTAAATATAGTTCAGATATGGAATGGGAGGATAAAGAAACCATATTCACAGTGAGCAACCTTCATGAGCCTGGTCATGAACCTTCTGCTATTTTCGAACTGCTCAAAACACTTGGGGTCAATAGGATATACAGTTTGAAGCTGCGTATAAAGAACAAAGAGCATTTTGAATATCTTGATTTTTGCAATGCTTAAAGCATTGTTAATAAATACACCAAAATTGATTTGCTCACTTTTACTTTTTTTAAACTTCCCCTTTCATCAACGGATACATTTCTAATAGTATTTGTGGCAGTACTATATATATATATATATATATATATATATATATATATATATATATATATATATATATATATGTATATATATATATATATATATATATATATATAGATATGTATGTATATATATATATATATATATATGTGTGTATGTATATATATATATATATATATATATATATATATATATATATATATATATATATATATATATGTATATGTATATATCAATATATCGTCAAGCACATTAGGAAACATTTACTCATGAAATTCGGACAATGTTTTCAATTGTGAAATCTCGATCGTACAAGCCCATTGAAGACAGACATGATGAAATTGAGTGCTTCTGAAAGGTCATGTACACATATTTGGACGATTTGACGTCTGTTATTGCCATGGGTGAATAGGAACTCATCGCTCAGGTGGTATAGAGAGCATGATTAATCCTTAATTTCACATAGGTTAAAAACGCAAGAATTAATTTCCAATGAAAAAAAGGTTTTATTTCTTCAATCGACAATACACAATACAAATCACATAACACACACTTTAAAAGAAAAGGAATAGTGTTGTTTGCTTTCCTCCCTTTATCCTGAAATCTCATAAAAAAGAATTTCATTGTTTTACCGCAGGACATTATGACTCATCACAGAGATCCCTAAACATCATACGCAATATTGTGGCCGGCAGAAAATAAGATGACAGGACGAACTAGACTCGTATTGGCTCCGCGATGTCCATGATAGAGAGGTCCAAAAACGGACCGAGTGACTGCTGTTTATTAGGAATTAAAATGAATAAGAATGAATCAGCATTTAATTAATTTTGACTAATTTGTCATCGTTGTTAATTAAAAACCGTCAACCAAAACTGTCACCAAAAGTGTCAACTGGTTTCTTCTTTTTTCAAATTGATTCGGCTGGCTGGTTGACTGGCTGGCTGGTTGACTGGCTAGCTATGTATGTACGCGTACAGGTCGCACCAATGGAGCTAGAGGGCTGGAAATTAAACATTTACTCCTTATTATATTTTAAGAAATATTTTTTGAGTGGATGTTCAATATGCAACGTGAATGTGCGCGAAATTGATCCTCAAGTTTAAGTCCGGCAGCATTCATTTTATTCATATAAAATTCCAACTTTGACCACTGTTCAACAAACGGTGAGAAAAGTATTATTTATTCATTGATCACTCCGAAACATAGCACGCTGACCAAAAGATATTGGTGACGTAACAGCTTCCATTGGATGACTAACTAAACTTGTTTGTTAATCATTCTGCTTTTTTAATCTGATTTTCCCCTCGTACCTTTTCCTGAATTAACCTCTCAGTTTTGCTCGAATTTAAGAGGGTTGTTACCCTACTTGACTCCCTGACTCGTACATGAGGTAGGGGCTAAATAGATAAACAAGGGCTTCTCAAAGATGAACTTCAGGAAGTCCTTTGTTTTGTTTTAGTAATTAATTTCAGAACAAATATATTTTTTGTAATAAAAATTGGAAAACTTACCAAAAAGATTGCAATTCAGTCAATCCTTTCTATCTTAATTTATTTCTGTTTAGTTACTACTGATGGATTTCGATTGAAGACTGACCCGTATTTCTTGTACATATTCCTTTTCAACAACGAGTGAAGGATTGCGAAAGATTTTCTCTCTTTAAAAAAGGTCACAAATGAAAGGGGTTTGTGAACCCTGAGATAGATTGAAACATCTGTAATTCATCTTGTTACAAAATATCTGATTGTGACAATTTGAAAGGTCATAGTTTAAAACTAGCATCGAAGTGTCAAATTGAATAAAGAAATCTCATTTGTACACTATTCTATAGCCTTCCAAATTGTCTCTTCCGTCTAATCATGTCCGATGAATAACAAGACATGCAATGCATAAAAAATAGCGTGCGTATAGAGAAGTACGACGTCTCTTTTAACCATGACAGTCCAAATTATCAAAAATGTTACGTCGTCCACTTGACTTCATCAAAATTAATTGTTGGAAACAAATATTCAGTTTTTCATCATCATGAAGAATTTTATGTCACTGAAGGCACATGCATTGTTTGGTAATTATGTTTGACAGCCACACTTTGAAAATTAATTAATCTTTGAATCAGTAATTTTGCTAATGTAACGAAATTGCTATAAAGGAACATTGAGTTTTGGCATCTTTGCGTCATACGATACAGCCAAGCTTGAATTTCAGTATGTCAGAGAATTTGGTTTTCCATTCTTTAAGATAGATCCTGTTTCGTGCATCAGTTTGTATGATCAAATCTCAGTCATTCGAACGGTTCTCACTGAGTCAAACTCACTCATTCCAATATTTTTATCAAGTTGGCTTGCTGTATTCGCTTATCATATGATGGACAATCTCATCACTAATATTGTTGATGATATTTCATGTGAGTTTGAGCTCTCACCAGATTTATATTATCATTATTTACCCTTTTCCTCTCGAATAAGATGAGATGGAGAAGTGAAATGCAGACTGTACTAATTGGATATCTAATATTTTAAAGATGATAAATGTTTGTTGCATGCTTGATTGATTTCTTCTTCGTTTAATAAAATCCCAAATAGCTGCACCCTAGGGGCTGTAAATGTTTGTACAAAAGTATCTCGACTACATGATTAGCATAGGATCGATAGCGCTGACCTAACTTTGAAAAAAAAATGAAGTTTCGTTTAATTAGGATCAGGTCAGTTAAGGGTTCAAATTATGATTTTATGGAATCTAAAAATATCATTTGCTTTTTGTGTTGAAGTTTATATTCCCTGGCAAAGTCAGGTACCTCAGCTAGTATATCATAAAGTGGAAACAAAATTACGTATGCATAAACATGGAATAAAATAGATATACAGTTATACGTGATCACAAGCATACATGCAGTTGAGCTTACACACCTTCATACACACATACACATCTATATAAATAGATGAATGAATTATTCACCTGAGCAGGTAAGTATATTCTCGGAAATATCCTCCCTATTTTCTCCTATCTTATTTTCAGTTTAACAATACAATTACTTTTTTCTTATCGAATAAGGCTGAAAGTCAAACCATAGATGTGCTGGTTCTTCTCTCGACAGAAGATCAAGCAAGGGCTGAGCCAACTCTACTTTCATATTTACATCTAAAATTGAGTCAAAACATCTTAAAATCTCTGGAAAAATCCACTTTCTCCAGATATATATCTGAACGTATTACATATTAATAAAGTGACTTTATTCTTCAACATTTATTTTATCAAAAATATCACATAATCTTTCAAAAATGAATACCTTTTTTATTACTATAAATTAAACGTTGCTGATACACGATGAAACACCGGTACAACTTTTATTCGTACTGAATATAATTACAATCAGTTAGACAGTCTCATGGTAATCAGTTCATGGTAGGGAAGGTGAACATCAGTTTGCACCCCTCATATTTGATGAGGGTTGTTCTGGTTGATCTTGTTACGGTAAGCAAACAAAGTCATCTCCGGACTTTGTAATGGAGTTTGACATTAAAAAAATACTTCTTATATTATGAAACCGCAATTCCTGACGTGTAGATGCAATCAAAAACATCCAGATTCATATGGAAAACATTGATATTGTACTCCCATTCTGGTATGTCAGCCGGTCAATCAGTTATAGTAATTGGGGCTAGAGATGCTATCTCATCTAAAAAATTGGAGCTGGAGACTTCCGTTTCTCTCGGCCAAATCAATCGACCGAAATGAAACTTGTGAATAACTTGATGTTCTTTACGACAAAAAAAAATGTATTTATAAATATAGGTCAATGGATGTTGTGTACAAAACAATTCAGAAGTTTATAAATAGCGGAAAGGACATTTAAAAAAAAGTTATGTTTTCTCCATTTTTGCTGATATTTTGCCGACTACGTTTTTTTTCAAAAAAATCATTTTGTCTTTCTTGTAGAAAAATAACGAAAATGTCTTTAAATAGGTTTAAATAGTTTTTTTTCATAGTCGTTGGCTTCGGTTTTTGACGGATGGGCGGATGCTTTTCTTTCTTTTTTTTCCTCTTTGCTTGCAAACTCTTGTGCCATCTATTATTTTCGGTTGAAGGAAAAAAACATCACAAAACGAATAGATTTAAGAAAAAAGATCTAGTTAGTCACTCAATAGAAACTGTCATGAGACCAATGTCTTTTGGAAGTGTTCCGTGTTGGGGGTGATGAATTGGAAATTGGAAAAAGGGTTGATGATTGAATAAGTTACTTTTCTTGCGCAGTGATCACTGGGATTGTTTGAATTTCAAAAGCCTGAATGCTATCGAGCACAAGCTAAAGGACCAGTTTAGCAAAATCTTACATCACATATTGAATCTGACACTTAAAACCTATTGAAGGCAGGACAATAAACAAAAAAAGAATAATTTTCTTTAGACATAATTAGGTAAATGTTTAAATTTTCAACCCTTTAGCTCCATCAATACGACCTGTACACGTAACACGTAGCCAGTCAGTCAGCATGCCGCGTTGGGAGTGATCAATTAAGAAATTAGAAAAAAATGGGACGATCAATGAATAAGTTACTTCTGTCGCCCTTTGTTGGGCGATGATCTCTAAAAAGGCCAAATCTTCCAATTTGAGTCTCTTTGGGGCCGGCCAGTTCTAGGTAGCGTGATCAAATGCTGGTTGGGGGGGGACTTTTTCATGTGTCTGAGATAAAAAGACTTTCCAACTACAAATGGAAGGATGGGGAAATGACCAAATCCAATAGAATAAATCAGTCAAAATAAGAAAATTTCTTATTGTGATGTCAGATTTTTCCGGAATATCTGAGGGTTGAATATTTTCTATTGTCATGAAACGAAGAGAAAATTGGCAAAGAAAATTCTCATGGCCGACGATAGGTTTAGTCAGGCTTAGCTAGTATGGTAAGCGCTCACAATAGCTGGGGTTTGACAGGGAAGGTAAATGAGTTGAAATGAGGTCGCCAGTAAATGAATAAATAGATAATAATTCTCTGAAAGGCATCAAATTTGAGCCTATCCTGGTCGTCGGGAACCCAGAGTCTACAAAGTGATCTTCTATAGCCATTGCCACGAAGTGCCTAACGCAGGTGATGGTTTAGAAAACTAGTTTACCCTCTTTTTAAGAACCAAGTTCACAACCATCAACTTTGCCTTTAGAACTTTGAACTAAAAGTTATTCTTCATCATCGAGTACTTCGTATCTTAGAATCTCATTTTCCTTTCGAATATCTAATTACGGAAAAGGTTTGGAAACATTTATGATGGGAATGACTGAATAAATACTTATTAATTTATCAACTATTAAATCGTTTATGTACTTTTCTTTATTATTGCTTTATCATGGCACTAGCACTTTAACATAAAAATAACATTCCGATTGAAATAAGATAAACAGGACCATTTATACCTATTAAGAAAATTGGAATCAAAGACCGAATATATCTACGTATATAAAAGTGCTTATAGGCTAAACAACAAACAGTACGATAGATCTATCAAAAAACTTCAGGATGTATGAATGTCTTATGAAAATAGCATTCGTATCAAATCAATAATAATTTTCACCATTCAAAAGAGCAGGGAAGAATGGAATAGTATGTTGATAAGCATTGATACAATCCAGAGATCTGATCTCAGCAGTAGTTTGGTCGACATTTCACTCTAGAAAAGCGATTGTTTGTTCACCAACGACTCTTGGATTGACTGCCGGTACTTCCATGTTTCGCATCACAATGCTTTCGTTTTTGACCGAAGCAATTCGACAGTATTCAGCTGGGGTGAATATAAAGGTCGAATCAAAGAACGATGGAGCCAGGATATTGGATATCACATTCATGAAATTTACTTTGACAAGAGATATTATCGCACACAAGGACAACTGATGCTGCAGTATCTTCAAGACAATTCAACATTTCAAGTAGGTATTCCTTCACAGTTTCAAATTTGAAGGATCCTTTTCGACGTTTGGCATAAATGACTTTGGAGGATGACATGGCCAATATCACATGTACATTTGAACCTCTACTCCATGGCAGTGAGAACAAGGCCCGTTGGCCTTTTTGTGAGCGATCTTGACTTTCGTAGGAGACTTATTATACATTGACGTCGCAATTGTTCGTTCCTATCAGAATTCAGCTGAATGAATGCA
The DNA here is from genome assembly GCA_963457665.1 of Thysanoteuthis rhombus. Taxonomy (NCBI): domain Eukaryota; kingdom Metazoa; phylum Mollusca; class Cephalopoda; order Oegopsida; family Thysanoteuthidae; genus Thysanoteuthis; species Thysanoteuthis major. The sequence goes on along the minus strand of OY735200.1, from coordinate 90,699,378 downwards.
CTTAATTGTGCTTATAGATAATTGTCGACTATTATTTCTGACACCTGGACTTGAAACCACTCATTGAGCTTATTTGCAATTTGTCTCTGTGTTAACTGGGGATCCCGTTCAATACATGCACATAATTGTTGGACTTCTGATAACATTCGTCATCTCTCATCTCTCTGATGCTTCTTTTGTTGTTTCCTTGCTACGCACCCACTTATATGTAGTTTTATATTTGACCCCTGTTGGCTGGGGTCATTCCCATTCTTCTGCACTCCTCACAATCCGGTCACTACCAAGAGCGCTGGTTTGACCCACCAAGAATTCAATGATTCAACTAAGAATTTTGCAACGGATGTTTTATCGCTCCTACTTTTAGATTTTCATTTTCATATTCATTTCTTATCTTTCTGAAAATTTGGTTGAATATTGAAATTCGCATATCTGGTGCTGCGTCCAGTCTGTTGTAATATTTATTTTTTTTTTGCCAACATGTTTGGAAAAAAGCCAATTTCACACATCACGTCGCCAAACTTATCATTTCGAAAATGGTGGATACCAATTTTTATGAAATAATTAAAAACCCTTTTTTTAATTAAATTTTTATTAAAAACATCTTATCTTGCGTGCCTCACATTCAGAAAAACTGGTCTATGTACGCTGATTCATTGATTACGATGGGATTGTAAACAATATTCTATCAATTTTGGAAAAAAAACATTTGATTTTGTTTTAAACATATTTCTCAGTTAGAATCGACATATAATCTCTTTAAACATTTCAGAAGCATATTTACAAGTTCTGAAGACAAAGTCAAAAGTTCTGGAGGCAAATTTAAGGATTCTGAAGTCAAAGTTAGAAAGGCTCTTGGCTAGTGAAGTGAGTTCGATCCACATCAGTATTCCAGTATTGTAGACCTGTGCCAGACTAAGCAAATAGGTGATTAGAATTGATGCCTTTAACTAATGGTCAGAAAGCTGGTTTTGCTGACCATTAGCTAATGTTGTGAGTAAGTGAATAATCCACTGTTGGTAGATAACGAACTGGCTGTAGAGTTCTACCGTCCCTGTGGAAGAGGATTGAGAGAGTGTGGCTGCCATCCGAACCTCCAAATAGTGCGGTTCTGTAATATTAATCACAGATACACCGGATAGCACAGCTGCCTGCAACTTTGAACAGAGATCTCAGTCACTGCAACATAGTAGAGGAGCGCTGACCATAGAGGTATGTTTCTCTTCAGGTTAGTTTCCCGACCGTATAATAGCCTGGAGCCCAAGTTCAAGTCATACCCTTAAAATTTTGTCACAACTTATGCAAACACCTTCTCCTGTTTATCTATTTAGTCTTTTACAAGACACTTGTTCCGCTGGGGTAGGGTGTAGCTGGATTTGATTTTATGTATTCTTGTCTATTTAGTCTTTTACAGGACACTTGTTCAGTTGGTGGGTGGTAACTGGCTTTGATTTGATGAATTTTTGTTTTCATATTGTTCTGGTTGTCTGCCTTTTACAATGAATTATGTCTGGAGAAGTAAAGGCCATACTTTTTCTTTTAGTTATTTCAGACATGGAAAATACAGTTTGCTTGTGGAATAATATGTTTGGGAAATTAGTGATAATACAAGGAATACCATTAGCAAAAAATACTATTTCAAATATGTGACTTCCTACTAAAGCTGACTTTGTTCTATGTTTGTTGATTGGATTAAGTATATTGTTAACTGTCAACATAAACTGTCAACATAGTTTCCTCAGTTTTCAAGTGATTCTGCTGCGCTGGCTGGTCGGCTATGTATGTATCTATTATGTATACAGGCTGCACCAAATGTACCAGAGGACTGGAAAATCTATTTTAAAAATCAATCACCCCTAAGTTGGCATGCAGCAAAAATTGTTGGTTTCTATTGAGTGACTAACCAAACTCATTTGTTGTATAAAAAGTTTGTTGAGCATATGGCATGTGAACCAGTAGTCAAGACTTGTCTATATCGGCCTAAATTGAATGAAGGCAAACGAAGTCTGTTTGAGGAAAATAATGAAAATTTTGTTATAAATTTGTTGCTTAATGAAGAGAATTCTTGGATCATTTGAGCGGAATTTTTTCAGACTTTTATCCGGGAACATTAAATAAATGTGTGTATGTATGCATGTATAGTGTCCTTTCTATCTCAACAGACAATGGAACGACGCTGGAGAGTCGTCTCAAGGGTGTATGCCTGGGTGGAGAAGATGCCCAGTTGTCAGAATCCTCCCCACAGCCTTGTTGAGGTAATCCAGAAGAAAACAGACAGCGATACGTCATACATCAGCTTGGCTGTGGGATTTTCACATGAAAACTCAGGATTTTTTGGATTGGGATTTGACGATTGTAGGTGGGTGGGGGGATATCGACGGAAAGTAAAGAGAAAAAGGATGTCAAAGATATGATCCTCAAAGACAGCAGGTGCAAAGCCAGAGGGTCTATTGGAGAAATTATCAAGCAGCAGTTCGTGGGGAGATGTGATGAAGATCTAGATTGAGACGTATCGTGGGATTGATCAGAATCCTCGCTGGCACGAAACCAAGGCGGCCGAATTTGATTTTCCGCACCAAATTTGATTCTTTCGTACCAAATTTGATTCTTTCGTACCAAATTTCATTATTTCGTTCCGAATTTGGTTTCATTATATGCAATTTAGTTCGTTTGGTTGACATTGCAAAAATATGATATATGTATTTTTTAATTTCACTAATCTAATCTAAAATCACAATAAGATATGAAAATATCTAAAAACAATGATAATTCCAAATTAAAAGTGTGAGCATGAAATACGTAGCTTAAAAAGAAACAGGGTTGAAAAAGAGCTAAATTAGCACCATTGATAAGTATAGCTTTTAACCATTATTACATATTAACAAATTAATCAAGGAATTGAATTTATTGTTGTGGATTTATCTAATGGTTTATGAAGTACTTTATTGCTGTAATAGATGACACACACACACACACACACACACACACACACACACACACACACGCACACATATATATATATATATATATATATATATATGGTTCTTTTCCGGAAAAATTTGTGTCCATTTCGGCATCCTTGCACTAAATGATTTCGAATTCTCTACAAACAATTAACAACTTTGATTTGTTAATGTAGTGGTTCTCAAACTTTATCATACAACGGAACACTAAGAGATTCATTTGGCATCATTGTCATCATCTAATATCCATCGTTGGATATAATTCTTCCCCAAGACCACCAGACCTCTTGGTCGTGGACATCGTGGCATCAATATCCCCTAAACTTGTCCAAATAATCACGCCATCTCATTTTTACCGGACACAATTTCTCATATGATCTCTTGGGATCTACGTTGTAAGTCGTCATGTCCAGCGGTTATCTGATATTCTTACCCACTGCCAAGTCTTGGCCCATTAATTTATAAATACTTGATTAACTATTTGATCACCTGCTTCTACTTAGCATTTGTTGCTAAAAAGGCTTAGATCTTACGAAATTTAGCCACAAAACAAAATGGTGGTGGAAGCAGGACAGACATAATACCCGAACTAGACACGTTTAAGGCTTTAGATATGTATTTATGTACATGGAAAAAATACGCTGCACACTTGGGAGATAGTTGCGTTGCACGACTTTTTATCAAACGACATTCCTTAGAATCGACAGTCCATTGTAACCACTTTTTATCAGAGCAATTTTTTTTTCGAAACAACAACTCATGGAAATTTGATCGAAAAAACTTTTCATCCAAATAACTTTATCGAATTGACTTTTTATCGAAACGAATTTTTAATTTCTAGATAAAATTAAAATTAAGGGACGTAACCCAGAGAACGTCAATCCATCAGTCAGTCACTGATAGCAATCGATGATTGAGATGCTAGCTCATCTAAAAAAAATGGAGAAACTTACCGACAGTGCAGTAATGACATTTGTATTGCAAAAGACTTTTTCCTACTTGTCATCTAAATTCTTTTTGGCTTCATGTTGTAATTTACTTAGCATCGGCAGTTGGCACCTGCGTCAGGTGATGAGGAAGAAAAACGCTAAAGAAATGAGTAGAGAACATTAAAAGTTGAGCTGAGTTTTATAGTGAAAAGTTCAAGTGAATCGACGCCGAATCTTCTTATCTCGAGGCTTCCATCAAGAGGATAAAATTTTGGTAAAGATCCAATTGCTTTTTTGGCACTGAAACACGACCAACTTTCATAGCTACTTTCTTCTGTATATGACTTTTGCATATGGATGTATTAGTGTTGCCAACATGGATGTTTTTCATCTTAATCTAGATGTTTTTCATCTAAATCTAGATGTTTCTTATCTAGATCAAGATGTTCTTACTTGCGTGAAGATGTCAGAAATCGCTACTTAGATTATTTTGAAAAATATTTTTTATATGTACTAGAATCCCCATTATCGATCACTGTCACTGACTGACTGACCTACCGAGGTGAGAGTAAAATGCCCTTCTAGATCTTAGACAAGAATACCATATTTACTCGAGTACCATGCGTTCCTGGATAATGCTATCCCCACTTTTTTGTTGCTAAAAATCAGTAATCTATCTATCTATCTATCTATCTATCTATCTATCCCCATTTTATTTACTTTCGAATATTCGTCTACTTCACCAGCACATCTAAGTAACCAAAACAGAGCATTAAGGTCAGAGGTATTGATGCGATCCGTAAAATGCGTTAATTTAAAGAATGCAAAAATATTCTGGGTCATTCGCAGTTTGATAATAATAGTATACAGCCTATGTTCTCGCTTACCCTCACCTCATTTATGTTGTAATTACTGATTTGACAAGGAGGGTAACTATTGAAAGCTAATTTCAGAGTAGTTTCCCTTCTATATTTATTCATTTGTAAATTCATAAAATCATGGTTCATTCTGGTCACATCAGACTGTACTAATTTTTTTTTGTCTCAAAGGGTGACGCAACAGACCGCAGGGTTATCTAGCATACATCACATTTGAAATATATACATATATATATATATATATATATATATATATATATATATATATATATATATATATGTATATATATATATATATATATATATATATATATATATATATGTATATATATATAAATATGTATATATATATAAATATGTATATATATATATATATATATATATATATATATATATATATAGGTAATACATTTCCGGGTTAATCCTTTTTATCCACCTTCATTCATGAACCTGAGCATACACACACACACACACACACACACACTCACACACACACACACACGTACACACACAAACGATGTAGTAGATATATGCAAAAGTAGGCAGTCTTTTCTTCAAGAAATATTTCATTGACATAAGTTGATAGTATCATATAATAATACTCAAATATACCTGTCAAGAATGACGAACTTATTTATGTATGGATTGGTACTAAGGAGTCTGACGCTATTTTAGATAATTCATTTTTGATGAATCAAGTGTCCTAATTTTAAGTTTCTAAAAGTCCCAACTGAATATATAAAATTTCTTCCTATCATTTGTCACCATTCCCTTTTTTTCTTTCAGTTCCACACGTGACATGATCTTTGACATAATCTCCATTGTTATGCCACAACAGTCTCATTCCTTTTTAGCTATCTTAATCCATTTCACACAGACCCATGTATAATGAGTTTGTGTTTATAACCAGAGACAGGACATACAGCCATGTAATCATGCAATTAAACATACTAATTTGCATAAATCGCTTTTATATGGATGGATATCATACACACACATATATACATATGTATATATAGATATATCTCAGTCATCCAGTCTGACAAGGAGTCTTAACGGGGCGAAGTAAGAGACAGTCCTAAAAAGATAAGTATAGAAAATGTGTGGCACATGGAAGAACTCACATCCAGCTCCATTTTCTTTTGCTGCGTCGCATTTGCAACTTAAATAATGGCATTATCTTGCAATAAAACGACAGGTCGACTCTATGTCCAGAGAAAAGGGGTTTCTCTATTCTAACGCATCGTTCAGACAAGCCGATTGCTCACTGGAGCGTTACCAGTGACAGATTTTTCGGTTTCTAGAAATTTATAAAAGAAAAATATTCACATTGAATCCCATCAAACACAAAGAACCACCCCAACCCTATAATTTGATTAAATCAATGACGTGATATAAAATTCAGACCCCAATAACTGCACGGAGGAAATTGTAACTCAAAATTTAAAAAAAAAAAAAAAAAAAAAAAATTGTGTAATTTAGGGGTCCGGAATCTTTCGTCGATGACATTCGTCCAACTCCAGACTTGGAAGTTTATGCGCGAATTACTACGAAACTTTAAAAGCAAGAAGAAGAAGGAGAAAGCGACAAACTTGGAACCCGTCCCAAAAGCCGGACTAAATTTGGTTATTTAGGTATTTAGGATTTGCGAGGATTTGCAATTGGCTGCCGAAGGGAGTCAAGTTCTCGTAAAGAAGTCTGGTCTGGGATTTTGATGGTCATGACTGGACATTTCAAACTGACCACTAATATATTCGATTTCCCTGAAGAGACAAATACTACCTATCATAGTTCAAGTTGTGTACGTGTGCACACGAACACACATTTCGCAACCAGCACTCAGAGGAAATTATTACATGCACAACAGGTTAGTTATCTAAAACAGTGTAGTAATTAATAAATAACAACATGATTATCATTAACCTTTTAGCGGCCGTCGTTGGGCATACACCTTCCCGAAGATTTGCCTGACTTCTCTATCACGGGCGTCACACAGCCAATACTTTCTGAACTTATTTAGCTCATCTCGCCATCTCATATTTTGCCAGTTGCATTTTCGCATATGATCTATAGGGATCAACATTTTAAGTTGGGCGGTCTGGCAGCTGTCTGACAATCTTGCAACATGACCAGCCCATCGCCATTTAAGTTTTCTAATTCTTTCTATGATATCTCTGACTTCTGTCTTTTCCCTTACATACTATGTTGTCTCGTGATCTCTCCATGTGAGGTTGAGCATGTTTCTCCCATATGCACGTTGTGTGGTTTTCAGTTTGAGGGTCAATCTTTTGCTTAGGTTCCACGTTTCTGCTACATAGGTGACTACTGGGGAATGGATTGGTTGTGTAATTTTCTTTTCAGGACTTTTGGGTTTTCTTGTTCTCGGAAGTTGAGCTTGATCAACTGAAACTTGCCAACCAAATGTGATACTTTGCTTGATTTCTTCTTCTTCTGAGGATTTCACGGAGATTCGTTGTCCTACGTAGATGTAGTGGTCTACTTCCTCCAGCTTGTGATTTTCTATTCTGATCGTTGAGTCTTCGTTCCCAACATGTTTGTTGTACATGATGTTTCTTTTGCTGAAGTTCATGTGAACGCCAACTTTCTTGCTTTCTTCATTCAGTTCGTCTAGCGTTCTTAGGAGATCATGAAGGTTGTTTGCAAAAAAAAAAAAGACAATGACGTCAGTAAATCTGCGATTACTTATATATTCGTTATCTATTCTAATTCTTTTTTTCTCTGAGTCTAGGTTTCGGAATATCATCTCAAAGCAGACTGTAGAGAGATTGGATGAGCTGGTACCTTCCCTTGAGACGGCCCTGAGTCTTCATATTGCCTGATGAAAGAACTGCTGTGTCAGTAAATATGCTGCAAAACTAGCGTTCTTATGAGCCACCACCGGTAACTAATTTTTCAGAGTCCATATTTACTTTCTCCTCCCTAATAATTAACGCGGGGAGGTGCAACTACAGATTTTTCAAAATATTCCCATCAAAAGACAACGATCATAAACAATGCAAGGGGGAAAACTTTGTTAAACTATTTTTAGTTGAAGGAAGTTCAATTGTATCCGCTAATTCGAACGATTTTAACATTTTGTGACACCAAACGACTTTTCCGTTCAACTGAATTTTGTCGGTGGTCATAGTTTCCTCCCCTCACCCCATTTTACTCCCCCGCTTATTTAATTGTGACAGATTTTCCAGCCCCCGACTTATTCCGACCCTGAAAGAGAACATTGCTGCCCACTAAAATTTGTCACGGAATTAAGTTGATGAGAGATCAAGATCAAGACTAAGTTGACTGAGCCTTATTCGAGTGAGCGTCTTAAATCGATAAATTTTTCAATCACTCCGGATATTTGAACCGACATTTTTGAACATCTGGGAATGGGGTAATTTAAAAAAAGAAACTCTTTTTGTCCTCAGGTAGAATAAAAAAACAAAAAACAAAAAAGAAAAAACAAAAAGAAAAACAAAAAAAAAACAAAAAACAGTTCAGTTTATTTCCCGTAAGTTTCTATGAAGTATCAATGTCAATTCATAACGTCATACAAAACTCATTGATCGGGGATATTCTTAACAATTACAAATCATAGTAAATTTTGACGAATCTCCTCTTCATCTGATCTTTGTTTCGATGTTCTTGTAAACAACCCGAGGGTTGCGCTAAAAAGCAAAAGAAATAAAATGAAGAAAAGACAGGCTCAAAATCCACTCCATTTTCTATTCCGACTGAAGATGATTACTACAGCCTTTTTACTGTACATATATAATACACAAAAATTATGAAAATATATTTTTTTCAGTACGTATTTACTAGAATGAAATAAGCTCTCGCATATCAGTAAGATAGATTTCGGAGACTTGTAAGAATTGTCAGTCTACCACTTGGTCATGATTTCAAATCACAGCACGAGAATGGTTATTTGATATCGGTATTTATTTTTTAAAATAAAATAAGCCCCTGTGTATTTATAGCATAAATCTTGGCAGATATAGGACTTTCCAGTCTGGCTGAGTCTGTGAGAGTGTCAATCACCAATCAATTGGTTATGATTTCAAATCATGGAAGGGGATTTTAATTTCCCTAGGTTTGGTGAGGATTATTCTTGTTACAGTAGGAAAACAAAGTTAACTCCAGGTTTGGAATGGAATTTGACTATAATTATAATTCTCCATCGTAAAAGTGTCGTACGTCGTAAAGAAACTGATTTGCGATATTGTTCTATGAGTGTGTATGAAGCACAAAGTACACTTATATTTCCTGTTTTAATGACTTTCTTAGTAGCACGGTAATAATGAATCGATAAAATTTTATTGGTAATATTTCAGGCTTACTGATCCATGATTCTTAACAACACATTTCATAACGCTTTCGTAAATCAGTTTGAAAACGGCGTTGACCAGCAAAGCCGAAATATTAACAACAACAACTAAATGAAATAGAATGTTTGCCGAAAAGAGAAAACATGAAGAGTTGTAATACAACGAATAGAGCAGTCTGTGGATGACACAATTACTATATATATATATATATATATATATATATATATATATATATATATATATATATATATATATATATATATATATATATATATACTTATTTCCATTTTCTATAAGATATAATTCAAGAGGGCTTCTTCGTTATTCTCTTGACGTTGTAGGAGCAGAGACTTTCTATATATGCGTCTTTAGAAGTTTGTCTTGAATGTTGTTTCATTTCAAAAGTAGATTAAGTCTCTTCTGAAATATACACTGAGTATAAGTATATCCGATACATCGGAAAAAAGATTCTAGCACCCTTAGACAGCTTCAAAATTGAATGATTTTGACCAGCGATTTGGAAAAAAATTGAAACAAGATTGAAAAGTTATATAAAAAAATCAGAAATCTTTCAATAAATTTCTGTCAATTTAGGAGTTGTGTAAATATTTTGAAATGAAGGTTTTGAAGTGAAGGGAATATACTCATTATATACTGGGGAACATTCCATGTAGTTCTATTAGTATTAAATTAATCGCATATTTATTATGAAATATCATTCAAAATTCCTTTTCTCTGTTTTGTTTACTAAAATTCTTGTCATAAGAGGCGTACATCTCAGTGTGGGTCATATCTAATTGACAGTGTAGGTTCTTCAAAATATGGTTGGTCGCAAGATCCTGCTAACTGGATTGCAGGTTCAAAATAAATAAGTCAATCAATAGATAAAGACTAAGTAGGAGATTATTGGTGACAATGAAATAATTCTAATTTCTAATAAGAATGTATCTAAAAATATCATTATTATTATTACCTTTGTTTGATTTTTTGAAACGAATTAAATCACAAAAGGCATTGTTGATAAACTACAACTAGAGGTTTAACGTGTGTGTGTGTGTGTGTGTGTGTGTGAGAGAGAGAGAGAGAGGGGGAGAGAGAGAGAGAGAGAGAGAAAAAGGTTGGTAGGCAACACGTGTAGGTATACAGTACAAGCACGTTCTACATATTTATATCTTTGAAACGAGTACAAGTTCAGTTCCATTTCAATTTTGAGTGTTTGGAGTGGTCTTTTTTTAGTCATAACAAGTTAATGACCTCAGCTTGAGATAGAATGGATCGTTTATTATATGTCAGTGGGTCGTGAGGTTATTGAATACAATTGAACTGATTCGAGATCGAAAATGTTTGAAAAAAAAAACGTTATGTAGATGTCGAAAATAGACATAATAATGACGTTCAGATTTAAACTTTGAGTATCAGCGAAAACTGTGACATGATAGACAGAATTCCAATTATATCCTGAAGATGGACTCCAACACGAAGCATCGATCTGAGATATAATGGAATCTTTAGAAATGGACTTCTTGGAAGTGGAGAGTTCTTCACGGACAAAGGATGAAAAATATCGTTAGGTAATTAGTAACGTCGATGATTTTCATGAATTTTTATACGGGCATATATATATAGGAGTGGGAAAGCTCATTAAGTCATACATTATTATAATAGTACTATCAAGTCACAAAAAGGATGGTCATACAACAATTGAACAAACGGAATTCTTGAAGAGCTCAACATCTGTATTTTCAAAATAATAATAATATTCCTATCTTTTCATCCCCATTATAACCAGTACCTCACCTGAGAATTCAATTGTGTAGGTTTTTCGGCAATTCGCACCGGCTAGGGACGTGAAAGACACGAAAAACCTTTCTGGATCTTCGTTCTCGAAGTGAAACCATCATTATTCGAAGTAATTTCAATTAAAACAAAACAACCACAAATGAACAGAATCTCATCTGAAATAGGCACCAATATCCCAAATGCTGAGAAAACAATAATATAATATTCATGAATAGAACAGATCGGAATAGGAAAAACAACTTAATACAAACTGAAATGATGTAACTAACCTGAGACAATAATATCCTTGAAGATATATATATATATATATATATATATATATATATATATATATATATATATATATATATATGATTGTAGACTGCGTTAAATTAAATTGAAACTCTTATTCGAAAAAATCTTTATCATTAGATGGTGAAAGTATCATTTGGCCTGGACTACGTAAATAAGATAAACAATTGAAGAAAATGAGGCTACCGCAGGAATAAAACCTACGACCAATAGGGTAACCATTTCATCGTAGCTTTGCTCTGACCATCGTGCTAAACATCCACTGGTAATGCAAAGGCCCAGATAACTGTTTCAACTCTAAATTGTCTATTCTATTTACTTAGTCTATGGCAAATAGTACATTCACCGTGTAATAACGGGAGATCATTTCAAATAAGTGTTTCAATATCACATAACGCAATTCATAATCATTCTGTCAGATCATATATCCATTCATTGATCACACACACACACACATATACATATATGTGCGATTGTGTGTATTTTTGACGGATAATCAACTTATACATTTAAATATAATATCATATTGTATATTCAAAAAAGTAAATCTGCATTTGAATGTGTTTATCGGAGGAAAAGTAGAAGTCGTTCAGCTCAACTTTTTTTTATCCGACTGCAATTTGATCAAAATAATTTTTTTTACATTTATTGCTTGTCTCTATTTCTCTCAGTGTATGGTAAATGTATTATCAGTGGGTCAGAATTATCTAATTGGGTAGCAGAAGTATTTTATACAGTTTTTTTAATAGAAAAGCAATAAAATCACGTCTTTTGGCAGTATGTCCTGTTCTTGGTGATCAATCAAATATTGGAATGAGGGGTGAACAATAAAATTTTCTCACCTTTTTTTGATTACTGGAATGTTTGAATTTCCAGAAAATAGGAGAGTACAGAGTGCCCAACATAGCATGAACTTACTTTGTTAATCAAACTACGCTCTAAAAACCTATTTAGATTTAGAGAAAAAAGTATAGACATATCGAGGAGATTAATTTTTCAGCCCTCTAGCCCCATTGATACGACCTGTGCATGTGAGAAATACGTACATAGCCAGCCACTTGCTTGAAAACTAAAGAAATCTTTCGACAGTTTTGGTGACAGATTTGATGCACGGTTTCATATTTGACCAATTTGAAATTATCAATACGAAAAAAGATTCATCTGAGATATTTCTACGACTAAATTTTGTGAATTTTCAATACGAGGAACCAATTGATGTAACTTGGCAACCAATCAGGGAGAACATTACGGCTCATGCATGAACAGACACTCTTCTGTTGGGTTACTCATACTGTGAGACGCCATTGAAAGCAGTAATATAGTCTCTGATCGCTGCATTGATAAGGGCAAATCCTCAGCATTCTTTTTCGTCTCTGACTGATTTCTGTTTTATAACTACACTACCCAGGTCCTTCAGCCCCGGTTCAGTCCACATTTGGCCCCCTTCGACTTCTGGCTTTTCCTAACAAGATTTCAGGCTGAGGACATGATTAAGGAGAAAAGTGAAAGGGGTTCAAAGTGATTACTTTGAAGGAGACTATTGACACTATAACCTTAGGCTATTTTTCGTTGAAATGATCCAAATGATCGAAAAAGTGTCAAAGACGTTGACACTCAGAAATTGACAGAATGGTATCAACTTTTGGAAATAGTCTTGAATGGTCACAACCGTCAGAAAGTGTTGCCAATTATCAAGACCATTTAAAATTGTTTGCAATAACCTTGATCCTTAAAAAACATCGGGGAATTAATTAGTCCATCAGAAAGTACCGGGAATAATCTTACATCACAAATAATTTGAATCAGGGCCCCCGAGAGCAGGGTGCAGGCAGTGTTAGGGTGACAAAGGAGGACCCAGAAGTTTGTTGCGAAACTTATAAATCAGTATGCTTAGCGAATATAGCGCGGCATGTAAAAAAGGTTATAGCAGATGAATATAGAATGGCTAAATGACGAGGGTGTGAGTGCAGTAGTCATGTGAAGGAACCGAAAACAGCTTTGCATGGCTTGAAAAATCCTCTCATTGGCTTTGTTTGGAAGTGCGTATATCTCCGAGAGTTGTGCCTGAGGATAAGAATCATAAGTTGTCCGTATTCTATATGAAAAAAAATTGAATATGATGCTATTCCCTCAGTAAAGTCAGTCCTTCATGTGAGATATATTACACCAAAGATAAAATCAAGAAACTGTCGCTCTTTCAAACTTGGTAGGCCAGGCAAACCACGGGCACGGAAAAAGAGAACACACCAACCCTTCCGAAAAAAAGGTCTGGCTAGCTACTCAAAAGAAACTGTACGTGATCGATGTATTTTGGCAGCATGTCTAGTTGGAAGTGATCATTAAAAAACGTAAAAGGAGATGATCAATGTGTAATTTGATCTCCTGCCTTTCTTTAGACCATTAAAAAGTCCTTATTCTCAAAAAACGAACGTAAGGCTGCAAGATATAAACTAAGGAACCAATTTAGCATAAATGCAGGTTGTAAATTGAACCCTCACTGAAAATTCATTTGCAGGGGATTTTCAAGAATCAAAAAAAAAAGTTAATAAGGAGTAAATGATTAAATTTTCTGCATCTTACCACCATAAGTGTGGCCTGTGCCCGTACATTCATTACCAGCCAGAATCACTTAAAAACTGGAAAAACCTATATTAACTCATATTGACAATTTATGTGAACAGTTTCTAAGAATCAAGATGTGTAAGTCAGGCAGCTAACAGGAACCTGTACAACAATCAATGTATAAGATGTCCAGTGTTCACTGAAGCTAAATAACAAAACCATGCATGGCAGACCATGTATGGAGGAAAAAAATAATTAGATATTTCTCATTGTGAAAAAACAAAGTAGTTGACAACAGCCACCATAGAAAAGTTTAGAAGACAAAAGAACTGCATCTGAGATGTTGTTAGAAATTGTATGAGAAATTCGAAGGATAAAATTTAAATTTTCACTAAAAGAATTACGAAGAATGGTTTCTTGTCAAAACATATTCTTCTGAAAAAAATTTTCTATATACACAATGCAGTCGTGTATCAATAACTAATCAACAAATGGATGGTTTCATTTAATCAAAGAATCCGACAGAAAAAGCAATTCACTTGTTAGAATTAATTGAACAACAGAACAGTAAGAGAAATTAATAACAGTTGATAATAAATATATGTAGCCATCAATATATATATATGTATATATACATATATATATATATATATATATATATATATATATATATATATATATATATATATATATATATATACACACACAATTGTAGAGATTATCTAACGATATACATATACATAATTATGAGGACATTTTTTCTTATTTCTAACCGACACCGACATCGACGTATTTACACGGAGAAAATATGTCAATCCGCCAAGGCAGTGTATATTGACAATCAATACAGAAATGGACTGCTGCGGGGATCGAATCTGCGTCCAACTCAGGAGGCCATCTTAACGCGATGACGATCTACCAATTGAGCTAAGCAACCAAATTTCTTTCTCTCTCCCTCTATCTGCCTGTCTGTCTGTCTGTCTGTCAATCTATTTCTCTGTCATGTATAGTGGTTTATGATATCAATTAATATCGATAAAAACATAAGCATGAGACATGATGTGATTTAATTAGCACCATGAACCAGTGTTTGACCGTGAGTAGAAAGCCATAATTTCCGAATGCTGATTCTCAAAGTTGCCAAATCCCCTGTGTTTGGAAGTCTGACAATTTTTTCCCCTTATTTGACTTAATTTTGTTAGAACTTAATAAAGGAGAAAGTATTATTTTATCCTTAGAAGTAAAAGATCTAATGAAAATTCTAAAGATCGATGTAAACGATATTTCAGAGATCACATTTAAACAAAATTTTAGAATTATTTACTATTTCACAAGCAAAGAGAATTTATCCTCAATTCTGGTAAGAGTATTCATCATCATCATCAGCAGCAGCAGCATTTAAGTGTCCATCGTTGGACATCTACGTGATGTTGAGCATGTTACTCTCATGTGAACGATGAGAGGTTTTCAGTTTGAGGGTCAATCTTTTGGTCAAGTTCCATGTCTCTGCTCCAGAGGTGACTATCGAGGGTGCATTGGTTAGGTACTTTTCTTTTAAGGACTTTTGGGATTTTCTTGTTCTCAGAAGTTGAGCTTGATCAACTGAAACTTGCCAACCAAATGTGATACTTTGCTTGATTTCTTCTTCTTTTGAGGATTTCACGGAGATTCGTTGTCCTACGTAGATGTAGTGGTCTATTTCCTCCAGCTCGTGATTTCCTATTCTGATAGTTGAGTCTTCATCCTCAACATGTTTGTTGTACATGACATTTGTTTTGCTGAAGTTCATGCGAAGGCCAACTTTCTTGCTTTCTTCATTTAATTCGTCCAGCATTATTTTGAGATCATGAAGGTTCTTAGCATGAAGGAAATCTGAGACTACTTAATTATTCGCTGTCTATTCTGATTTTCTGTGTTCCCATTCTAGGTTCAGGAGATCATCTCATGACAGGCTGTGAAGAGTTTGGGCGAGCTGGTACCACCTTGTCTCACTCGTTTTTCGAGTTGAAAGGGTTGAGAATTTTTTAGATTCAATGGGACTATTAAGCTATTTATCGAAATAATGTTTTTAGTGAATGACTTTGAATCTTAAACTGAACCTAGTCTTTTTTTCTGTTCGTTTAATTTTTGATGTTTTTTTTTTGTACTTTTGTAGTTGTAGTAAGTATTAAATAGAAAATTTTGCTCCTAATATTTTGATGGGTGTTGATTGGAAGGATACCTAATAGAATATTACAGGGGAGATAATCTATCAATCGTTTTTTGGTAGAATTCTAACTCCATTTGCAACCAAAGTAAACCTTTGTCTTAACTATTCATGTAAGAAAGGTACTTTCAAGTACCACATGTTATTTCTCCTTTTGTCGATTGATTTGAAACCAGAGTGTCCTCGAGGTACTTGTTCTTCTAATTTCTATTAGAAACCGTCAACTAAAACAGTCAACGTAGATTCTTTTAGTTTTCAGCTGGGCTGGTTGGCTATATATGTACATACTGTGCGGATGAAGCTAGAGGACTGATCATTTTAAAAGCTCATTCCTTATTTTGCCTATAAAGAATTTTAAAAAATCCCCTAAATAGGTTTTTAGTCGAGTGGAGGATCAGTTTGCAATGAATCTTCCTTTACTTTGTACCCGGTAGCATTCACACTTGTTTATAGCTTAAATATAGACTTTTTAGCGCCCAGCAAAAGGAAAGAAAACCAATTTTTTCATTAGTTTTTTTTTTCAAAGTTTTTATTGATCATCAGATGCACATGATGCTGCCAAAAGACATTGGTCACGTTAAGGATTCTATTCTTATTCATTATCCAGTGTTGTTTTTTCTAAACAACCTTTGAATGTAAATTTAAAAAAAATAACAAAATTACAGAAAGATTTTCAATAAAAAAGTCAGGACTAGAAGGGTTACTGGATAAGGGGGTAACGTGTCTTCCCTTATAGAACGTGCAGGTGAAAAGACCGGAGAGGATAGCACCTGATCCCGGAATAATTTTGAAGAAAAAATTGCTTTTTGTCAGTCAAAGCTTTTATTTTTTAAATTGCCGTTTTTATGTTTTGTGAAAAACTGGAAACGTTCTTTGTTTCCCCCTTCCATTTCATTATTTGAAGTCCTTCCTTTTTTTTTGTTTTAATGGATTCCTCCTTACAACTGCTTGAAAGTCAGACCATTGATGCGCTACTTCGATCTCATGGATTGTATGTTAACGTAATCGAAAATTCAAATCGCCTTCATTTACAGTCTTTTCTTTTAAAAATATCTTTCTTTGAAATTTTGTTTTGGTATGTCAGTCAGTCAATCAGTAAGTCAGTAACCGTGATCAGTACTATAGATGCCCGGACAGAGAGAAGATATTCAGTCTTTGAGGATTATTAATATCAAACAGATATAGAATAAAACTTTAATTTAAACATGGCCTCAGATCAGATGGAAATGCCGAAGTAAAAAACATTCTAAAAAAAAAACGTTGATGAATTGATTAAGTGACAAATTCATTCTATAATTGAAAAATCAAAATTTTCTCTTCTTACTGTAGAAACTCATCGAATACGTGCGCAAAACACGCTTCAAAAAGCAAGGAAATATAATTAAATTCTTTTTCCGATGTGTTTATGTGCATAATCATTACTGCCCAATTGATTTGAAACGTATTCAACACACACACGCACACACACATGCACACACACACACACACACACACAGGCATATATATATATATATATATATATTTATATATATATATGTATTCTTTTGTAAATGTATATTCTTTTATGTATGTATATATATATTTGTACTCTCTCTCTCTCTCTCTCTCTATCTATCTATATATATATATATATATATGTATATACATATATATATATATATGTTGTCGTTGGTTTTCCTTTGTCTTGAAAGACAACGGAGAGTGCACTAAGGATTAGCCTATGATAGAGCAGCAACGCCTGTGATTAAAACAATATGTATACATATATATATATATATATATATATATATATATATATATATATATATATATATATATATATATATATATATGTATATATATATATATATATATATATATATATATACACATATACATGTATATATATATATATATATATATAGTTGATAGTGATATTCATAGGAACATTAGAAGTATTCTACGTCGAGCCATCCATACACACACACACACACTCACACACATATATATATATGCTTACTATTTTCTCGAAACCTATGAAGAAAAAGTGTTTCTTTCTCGAAGACAGGCATTTTATTTCGGTCAGAGGACTTGCATAAATGTATGAGATGGGAAAATGGCGGCAAAATGATTTTCTTAAAAATAACCATGAGTGAAAAATGAACAAAGGAATAAATCATCTTGAAATTTCTATGGACCAAAATCTACAGATCAATAGTGGACTGCGTGCAGAATCAATAGTGCGTAATGCATGTACCTATTTGTTTATATTCACATATCCTTACATCCGGCCACTCATATATATATATATATATATATATATATATATATATATATATATATATATATATATATGTATGTATATATATACATATGTATGTATATATATGTGCATACTTATGTATATATATGTATATATATATATATATATGTATATATATATATATATATATGTATATACATATGTATGTATATACATGTGTATACTTATGTATATATATATATATATCTATATATATATATATATATATATATATATATATATATATATATATATATATATATATATATCGCTGTTAAAAAGGATCTGAACTTTTAAAACAGTGCAGCAATGAGATGTTTTTAGAGGACCCATTAACGTTATGCTATGTAGCAGTGACTTTGACCATTTGCTTAAAAAATGTATTACGCCTTGTTGTTAAGTATTTGAATTACACGTACTAGAATGAAGGCGTGTGTAAGATGTTTTTTTTTCTTTCCAAGTCAAATGCCGACAATCACATCAGTAAACTGTAAGCTGTGATTGGTGGAAATCGTCGCCTGGCTTCTACAGATTCTTAACCTAATTTCTACAGATTCTTACCGACTCGAAAACCCCACGGACAGTTAGGTGACAATGTCCACATGTATAGTAGCGTGGATTATCCAGTCCGTAATTCTACATAGTTATAAGCTGAATCTTAATCTGAAATGGTTAGTTCAACGTCTGATGAATGCAATTTCTGTAATATTCTTGCATGTTTTTAAACTTCACACAGAATTTGCTATTGTGGTACTATGTGTAAAGATCCTTTGTTTTGTTGTCATTTGGGTCATCAGTTGTTCACTATGTAACAGTTGGGGATTTAAAAACAAAACATTTATATTAACATGGCTCCCCAGCAATGTTAATCAAACACTACTCCCCTCATCTATGATTTTAATATATAACCCATGTCATATCACACATAGTTTATTATCTTAAGTAGGGTATAACGTCTTAATGTATTGCCAATGAGTGCTTTTTTATAATATACACCATTCAGTTCCTGGAAAGACAAGGCTTAATTTCGTAGGTTACCCCCAAAATTCAAAGCTGTAAAGCTCTCTAGACTATATATATATATATATATATATATATATATATATATGCAATTATAGAGATACACCATCACTGTAATCTCGTGTTCTCATAAACTGTTTTTCTAGCTTATGTGTATGCATATATGAATGACTTTAGATTTCTGATCAGCACTTTCCAGCTGATTGTGTTATTCAAAACTTTTAGCTTTTTACAGCATCCAGTGACGTCCATAATATGTTGTAAAATCTCAAAAAGTTGTAGCAGATCTGATCTTCAGGAATTGTGGTGTGCAAACATTCAAATACTGATCGTCATATAATTTACGCTTTCATTACTTTTATCATATCATTTTTGTCTGGTCCAGATATGAGAAATGGATATTGCATATTAACAATATACACTTACAAAAAAAACAGTAATTTGTAACTGTATACAGGGGCATCCCAGGGTACTGGCAACGCAGGCTTTTGCCTAGGGCGCCATGTGCTAGCGAGCACTTGCCATATGTCTGAGACAGTTGGAATTTCTAAATAGAAATTGAAAAATGAATAAACTGTCAAAATAAAAAATTCCTTGATGTGAATTCAGATTAGTCAGGAATATCTGAGTTAGATACTTTCTATCGTGGTGAAACAGAAAAAACAAAACAAAAAACAACAAACAAACAAACGAAAAACAAAACAACAAAAAAAAAAAATTGGTAAAAGAAATTAGCATGACCGACTAAGATGGGAAAATATTACGATGGCGCAAAAATAACTTGCGTTTTTTTGAATTTTTGACTTGGATGCTTATTTAAAATAACAAAAACATTATTTAAGCATCTTCTTGTAATATGCGTAATAAAGCATGGATTCCTCTCCATCGATTTAAGCTGTACGATTTTTCACTATTTATTCTGGTTTATTTGGGATGGAAAAAACAAACTCAATCAATTCTATTGTATGAGTTCTAAATGAGACGTAAAGCAATGGAAACAATATCAACGTAAGCATTTGGCCAGGGGAAACAACTTACAGCTGAAGATTGGTTCAAATAATTTAGAAATGAGCCTTGATTTTGTGAACGTACTTCAATGATTGACAACACCAAATAGAGGATAATTATTGAGACATACCCACGCAAAACAGCACAAGATATTACAGAGGAACAAAACTTTGATCATTCAACAGTTTCAAGTCAAAACGTCCACAAGATGAAACGTCAAATTTCTAGAATGTCAAATTCATAAGATGCCTTATGACAAGAACGCCCAACCATCACAAACGTCCAATGCAAAATGGGCCAATGCAAAACTAGCCAATGCAATAACGTCGAATGCGAATGTAAAGGTACAGTTAAATGGATACGTGCCTTACACCATCCCTGCAGCGCATACCCTCTCAATAATTGTATGGTATGAAATGTTGATATCTCGTGTCACTGATCTCATTTTTTTTTAGATTTGCTTACTAGCATACATGCACACTCGTGTCAGATATGTACTCACGCACACACATGTATATAAGCAAACTTCATACACATGCTGTCCATGCCATACCGTATATGCACATACCACATACACCAAAAATCAAATGATAAAATCATGCCCAAAAGACATACATATACACACATGTATTTCAAGAGATGGACATATTTGGTCCAACAGAATGAATTATAAATTACATTACATTATATAAAAACTTCTTTGAAAGGATCTCCCATTGTTACACGGTTGATATATCACTCAATTTAGACAACCTAGATAGAATAAATGATTAAAAGAATGGGACTGCTGCTGGAATCGAACCTGCCACTGATATACACCCATTTTTTTATACATACTGTTGCGTTGAAAGCGATGGAAAAGAACGAGAATGAATTTAAAAATTTAAAATCTATTTACGTTGTCTAAATTGAGTGATATATCAATCGTGTAACGACGGGAGATCGTTTCAAATAAGTTTCTATATAATTCAATGCAATTAATAATTCATATAAACATATACGAAATACATACAGCTCACATTCACACATACATGCACTCTCATGCATACGTGCATACAACTGACTAGTATGCACACACGTGCGCATACATAAACAAAACAAAGTCTCACTCACACATACAAGCACATATCGAATGTACACATACATACCATAAAACACATTCACAGATACCATATACGCTTGTATATGAATATACGTACGCACTCTATGTAGACGAATGCCTCTTACGCACATGCATATACACACAGAATCCTTATGCACTCCATTGACACACATGCAGCATACATACATTCCAAAGATTTACACTACATTGAAACACATACCAGCTGTGAGTTTATGTGTATTCGTGGCGTGTGAATTTGTGTGTCAATATATACGTATGTGTGGGATGTGTCCACGTATAGTTTGTGTACGTATATGTGAGTGTATTGGGTTAGTGTGGATATGGTGTATTGGCGTGAATATGGCATGCGTGTGCACGTGTATATGTGAGTATAATGCATGTGTATATGTGACATATGTGCATGTGTGTGGATAGCATTACGCATTCGTGTGTGTATGTGGCGTGTGCGCATGTGTCATGTGTGTAGTTCACATATAACGAGTGTGTATCAGTAGAGTGTGTGTATGTGTCTATGATTATGCGAACGTGTGTGCATGTGCACGTGTGTGGTTTGTACGTATGAACCTATACAATTGAAAATAACTTTAATATTTGATTTTTCATGTGTAATATATATCTATGTGTGTAAAAGAAAACAGCAATTATTTTTACATCAACCTGAAACTCTAGTTTAAAAGGCGTCGAAGATCAGTTTGCCCAGGGCATCATAACTTTATGTCCGTCTGGTCCCCACATCTTGACCAGGACTTCATCCGAGAAGGTGTTGCTTTGTATCATCATGTATTTCGATTGTTAAAATTTTTTTTTAGTCAATGGAAATTCAGAAATAAGGACGACGTCAATTCATGTATTTTAGCTTTCAAGTAAAAAAAAAGAAAAAAAAGTAGAATATTTGGGGTGTGAAAAATAGAAATAGAAAAATGGCCTTTCAGCCCTCTAGCTCCATTGGTGTGGCCTGTACGCGTGATATATACAAGAATACATAGCAAGCTAGCCAAACCAACTTAAAAACTGGAGAAACCTAGGCTGCGTTTGCAAAGTTTTACAAATAACGTTTTGCAGTTGTTTTCCAGCAATACCCTAAATCACATATCTTCGTATACAGGTCATCTAAAGAGGAAGATTTTATTGAATGAACTCAAGTCTTTATTTGTTCCCATGAAAAGAAAACCGATGGACTTTAATCTGCTGATCGTGTTGACTGAAAAAATCGGTTCACTTTTTCCAATTTATTTGTTGGAGAAAGTTCAATTAAGAAACCGTCTCTGAAAGCAAGAGACCAAAGTGCACCATTTTGCTGAAACACTGTATCTCCTTTCAGTTTTAATCGTGTAAATTCAGGAGTAAAGTAATCTTGGTGTGGGATACGGTTTGCAATCTCTTCTATTAAAGCCATGGATCAATCCTAATTCTGTAAATGAAATCGTTAATAAACTAGAAAGCACTCAGCGCAAACCTCCGCCAACGCCATTGTAACGAAGAATTGAATAACCAGGTTATAAATCCCAGACTATACCGTGACAAAAATTTGTAATAATTATTCACAATCAATAGTTACAGAAATAACTATACTGAAGTTTGACGTATAATGACGTCACCAAAATGTTAACAAAATTGTAAAACAACCCTGAATTCGCTCTCGAATTATTTTGGTGGTATAGATTTTTAAACTTCCCGTAATTAGCGGACACACATGAAATAGAATATATATATATATATATATATATATATATATATATATATATATATATATATATATATATATATATAGTGGATTTAATAGATAATATGGAAGTTAAGAAAAAAGGATCACACACACACACACACACACACACACACATATATATATATATATACATATATATATATATACTGCTCAATATTTGTTGAAATGGTTCAATCTTACTACGTTAACAAAATTTTAAAAAATACTTGGATCTGCCCCCAAATTAGGCCACTTGTTACCTCAGCCCATTGTTCACCATTCCACAAAATATCATTTTGGATTTGTGGAAAAACAATTCAAAACCGACAATCAAACGTAAGTCAATATATAATCTCTGTCCAACTTTGTTGGTGGAAGAAACAGTAATGAAAGAAATTATTGCTAAACAAGGATAGAATGAATAAAGATTCTGGGATGATTTTCACACACAGATTTATCATGTATAGAAGTGAAGTTATAAAAATCTCAGCACTGCACCTGAGAACTTTAGCATAACTCTATATTTCATGACAATGGCATATCACAACCAGCCAACTTACAGACAAAGGGTTGATCAATATGAGGCCCATAAAAATCACATTTAGCACTGCCTTGTGACTGAAAGCACATCTTGTTTTGCATAAGAAATAGATTTGCTGTTATTTGTTCTATATCCAAGCTTACAAATGGTGATTTCTCACGGTTGTACGGTACGGAGATTCAAATAAGCGTCTTGCTCTCGACGCACCCAAGGATCGGATTCCGATAGGACTGAATAGGGCCTGTATGAAGCCATTGCAGTAATTGATTTCGGGGCCCCATCGTATCTGGGGCTCCCATCGCCTAAACAGGCACAGTTCGATTATGCCCCGGACTGGCCATGAGTTTAGGTCTCTTCGTCTTCCCCCTTCAAAATACCTTCCATAATATAAGAAAAAAATGGTGCAAATGAATTCATCAGATAGAAAATATTATTTCTGTGATTATTCGACGAATGACTCTAACTGGCATTCTTAACTACGTTTCGACCGGTTCTTCCTTTTTTGCGCTCCCCAAGTGTATGCTTGAAACGGTGGACGTCTTCACCAGAGAGAAAGCGGAGATTGGAGAGAAATATTAAGAGATGGAATACTCTCCTGGGGAATGTTGAAGGGTTCAGCAGCCGAAACAGAGCGTTTTTAACAGAAAAGGTGGATTTGTAGTCCAAATGATTCATTGTTAATGAAAAGACACTAGAGGCCTGCTTAGTCGATGAGATATTTGCACTCACGACTGAAGTCGGTGCTTGAGTCTGGGTGAAAATCGGAATTTCAAACATGGACTTTCAGAATAAGTATACCCTGCCCACTTGTAGATTGGTGCAATACAATCTTTCATCCCTCGTTTCTTCTATTGGGCTTTATATGTTGTCATCACGTTTTTGCTATTGTTGGTCTGGACAATGAAGATTATGTTCACCTTTGAAGCCATTTCTGGTGAAAAAAAGGTATGTTTTATACACCGTTAAATACGGTAATTATTCGTCACCAGTCAACCGTAGACTGTAGCCACCACTTTAGCCCAGAAACAAAAAATGGAATAAGATAAAAGGAACAATATAATTAGTTCCAGACGTTTGTTAATTGGCATTTTTCCACCTAGTTTGATGATGGCCTTTAGGGCGAAAATATTTTCTCCAAAGATCAGATATAAAAGAAAAATGAACGATTAATAACGGACAACTTGATTCAGTTTCACATTTCAGTAATTTATCAATTCCTATGAACCGGAAAAAACACGATTGAAGTTCAGACCATAAATGTGCTGGTTCGATCTCATAGATATTTATCCTGGAGGTAACACGCAAAAACGCAATTAAGACATTTTCTCTCCCCTGCACTCTCAAAAGTGACACCGACAAAAGCTTCTTCACTACTGTCATAATTCTTATTATTGCCACTATCAAGACCATTTACACCAACATATTGACATTTAATAAGTTGAAAATCAGTTAAAAAAACCAAAATCTCCAGTAAGAATAACTTTAGTATTTTCCTTGAATTATAGTCTTATTCAGTGGTTTCGAAACTTTGAAACAAATCGAGGACCCTTTCTACAAAGGAAGTCTTCTGGTTGACCCCGATTTTTAGACAGTAATCGATGATTAGTAGGCAATTTTTTACCCTTAAAATCATATTTATTTTGGATAAATTACATCTTTTTGAATTCCAATATAAAGTGCAGGTCTGTGTACCATAATTATGTTTTCGATAGCTGTACGGTGGATGGTGTTGTTTCTCTGCCACAAGATCGCTATGACAGATCTAGAAGGAACACTGCTGCGGACTCCAAGCATTATTTGTCGAACCCTCAGGGGTAAACGGCCCCCCCTTTGGATACTACTGGACTCTAATTGAAAGACACGGTAACTTCCTCACCAATCAAGTCTGCATTGCAATAATTAGTAAATTAATTCCCTGCAAAACATATGCATATTAAGTAAAACAACGATAGTGTGATATTAAGCGAAATTCGAAACGAAATTATCAGAAATGGCTGTTAAGAAGACATCTAAAAAGAGAAACAGGATAACTGGTAATAATAGCCCAAAACAAACAAATCATCAAACTAATTATGAGAAAAAGAGAAACAATTAATCATATAATGAGGGAGTGAAAAACTATTTCTGAAGCAGATATAATTGAATAGAAAGAGTGATTCATCAGGAATCCTGAATGGAACTAAGGTTCTGCCATACAAAGAAAGGTAATCATCAAAAAATAGAAAATTGTTTTAATATAAATGATAGGTGCCGGAAATGAACAATGTATATCAAAGTTTAGATAGATGTATATTTACATTTACGCCGGTGCATTTTCATTTATTTTCTCTTTCTAATAATTGCTTACCTGAAAGGCAGGAGATAAGTACGTATTCCTAGCAGAAAAGAAAATATTTTGCATTTGAATAGATATTTGAAAACAACATCTGATATTTTCCTAACTAACTATATAGAATATTTCGACTCTGTTTATTCCCAAATTCCTTCAAAATCTTCAAATGCTCTAATCTGTAATATTTGATTACTGACCCTTAGAATATTTCCACCAGTTTCACACCAACAGCTTCTTCCTAAGAACAGTTACTATATGGAATAAACTCTATTCCTAATGCTTTCCTGATGAATACAATCTCAGCCTTTTCGAATCTTAAGTGCACAAGTGCCTTACCAAATGTTAGTGGTTGCCTTACTTTAATCTTTTGCAACAATAATATTTCCATTTTTTATCATTTTTTTGTGTCTTCTTAATTCTCTCCGATTGATCTCTTAGTACCTCCTTAATTTCAAATAGTGTTTCTATCTTTTATAATTCTAGTACCAATGAGACATGTTAATGACTTTTTATTTTACCCCTTGTGAGTCATTCAACACTCTAATGGATCTTTGGGCCTTCATTTCAAATTTGCAGTGTTTTAACATTTCCAACTTTTTCAATTTTAACACCAATAAGCCATTTAAACATGTTTTTACTGGTCTTAAAATGTGTAATATTATTAACTTCATTTTTTTGTAATCCTTGGTGAGAAGTGATCGGAGGACCTTGCTTAAGGTGACCATGAGTGAAGGGAAAATATATCTTGGTAAATCTCAGGCGATGTTGTTGACTAAATCTTCCACAATGTCTTTGAAGAAACGTAATTGAGAAGAAAGACTGCAGAGCCAATAGAAATATGAAATCAATTATAATTCTATGATAAGATTATTCCTTCTACATTTGACATCAATAAAGAAAGAAAAAATGTCCTAGAAAGGCATTTAGCATGCAAAGATGCTTAATGAAGCGTTAAAAATCAAGTTGGTTGGATCTGTGATACAACGGGTAACCTCGAGCGTAGTACAATAACAACAATAGTAATAACAATGATGATGATGATGATGATGAGGAGGAGGAAGAGGAGGAAATAATATTGAAAATAGAATATGAAAGGTGGAGGAAATGGGGTTTTGGATACATGGGGTGTAGTCGTAGTTACACTCTGTGTTGGTTGTAAGAGGAAGTAATATTTTCAACGGACTAAAATTGGGTCAAGATGTAGAAAAAGAAGATGAGGAAAGGAGAAAAAAAAGGAAAAGATGAGAGATTGGTCGAGAAAAAGTGGGTTGAGTTATAGATTTGTTACAACAAGGAAAGAATTATTAAACAACAAGATATAAAAGGAAACTGCTCAACTGAATCTTCCATTTGCTAAGTGATGAAGATGCAAGAAGTTCATTTTCAATTGTCCCGATGAGGCTGGTTACTATACACTCAGAAGAATAACATTTTTGCCTAATATCCACTGTCACTGTGAATTACAAACATTACAAACTGATACCTACTTTAACTGTGTATCAGATGTATATACTATCAAATATCTTAGAGGTAGTTATTTTAGCAATTTGCGAGCCTTTGGATATGTGAGTGACCAAATTTATTAATTCATCTGCTTACAACAGTGATCATGAAACAAAGAGTTGTTTCCCTTCTTACGCAATTTACTTTCTCCTCATATTCTTATTCTTATAATTGAAAGGATGAAAAACTGGGAACGAATGAATTGTAAACCCAACAAAGCCAGTATTTAAAAAGGAATTTCAAAACAATTACAGTAATGAGGCTTGCATTATATGTAGGATTGAAAAGAAGAGTTCAAGGTTCAGCTGAACGGAAACTTCGAGAATATTCATAATACGGTGAGTTTTAAAAAAGAAAACAACTGAGGAAGAGAAAGTAAGAGGAAAACTAATGAGAAGGGAAAGATTGAGAGGAAAATGAAGTTGAAGGTTAAGAATAAAGAGAAAATATAGAAAAACAGTGATAAGAAGATAGAAAGTTTTTAAAAAATGACAACGAGAAGAAGCCGTATTTATGGCGAAATAATTGAGGACAAAAAACATCAACTGCAACAATGTCATTATCATCATCATCATTATCATTAGCAACCTCAGAAACAATAGAAACAAAACTTTCAAAACAATAATGACAAGAAACAAATTTGTTGGCATCATTGGTTCAAAATAGAATCTGCACCCCAAAGATGATTCGAGTCAAAAGCACGAATTTTCAGATTACACCATGATTTAATCATAACATTTTTGTGATACTATTTCTTCATAATTTTCTTTCATGTGGCTAAAGGGTCTGAATTCGACATTTCATCCTCTTTTGATTAAATTGAATTGAATTTAGATTACAGTGCAATCTGAGAATTCGTGGTTTTGACTTTTTGGGGTTCCAGATTTTATATTCGACCCAATGATGCCTAGGAATTGTGTAATTACGAACCAAAATCTGCCGCAAAGAATTGAAAAAAATTCTTGTGACTTCTTTATTCAAACAGATCACCTGATCTAGACCAAGAGACCGGATTTAGTTATTATAAACAAAGAGAAGAAGATATGTCAGACATCAGACTTGGCCGTTCTTGCAAACCAAAGGGTGACATGGAAAAAAAGATCTACACCTTTCCGAAGGACTGAAAAATACCGGATTTTTCTTTCCATCAAAAACTGTTTTGACACAAAATTTGAACAAGATTTGCACCCTATCTGTACACTGTACACTGGGATTGACGAAGAAAGGGATTGTCATTGGTCAATAGTTGTTGGGATCAGTACGTATATGCATCATTTCTTCAAAGGGCTAACTTTACTTCGAGGCCTCAGATAGATAAGCTTTTGTCACTCTTTGAGTGTTTCACTTATTCCGTTTGTTGTTTTGGTGACAGAAATTTCCCTTTCATTATTGTTTCTTCTGGTGTCTAAGGGAACGGTTCGATCTCATCTGGAAACATCAATGAGTGACTTGAGCGCCCGGAAAGGATCAATGCGATTGAAACAGTACAGAGAAGAGAAACACAAAGAAAGAAATAGATCATTGGACTTGCCATCACTAAGATACAGGAGATTGGTGGTGGACATGATTGAAACATCCAAAATTATAAGAGAAATGTACAAAACAGCGTGTACACCGAAGGTTGAATTAAGTAAAAAAAGACGAGGACAAGAAGAAAAATCACTTGAGATGAAGGAGATATAAAACAGAGCCGAGAAGAAATAGCTTCACGCAGTGCATAGCACCAATTTAGAAGTGGTTTCCTAAAGATACGGTAACAGCACCAAGTGACAAATTCAAAGAGAGGGTGGATAAGGTATGGGAGAATTAGGTTGTTTATTTTAACCACCAAACCGAGATTACAGGCGTCTTAAGCAAAGGAGTGACACTCTCCAGCAGGAATGACAAATCCTAGGAGCTGGAATAAAAATTCTTATCCAATTTATTCTTATCAGGCGAATTCTTGTTCAACATTGGTGGACATAGAATAAGATAGACAATAATCAAGTCAATATATTCCATGTCATATAAAGGCAATGTTGTTACAAACGTCATCTCAGAGGAAAAAAAAACAATCAATAATTAATTAATGATTAAAGAAGACAAGAATTCAACAATGGAAATCATTTTTAATTAAAGAAGTTAGAATTAGGCTTCGATATTTCAATTAGACAATAAGTGAATTTTGCATACAGAAAACATACGAAAAAATAAAGCATTTTAACGATAAAGAAGAATGTTTTTTGTTTTTGTTTTTTTTCTGTCATCAAAAGTTGTAGGCTTGATATTTTAATTAATTTTAATTAAAAACATCGACTAAATAAATGCGAACAGAGACAAGAACATTTATAAATGAAACGCCACAATCGAAGATATTATATAAAAAGGTTTTATATTTTGAAATCTTAATGGAAAATGTTGGCATCAGTGAAAAATGAAAAATGAAATAAACAGACAGAATCAAACACAGGAATTGATTAAAGAATCTTTGAAGATAATTCATCTCAGTAAATCTATGATCAAACGAAAACACGTTTTTAACTCTTGTTTATGATTTACCAAAGTAGGTTAAGTCATATATTTGTAACATCAAAGAAAGAATTATAATTTTTACATTTCTTTGTTTCCACGACTGAATTCATACTGTTTTTTTGTTCTTACCACGACGTTTCTCCTGGCCATTCTCTAATCTTCTTCAGGTGTAGAAACAAACGTTTTATATTTTAACTGTTGTTTACAGTTCATCCAAGTAAGTTGGATCAGTAGTTCTCAAACTTTTCCTAATCACGGCACACCTAGTGTATGTTTCCCACTGTGCTGCAATACTTAACAATAGCTTTTACGTTTATATGTAAGTTAGGTAGAACAGATAATGATTCTAGTAAATTGAATTCATAAAATGTTACAAATTTGTTTCCTCTTTAAATAATCAGAATTACAAGTGGGTTGGGTGAAATTCGGTGGAATCAAACTTGAAACAGCCATCCCCATTTCGTATTCCTCGTTGATTCTTGATCAGTACTTGCTTTTCAATGAATCACAATTGCCTGGAATTATTAACATTTTCGAATATCCCGAATATGGGGAGCATACTGTGGCGTAACACACAGAACATTTTGGGAATCACCGTGTAAAGTTATAAATTCATCACACAAAGAAAAGACTAATGATTTGTTCAGTCAATTTTTCCGAGTATTGAGCTAATTCATTGTATTGCTTTCACTGTTACCACAGCGTTTCACCTTATCCATTCTCCAGCCTTCTCCCAGTTGCACCTATGTACTTTCTATAATTTTGAGAAAGGTCATCATCATTTCAGGTGTTGTTCAGATCATTTATCAAATTATTTCTGTTGCTTTTGCTGTCATTACTGCATTTTCGTGGTCCTTTCTACAGTCTTCTTCAGGTGTACAAAAATGTCTTTCCTATCGTAGCCAAAACGTCGTGAAAACAAGAACTATAAATTTAACGATGTATCGACCATTATAATAGTTATAACAGGGGGGAGGAGGAAGGAGAATAAGCAGTCTTTCTTCAAGTCAATCGATTCTCATACTTGTGAAATATTGTGATAAGGAATGTATGTATTTCGCGTACAGGCCTTACCAATGGAATTAGAGGGCTGAAATTTTCAACTAATACACTTTTTTATGTTTACTAAAAATATTTTGTCTTTGTTTTTTGAACCTCACCTAGGTTTTTATTGGGCTTCAATTCATACCAAGTTGATCCCTTAGTTTGTGTAGAGCAGCATTTACGCTTTTTAGGGAGATTCAGACCTTCCATCCTTCCAATAGTCACTTATGGAGCTGCAATATAGAACTTGACCAAGAGATTTACCCACAAACTGAGAACCATAAAACATACAGAGGTGAGAATCCTACTCAACATTATCGGAGATAGATAGATTGAGAGAGAGAGAGAGAGAGAGAGAGAGAGAGAGAGAGAGAAAGAAAGAAAGAAAAAGAAACAGAAAGAAAGAGAGAGAGAGAGATCATGAGATCACGATACCCAAGAAGAAAGTGATTACACAATCATTCGATTTTTACTCGATTACGCAAAAATACAAGATTTCATAACTAGGAAAAAATCTCCATTCATCAACCGAATTCAGCAGGTGTGTATTATGAAGATCTTGTGAATGATGAGTGAATTCAATTATCCACTCAATAGAAACCGTCAGGTGACCAATGTCTTTTGGAAGCATGCCGTGTTGGGGTAATAGATAAGAAATGGAGAAAAAAGGGGCAATGATTGAATAACTTATTTCCTTTTATTGGGCAGTGATCACTAAAATTGTTTGAATTTTCAAAAAATTAGCTTGAATGCTACCAAACACAAACTAAGTGATCAATTAGGCAAAAACGTGCATCGCATATTAAACCCGACACTAAAAACCAATTTGGGGTGGGTCAATAAGCCTAAAAAGAATTTTCTTTTAGACATAATAAGGAGTAAATGTCTAAATTTTCAGCCCTCTGGCTCCATCGGTGCGACTTGTACACGTGATAAATAGCTAATCAGACGGATAGGAAGACAGATAGACCAATTAAAAAACTGAAGAAACCTGTGTTGACAGTTTTGGTTGACTGTTTCAATCTGATGAATGTCTTGGGTTTGTATGAAGGGGAGGATGAGGTATGAGTCAATTGAACCCGAAGGACTGAAATGAAATAGCATGGATCAAAGGGTTTTGTTACATGATACGTTGATTAAGTCATCATACTGAAGGTTTTCTTATCCTTCAAATCTCCTCTTCCTCCTTTTCTCCATAATCATTCCATAATTCATTATTATTACACGGGTGCAAATGTTCCCAGATGTCTGTTTCTTGCAGGAAACTTTTGCATACAACTGATGTATTTCCGGATAAGCATTCAATATCCCTTTAAGTTGTCTGTTTTTTTTTTCCCAAAAGAATCTAAATAATTAATATTAAGCATTATTCATATCCTCGGATGCACGGTTTTTAAGCCTTGAAAATATCAAAGAACCATTCCTGATTTCATATCAGAACATTCTTCTTTCTAAAGAGAGTGTGAAGCAATGGTTACAACATAAGTTTGGTATTTTATTCCATTCTTAAACATTTTATTTAATCTTAAATAAAACTTTTGTTAAATATACTTTTGGTTTAGCATATGTGAGGTATACTTGGATGTTTCAGTGTAACTCTTTTCACACGCCAAAAGGATGATAGAAACATGAAGTAGATTAATTTGGCCACCAGGTGATAGATAAAGCATGGTCGTTTGGAACCCCTGCAGATGGATAGCCAGTTACAGCCAATCAAAAAGATCAAGAGAAAAGAAGTGGAAATGGGTTGATTAGAACTTATATAAAGACCTTAACGGAGGAAGTGAGAAAAATAGACAGCAAGTTTAGTGGCATGAGAAACGAGAGAAAGCAGGAGGAAAATAGAAGGAAAAAGTATAATAATTCCAGTATCAGGTAGAAGAAGAGGATATAAGTTTATCTAGCAAAGAGAGATAAAAAAAACCCACCCCCACTTACACGTCAGGGAGTCAAGGCTCGTTGAGGAGAGTAGCAGAGTTGTGCGTTAGAGACGCCGATGGCCATGGAACCAAGCTACGAGCCACTGGCCCATGACAGTATAAAGTCTTGTTAACCAATCACTCTCTCTTTCTCTCTTCTTCGACAATCATCATCATCATCATCATCATCATCATCATCATCACCATCATCATCATCTCTCTATCTCTCTGATGATTTTGTTTCGTCTTCAAGCGAAGACTATCCATGTATTTTGGTTGGCCGAAGTAAATTGAAAATTCGACTTTGAACCCCAAAACCAGTCTCGTGTCTTCTGTCCTTGCCTAGATGCAAATGCAGTGCACATGCATGCAATGAATTGGAAATCGGTACACATTCTTCTCTTTTGATTATAGTATCTATTGATGATTTACGTGAATATGACATGTGTAATTGTTCTTTAAATGTGTTCCATTTCTTCTGAACAGATTTTCCAAATTATTATTGATACTTGTATACTGTACGACTCCAAATCTAACAGAATCTTTCCTATTAGACAATTTGAAATCATAAATAATAAATGTAATTCCAACAAAGATAAGTTGTTGACTAATATATAAAAAGTTGAGATGATTTTGATACTTGTGTTATTTCTTTTCATCCAACTTTCAGAATGATTATAGCTTGGAAGATAATATCAAGAGACGTCTGAATATTTAACATAGAAAACTATGTTTCGAAGTTCTTCTTTCAAGTTTTATTTGAGGAAATATTGGAATTGCATGAATGGTTCACAGGAATTTCATCCAGTATTTCTGCAATGACAGATTAAAAATGAAACGTAATTCCTGTACTTTGAGAAGAGGAAAAGAGTAATCATTATTCGAATTGCAGTTTCACGAATCAATATTTTCATATCGAACAGAATTACAATATTTCTGGAAAAGGCAATATTGAAATATATTACCTTCTAAATACAGTATGTGTCAAGAATATTGCAAGTTTGTCAAAGATGTTTGTCTCTTTACTTGATTTTTAGGTCTGACATAGTTTTTCCCATTCTAACTGAATCAATAATAGATCGACAGATAGTGAGGTAACTTAATTGAGCGCCGGCTTGTTTTAAGGATATCAAAAACAGATGTGGTTAGTCATTCATGCGACGAATGTCTTTTGGCAGCATGCTGTGAAAAGGGTGATCAATCAGAAAAATGCAAAATGGGGTGACCATTGAATGATTTATTCTCCCATTCTTTGTTAGACATTATTCATTAAAATAGTTTGAAATTTAAAAAAATCAAAGTTGAATGCTGCTGGTCACAATTTAGGATAAACTTAAGTTGCCATCTTGACACAAAAACAATTATGAGGGAGGGATTTTTGAAAAAAAAAGTTTTTTTCCAGACATGATAAGGAGTGAATGTTGTCAAGGTTTAAAAATCGTGCAGCCGATGATATAAATAAAGTTTATTTTCCATTCTGTAGATTATTATTGAAAAAAACCTCAGACATCCGGCTTTGTTGATGCTGTTTGTACTCATCATACATTGATACCTGAATTTAGATATTCAGCCAATCAGCCAAACCAACTCGAGAACTGAAGAGAGATATATTGACAGTTTTAGTTTACAGTTTCTAATAGAAGTAATTTCGACGGAAAATAAGTAAAAAACGGAGATGATTTTGATGATAGCGCCATTTCTTTACATCCCAGCTCAATTCCTGTATCTTGAGATGAGGAAAAAGTAATCCTTTCTCAAATTTACATGGCAATTTCATGAATTTATATTTTCATATCGAACAAAATTGTAATATTTCTGGAAAAGGCAACATGAAAAATGTCGTACATTAAATATTTTATGTAAGAAGGGTATTTCAAGTTCGTCAAAGACATCTGTTCTTGTGCTCCTTTTTAGGAAATGGCGTAGATTTTTTTTACATTCCAATAGAATCAATAACAGATCAATAACAGATCCATAAGTAGTAAGGTTACTCATATGGGTACTAACTTGTTTGAGGGATTTAAAAAACGGGTCTCGTTGGTCACTCAATAGAAACTGTCATGTAACTGGCGTCTTTTGGCAGCCTGTCTTATTAGAGGATATCAATTGAAACTCTTGGAAAACCAGGCGATCAATAAGCAAGTTACTTTTCTCGCCCTTTATTGAGCAGTGATTCATGAAGAAGTCTGAATTTACAACAAACAATCATGAATGCTGGCATATAATTGTTCCCTTCCCCAAAATTCCTATTGAGTGATTTGAAAAAAAAATCATGAATATAGTTAAGAGTGGATGTTCGAAATTTTAGCTATCAAATTCTTTTGGTATGACCTGTAGGCGTCAACCAGACGAACTTGAAAACTGAAGAAACCTATGTTGACAGTTTTTGGTGATAGTTTTGGTATCTAATACTACTGCGTGCAGCTGAAAAACAGTTTCATATAAAAAGCTCATCAACGTTGATATTCATCAAATTTACTTAACAGGGCAGGAACAGATGCAATGTCCTTGGTATGATTCAGTGTAGTCTGGACCAATAGGATTTGCTCTCTGACTCAGGGTTTGCTCTCAGGACCAAGTCAAGTGCTCTGATGTCCTTGCAACAATAGTGCAGAGGATTATAAAGGGTGTCTGAGAAAGTTCCTATCCTATACGTTCTCATGTGATATTCCCCACGTTAAACGACTTTGTGTCACATCCTCTTCGGGTGGGTGGGTGTTGGACTTACAGTTGTACAGCACAGGGTTAAATGAAAAAGATTGACATGAAAACTATGTTATCAAACCTTCAAAATGGCTGACTATTCGCTTTGAAAATCAGCATTTAAAACTCTGGCTTTTACCAGGGCTCAAGCACTGATCATCGGTTCCGATAGCAATTAAGTTACTATCTAATCTCCCACGCAAGTCATACTCAGCTTAGCTCAGTGTGACCCAAGTTTGGGGCGCCCAATAAAGATAGAACTCATTTGAATAGTAATAATCAGCGTGGCTAGTTATTTGATCCCCACTCCACTGAAGGGCATATAGCTTATTGATATGCAGGTACTTCCTGCTTTTTTTAAAGCTCACTTTACGCTACAAAAAAAAGGAGTGCATTTGTTTTGCAGCGAGGCATTTTCCACCCCTTCCAACGACCAAGTCCCCTGTACCCCCCCACAACCCAAACCCCAAAGATTCAGCGTACATGCCATCATCACCATTTTGAAAAGATTTATAATATGAATTAATTGTAATTGCTTCTTTGCTTTACACCATTTTGGTTTACGAAAGTTTTTTTTCTAATAAAATCGCTGTACTTTCGGATCATGGGGAAACCTGTCTGAAGATATTCACTCATGAGAATTTCACAACAATTGGTTCTGAGAATCATGTGGATGCGATCTAATCTGTCACGATTTTTCTTTTAGATGAACTCTATGTGTGATCACGTGATCATATTTGTGGAGACAACGATATATGACATTGAAACATAGGCAGGTAATGACCAAATTTCGGAACCGAATACCTGGTCTTTTCAACACCAAAATTAAAATTTTGCAACTTTAAGATGATCTCTCACAATTTAACACAGAAATCTTTGTAAAAATATAGAAAAAAATTGTTTTAACAATACACTTTTTTCATTCAATATATGACCGATTGTTCAGTTGAGAACCATTTTCTCTGCCATTGAGACACGACAACACACAATTGTTTTAGGAAACCTGACGATAAAAGAATGTTGTAAAATTAAAATACGTGCGATAAGGCTAAACAGACTGGAGAAAAGAAATCAAATAGTTTTTACGACCGGAAGAATGGAAACGTAGAGTCTATTTTCAGTTTTTACAATCTCAGTGAGAAACCTTAATGAAATCTCCTCACAAGATTTATCATTTCATGGGATTCCTGCCAGTCTCTTCGGACTGGTTTTTGAATTGTCAGCTGTATCAACAAATTAGCAGCTTTTCTGGTTAAGTGAAATTCTTAGCTTTTAATCAGGTAATTTGCATAATCAGATCTCTAGCTCTACTGATGCATCTGCTGGAATTAAACTCAAAGAACAATCAGCCATCTCAATTGCCCACTACCGCCTTTGCTAAATATTGATGGTCTAAGAAGTGGCTTTTTTTTCTGGCTACTTTGCCATGGTAACTCATGCCAGAAAGATAAAGTGTCATTGTAAGGGCTGATTTCAACGTCTTGCAGTGGTATTTTTTCAGTTTTCTGAATCATCGGAGAAGACCTCTTTACCTAAATAGTACTCAGTGGTTTCCTTTCCTTTATTAGTGAATTGTATGATCACAGGGTTTACTGCTGAAAATGGAACCTTTCAATGAGATTTGACTTTGTCTCATCCCACTTTAGGATTGAATAATCAAACTTTCTCTTTTGAAATCTCACAAATCTCGTACTTTTGGAATACAAGGAATTTTAAAGTGATCCTATGGTGATTCCCTGCGTTTTTCTAGGGAACAGTGATTATTAGAAACTGGTCTTTTTCTATCGTGTTTACAGTTCTACAATCGGTCAGCCTTTTTCTCTGTTTGTTGTCCCTTCTTCTCGCTATGCACATTGTCCTTCTCCATTTTGGTTGCTTAATTACTTGTACAATATCCTTCACTCTGGTACAAAACAGACTGGGAGTAAAAATAAACGGAAAATACTTTAACGTCAAGGTATTGCGATGATAATGCATCAACGTCAGAAACTGCAGACGATCTGCAAAACATGTTGAGCAATGTAAATAGAGAAAGTCAAGAGGTCAGGCGATAAGAATAGGTGGAAATGAAATAAGACGATGCATAGCAATCGGCTGGGAAGCATTTGATATAAATAGAGACACACTGAAAAGCAAAACCTCAATTTGCCTAAAACGTTGATTATGTAATCAATGTATTATACCAGCTACAGTTACGTACGACGATTGAAGTGAAAGTGCGCGTGGCGTAATGATTAAC
The DNA here is from genome assembly GCA_963457665.1 of Thysanoteuthis rhombus. Taxonomy (NCBI): domain Eukaryota; kingdom Metazoa; phylum Mollusca; class Cephalopoda; order Oegopsida; family Thysanoteuthidae; genus Thysanoteuthis; species Thysanoteuthis major. The sequence continues at coordinate 90,661,495 of OY735200.1, read as the reverse complement.
AGCTCTGAGAATAAAATCGATGAGCCGAGTTCGAAATCTGGCGGGAGCTGCTTGAAATATCTTTTCATCAATGTTCATGAGGAAAGCATGGATTTATCTTTTTGTCCCCTAGCTATTGGTTAGCCTTGTGAGACAACAAGTCTAGGAGAAGGGCAACCCTGGATTCTAAAGCAGTTCATCAGATAAGAATGGCAACGGGTGGACTGAAAAGGCTACTACCCCACCCCCCTTAAAAAACCGAACCAAACGAACATCATGGAAACAGGGAAGTCGGGTAAATGCCTCTTTTCAACAAGGTACTTCAACGAAAGCAGCTGACAATGATGGAAAAAATAGAGGGATCAACTCTTGACCAATTAAAACTTCCTGTTTCCATTTTTGTCTAAGAATTAAAAAAAGGCAGAGATTGGTGGTGTAAAGATCAATTCAATAATATTAGGAAATATTATTCCAGTTATCCCTGCAAAAGGTTGAATAAAAGTACAAAATCAACAATTAACGTATTTCTCGGTCGATAAGACGCTACAAGTGTTTAGACACAATTAGCAAGATATTTTCAGTGACATTTTCTTTTGTAACAGGTAATTATCAGATTTTGGGCCTATTATCAAATATTTCTCTAGAAAAAAAGTCAACCAAAACCGATCGGAAATCAGGTAATTAGTCATCAGAGGTTGCACAGCTATCCACAACGAGTCAACAATCATGTAGAACAAAACGGATTGAGATATCCTGACTCTGATTCAAGTTTTTCCACGGTCATCCATCAAGAATATTGAATAATAAGGAAATCTTGAACTTAAGATTGAATTCCTAACGAGACGCCCGACAGGAAACATAGCTTCAACAATCTGCGCTATAATAATTCCAGGGTGGCTGAATTATATTCGTAGTTTCAGGTGTGGGTTGAGTAGAGATTAGATGGGTGGGTGAGGTTTAGCTTGGTCTGTAATCTAGAGATAAATACGGTGTGTAAACGAAAATAAAACAGGTCTCGTTAGTCACTCAATAGAAACCGTTGCGTCACCAACGTCTTCTAGCAGTGCACCGTGTTAGTGGTGATCAACTAAAGATGGGTGATCAATGAATAAGATAATTTTCCCGCCTTTTGTTGGATCACTGGGTCGGTATGCAAGTGGGTCTGAAATTACGTCATCAATACACGGGTTGAAAAAGAATAGAACAATACTAATCGTATCACTAACGCATAATTTGTAACTAAAACAGACACGTTTATTCAATACACCATCACACCAATTTATCTATTGATTGATAAGTCACTTCCTATTATAACCAGAGGACATAGTCATTATGTAATACTAGACTAGACTGTCATATACTTTTACATTGAACATTACAGTGATAAGTTCGTAGCCTAATGATGAAAAAAAGAATTATTTTACAAAAAAGTTTTTTATTTGTCTGTGCACTTTAATCTGTGGTGAATATCACTCTCATTGAACAGTATACAATGAAAATTCTGATCATAATTCAGCGAATAATAACGTGTCAGGCTTTATATTTATAGACCAACCAACACAGACAGACAGACAGACAGACAGACACTCACACACATCCACACACACACACACACACACACACACACACACACACACACACACTCACACACACACACACACACATATATATATATATATATATATATATATATATATATATATATTTATATATATATGCAAAGGGCCAACTGTCGGATCATATATCCGTTTTTTGATACATAATTGCCACGTTGAAAGAAACGAATCGAGTTGATACAGACCAAGGATAAATGGGATAAGAATATATATATATATATATATATATATATATATATATATATATATATATATATATATATATATATATAATGTTAATAAGAAAGAACTGCAGTTGAAACTTTGAAATTTAATTATTTCATCAAAATAAAAAGCGCTCACTGCTATATCAATACAATACTGATCAATATTCCCACGAGATTAGAGATAGAAGACACCCGACACATGTTTCATGGTTGATCTGTTTTTCAAGAGGGGTGGTTTATAATCAACAAAATTAATATAATCCACCCCTCTTGAAAAATGAAACTACAATGAAGCACGTGCCGAATGTTTTCTATCTCTAATCTCAAGTACATATGAATATATATATGTGTATGTGTGTGTGTGTCTGTGTGTCCGTGTGTCTGTCCCTATGTTTGATTAATTAACAGATTCTATAATGGGTATCCCACACTTGAAGCCTTGTGCCAGCCAAAAGTAAGCTTAGTAAATAGCAATACATATTCAGCTAGTTACTATTTTTGTAGCGTTATTCTTCTCTTGACTTTCGTAAATCACAATTTATATTCATTGCTTTTCAAGAATGGTAAACTGCAGCAAGTATTCAATCCTGGAATCAGTGCAGGCCGCTCCAGGCATCAGGAAATAAATGAGAATTGCCCAAGGAATCATGTGAAGTTCCAGGGAATGAATCTGCTTCTATTTACGAAACGGTGCCCACGTAATCTATAGTTTAAATGTTGCTTTTGAACGAAGATCCCAGCTGCCAATAGCTTTTGAATTGTGATGCAGGTCTTTTGCATTGACTCAAGTGCCCGCTTCGTTCTGAAAAATTCAATCTTCACTTTTTCGCTTCGCCTAAAATCAACAAATCGAAGCCGGACCAAAGTATTTGCATATATAAGCCAGTGCCAGATTACCTATGTAGCAAAAGTAGCCTATGCTACGACCCTGCATTTAAAACGGCCCCAAGCTATCACTCCCGATTCGGGGAGTCTGCACTTGCTCTATTACTGTAATACTATGTAGTTTTCCCTTTTTATGAAGGACTAGGTGTTCAAGTTTCAGCCATTTATCACCTTTAATTGGAATTATTGTGATTACACAGTAATTGATGGGAGAGTGGTATTTATGAGACACATATACAATTCATAAATATGAAGGTAATTGAAAATCCTTGCCATGACATAGAGATCAAAACAAAAACAAAATAATTCTATTTCTGATTCGTCAGATATTGTTCTATTATCTGGCTGTTAAAGAAAATGATACAATTGAGTTTCTTTGCTAGTAAACGATGTATATGTTTTGATATTAAAGAGTATATTTTCAGTTTTATTCTCTTTATAACATATGCTATATGAGTATCCTGGATGATCGGAGGATTTCATGCAGTCTTAATTCAATGCACAGAATCGTGAAGGAAATTATCTCTTGTTACTTCAGTTATAAAAAGACAGAGATACACAATCATAACACTGGATTAGCTTTAGGTGTTCATAACATGAAAACAGCTAGAAAATCAACTTAATTTTTTGATATTGCCCCAAAGCTTTACAAGACTTTATCTAATAACACGGATATTTCACGTCTCACAGTTGCTGCTTTATGTATAAATGTAGAAAACATTGAGTACCCATATAGTAAAATTCTTTTCTCAATATCTGTAATCTGTTCTTTTTAGTTTCGATAAGGAACAAGGGATTTTTCCATGACCCTTGGTACGTGTGTAATGTGCATGTGTTGAGTACATTATGCCACTATAAGGGTTTATTACAATCTTAAAGTATTGAATGTTATTTTACTTAAATAAAACTAAATATGTCTGTTTATTTCTCCATTTTTATCCTGTTAAACCTATTTCTCGAAGTTGGACAGAGGACTACCACACTAGTAAAGTCACACTACTAAACTAAAAAGTAGAATAAGATTTTCCACCTGCTTTATAATATTAGTTAGGTAACGCGCATTCATAGCCTCTCTATATTGAAAATATCATAAATGTTCAAGTGGTACCCTTTTGATATTGTGACCAGGTTGCAGTTATAGGAAACAGGATATGTTATTTTCGTTTTTTCCTCTAAACATAGATCCTCATTAATTAACATAGAGTATATACAAAAATCAGGGCCTATAACTACATTTTTCTGAACCACGTTTGCTGTCTTCGTAATAATGATGAAAATTGTTTGGGGTTTTTGTTTGTTCTGTTTATTTTGCTCTGTACTATCTGAATCCAGTCCTGAAACAAGCAAAAGCCATGAGAATTCTTGGAACTTTCAGTTCTATTTGTACTGTTGGAGTTTTCAGATCCTTAATGTCCGCTGGGTTTCACCGGAGATCAAGTATACTTCAGCACTCTCCATAGAATTCGTGATAAATTTAGTAGTGCTCTCGTCTGGATACTATTACTCTTTCCTTATATTTAGAGTTCTTTCTGTCTCTTCACAGAGGTTCTTCGGAACTGAGTACGATTCTCATCTTCATGGTCCGTTTTTCTTCAATCTTCTGTCAAGATCTAGATATTTTCCAAGTGATTCAATTTTTCTTGATGGTTGAGGGAACAACTGGAAGCATCAATGGCTCAGTGGTTGGAAGCACAGGAAATAAAATCAATGAACCGAGATCAGACACTGACGGGGAAATATTTTTTGATTTCATCTCAACGTATTTTTAATCTTTTAGAACTCTAAGCCAATCAGATATTTGTGAGTTTTGAGAGAATTTTTTCAAAAGATTTCAGAGGGAGATATTATTTACAATGTAACTATTTATCTAAAGTGGAACCTTACTTTCCGTTCGTCGTATGGAAACTAAAGATGTGAATTTTTTTTTCTCTCCATGATTCTTCCAGTTTGGCAGGGATTTAAAAAAGAAAAAAGAATCTGATCCTTGCCCAACAATAAGATAATTACCAAAACCATAACACGATAATAAAACACTGAATCCAATAGTGAGCGTATGAATTCTCACTTTTGAGAAAGGTCTTTGGAGCTAATAGCCTGTGTGAGTCTGCCCTGGAGTGTGAGTGTTTGATTTCATGAAAGGTAACAGTAGTGTGGCACCCAGTAAGGATCGAAGTCATTGCTGTGGTAATGTGGTTCCATGTGCTAACATTATTGCCTTTCCTCCTCTTCCTTTTTTTCAAAGGTATGACTCGGATCTGGATTTCAATCTTCACAGTCTTCTACACTATCAGATCACTCATCTGAGTGGGTGAAATGCTTCCACAGTCAATGCTCATCTACTCCAGTTAGAATGACTCGAATCTGTGCTTAAATAGGTACAAAGAGTCATACTGTCAGAATTATCCTTCAAAGAGAACTCTATCTATCAAGTACCGTGGTTTAACCTCCCAGATGAGCCAGAATGTCGGAATACTCTCGTAAAAGGGCGACTTACCCCGATCGCTTTGTTGGGCATCTGCCAAGAGAAGGAAACTACTGTCAGACCTACAACCCAGGAGCTTTGCTCTTATTCGTGCCACATTGATTTAGAGCATGGGGTCTGCTCTGCACAGATCACACTTCACATTAAAACATCATTCCACACTCAGGCCATGTCGTCTGAAATTTTCCTGCGTGTCTCTGCATATATGAATATACAAAGCGCTGCCCAAAGAATCATGGAACTCAGACAACGTATTTGGACTTAAGCAGCGAATATTTTTTCCCAAGTCATTTCCTGGAATTTTAGGCAACACGTCGTCGATAGATATATTGATAGATAGAGATATATATGCGTGTGTGTATGTGTTTGTGTGTGTTGATACATATGTGCATGTATGCATGCCAGTGTGTGTTAATTCACATATGAACCTGAGCCCCTTCCGTCCGTCGAATCACAATCTAATTTAACGAAATCATCATCATCATCATCATCATCATCATCATCATCATCATCATCATCATCATCATCATCAGTCTTTCAGCGTCCGTCTTTTTCTTTCATTGATTTCTCATCATCTGTGCGCCATTTTTGACATCGGGCGTGTGGAACTCTACAATCGTGGTCACATTCCCTATATTGTGTTTTATTGTGCCAGAAGTCAAAATAGTTAACCAAACCAACCATTAGGAAAACATGAATTTCCCCATTGTGACCATAGCATTCACTTAAAAGTTTATCCCTAAATTGAACATCAAATAAAAACAACTTAAGTAGAATAATTTAGTGTTTCTCAATATTACCTCCTGAGGCAAGCCTTCTCAAGTTCCTCTGATATGATTTTGAGAGACGATTGGTTCCTCCTGAATGTTATAAATGAAATCCAGACATGACGGGTGGAAGGAACAAGATCAACACATCGTTGCAGGCTGAATAAAGGGTTTTGTACAACCGCCTAGGACCTAATGAACCTTCGATGGCTCAGATGTTTTGACTATTTTAGACCAGATGGACGTAAAGGTGGTGCCGCAACCGATTGGGGTTTTGCCTCAGTGATGCATGTGTAGCACTGAGACTTCAAGGTCGGTGCTATTATGTCTTTGCGACAGTCTCTGCGAGGATTGAGAGAATTTTTGAGATGGTCTCAATCACACGTCCACGTGTTTGTTATATTCACATTAAACCGACCTTGTGTCACTTGCTGCTTTCGTGGGAGTACGGGTAGATAAAACCTCCCGGAAGGCAATCGAATGTGACATCAGGAAGGCCTGATAGTACATTGGTAGGAATCTCAAGACAAAAACAACAAAAGACGGGGAAATTTGTCCCAATGCACAAAGTAAGACTTTTTTTCGGAAAAAACTGTCTGTTCATTCGGCATATCGTAACATTTTCAGAATGATCCAGAAATTTTAAAAGCAAATGAGGGCGATTATATAATCCTTTGATTTTTCCTCGATTATGCAAAAATTCCACGATATGTATTTATCCAATTCAGCCAGTGCGTAATATGCACATTTCGTTTGTGCCACAATGACTAACATGATGAGTGAATGCGATAAAGGAATGTCTTTTGTCATTGTGAGGGAGAAGATGAGACCTGAGTCAGGTCAAATAGAGAACTGAAATGAAATATTAAGGATCAAAGGGATTTCTTACGTAATATGTTAATTAAGTCATTATATTGGACGTTTCTGTGTCTCCCTCGTCTCCTCCTCCTCCTTATCCTCCTCTTCCTCCTCCTCCTCCTCCTCCTCGTAATTATATTCATTATTCAGTTATCAGGCGTGTGCTAAAGATCCCACTGCACTGAATCTGGGGCCTTGGTTGACCAGCTTTTTAGTTGTTATGCCCAAGCGAATTGATGTTTTTTAAAGGAAAGAAAGGTTCGATAAGTTCAGAAATCAGCAGGGCTGCATGGTATTGCTCCCCAGCCGGTTATTACACCTAGAATCCCTGCAAGGACACCCATCGAGGTTCTGACAAGGCTCAACTTTGCTTAACATCGAGGATTAAACGAGAACCAGTGTATCGAATGTGATTTAGTCGAAAATGTATAATGACCATAAAACCAAAACAGCAATTCAGTAATAACGCTCCAGAAATAGGTTTATGAATTTCTTGGGACGATGAAAGCGTCATTTGATTATTTAAATCACGTGAAATTCCAGGAAGTCATCTTTGCTCGACTGCATGGGGTCTGTTCGTTTCTGCAAATGAAAATTTAACGCCAGATCGTCCTGTTCATTTCCATTAAACGACTAAGTGAGATGATAATAATTTGAATTACTAGACTTGGGTTTTATTAACCAGATGCTCATATCTTTTCTTTAATAGACCACAAAACTTTCAAATTTCAAATTTTATGATGTTGTCTTTATTTGCAACTTAACACTTCTTGATTTCTGCCATTGATAAAATGAGCACATTTGATATTAGACGTTTAATATCATGAAAATTATTAAATATTAGTCTGTTACACAAAAGCTTGGAGAATTGAGATATTCACTCGGCATCGTTCCTTCAGATTATCATTTTTTAAGCATTTTGAATTTCATATTCTTAATAAAGTGTCCAATAAAAGGGAAGTCATAATTGGTGCTTTTACTGAATTCTAATTTGCTTCAAAACTCTAAACTTCCAAATTTTATGATGTTATCTTTATTTGTGAGTTTATACTTCAACATTGTGAGAATAATTGAAGCCAATGTCGTAATTCTTCGCTCAACAATATGGAAATAATTAACCAGGTTTGGTTTGTCGCTCAATAGAAATCATCACGTGACAAAAGATGCCATGTCGGGGATGATCAATTGAAATTTGGGAAAAAGGGTGATCAATGCATAGTTATTTCGCGCACCTTTATTGGACACAAAAATGTCTGGGAACAAAAAAAAGATAAAATGACCAACAATGAAGCGTGGAAACTTTTGCTAAAAACGTACTTCGGAGAGGAAGTTTTAAGAAGAAAAATGTATTTCGAAATGCAATACTGAGTAAAGGTTCAAGTTTTCAGCTTTTTATCTTCATTGGTGCAGTCGGATTACGTAATACACACACAAACTAAGCCAGCCAGACCTACTCGAGAACTAAAGAGACTTATATTGACAGTTTTGGTGAGAATCTTGAATGTTTTTTTAAACTAACTGGATGCCCAATGTTGTTCTGGCTTAAATCATCATCATCATCCTTGTAGCGTCCATTGTTGGATATAGACCCTTCCCAAGATTTGCCAGACCTCTGGGCATCATAGGGCAATATTTTCTGAACTTGTCTAGTTCGTCACACCATCTTATTTTCTGCTATCCACAATTTCACATATAATCTCTAGAGATCAACGTCACGAAACATAATGTCCATCGGTTATCCGTTATTCTAGCGATATGGCCGACCCATTGACATTTGAGTTTTCTGAAAAGTAGCTATAATGGTCCAGGTTTGTTGTTAATAAATATGTAATAGATTCTTGGTGTTTTCCACGTCAGACGTTTTCCCCTCCATTTATTATAGTTCAGTGTCTAATGCATTCTCTAGTTTGGTGCATTCTTGGTGCACTTTGAGTAAATGTATTTGTTGACAAAGGAACGTTTGAGAAGAAAAGATGGACATACAGAACACATTCCCAAATAAACCATGCGCTCATTGGGCCCCAGAAGAGATAGAAGACTGAAAATTTCAAGATTTACTCCCAATGTTCACAAAAAACTTTCTTTTTTCTTTGAAGAATTCCTTTTCTGGATAAGTTTTTAATTGGGCGTTTAATTAGCGATGTATTGAGATATAGATGTAGAGAAATCAGATGATTATTAATGGGGAGAGCGGGAACAGTTACTCAACACAATTAATATTAGGTTACAAATCATCAAGTTTTTTGCACTTCGTATTTGGTGGTTGTCTTTAGTTTTAACTCGTAACTTATTTTGAAAGATAGTATCTTTATCCCGAAACAAGATCTTTAACAATTAGTTTCATTGTGACTAATGCGGCCGGTTGAAAATTTTCATCTTTGCAATTAATTTGAAAGAGACTTAAAAAGTTTTGAAAAGTCTGACTTTTACCATCGATTGATCACGACTCACACTGAAATATAAAAACGATTCTCCGTCTTCGAAATTCGCTTCATGACATTGCAATGCATAGACGCTTTCCTTCCAGGCACGTACTGCACTCATTAAATTGGAGAGCTCTTAATCGAATGCAAGAGTTATCGTTCTTTATTTATTTATCTTTACTGTTTTCGTTGCTAACATTTGAAAGTAGAAATAAATTTATTCAATGGTTTCAGGACATTAACTTCAATTAAAACGATGTCCAGCCAAGGAAGTTGTCGCTTTTGCTTTTTATTCATACTTATAATTGGAGATTATGTATGCATTTTTTATTCATTTTTTTATTAGATGATGTTATATCAAATATGGATTCGAACTATATATATATATATATATATATATATATATATATATATATATATATATATATATATATATATATATATATATAAACAAGAAGAGATGACAAAAAGTTGATTAGACAAAGTTTGTCTTTTTATTAGCATAAATGAATAACTGTTGTCTCAATTTCGTATAAATATTATGCACAGGTGAACAATTTTTATTGCGTTAAATAGTATCTATTGGTACATAACGGTTGATATATATATATATATATATATATATATATATATATATATATATATATATATATATATATATATATTAGAAAATATTAGGAAATAAGTGACTAGAATCGAACAAAAAATCTTTCAAAAAAGTTTGTTAATGTTTAAAGCTTTCTAGGATATATATATATATATATATATATATATGTACATACATATATATATATATACACATATATATATACACATATATATATATACACATATATATATACACATATATATATATATATGTGCATATATATATGTGTATATATATATATGTGTATATATATATATGTGTATATATATATATATGTATGTACATATATATATATATATATCTATGTATGTATGTAAATAGATAATTTATATGCAAACGTATGGGATATGAAGACATTTTAGTTGGAATTTAATATTGCTTGGCACCGACGTGAGCCGATAACAAGATCTTGCAAAAGAATGAGAGTCATGCGGGGATCGAACCCGTTTACACCTTCGAGTCATCCTTAGACACCAATTTTGCTCTTAGCAAACGACCTAACGAAATTCTCATGGTGAGGCAGGAATCTGAGAAAGAACTTATATGATTCAGCTCTGTATTTCACGATCGTTTGGCCCAATTATGTTGTGCCCTCTGCCGACAGTATATGATATCAGTAAATGGACGATCTATATCTAACAGGATGTGATAATTAAATAGACATTTTAGTGAGGATTTGATTTTGCACACGAGGCCACTCGATTTGCTTCCGAGTCACATCGGTGCCGAGCAAAATAAGACTCCCATTAAAATTATTAATATATCACTTATTAATTAATGATATTATGAATATTATCACTTATTGGTATATATATGTATATATATATATATATATATATATATATATATATATAGACAACCATTCGCCTGAAGAGACCCAGAGAGGGTTGAAACATGAGCTTGTTTGTGTAGCGAATCCACAACCTACTATATATATATATATATATATATATATATATATATGCGTGTGTGCGATTTATAAATTGCGTTATATTATTTAGAAACTTATTTGAAAATATTTCTCGTATTTAAAGGTTAATATATCACTCAGTTAAAATAAAGTAGATAGAATAAACAATTGAAAAATTGGACTACTGCAGGAATTGAAGCAGCCACCAATATGGTAGCTTTTCAACATAGCATTGCTCTTCGGTAATGCAGTGCGAAATAATTTCATTCAACCTCCTTTATTCTCGGTCTATTTGTGTTTTTCAACGTGACAGGTATGTTTTTAATAAATGGACATTTTTGGTCCGACAGAATGAAATACAAATTGTGTTATATTATATAGAAATCTTTTTGGAATGACCTCAAGAAATAATCTATGTAGCAGCTATCTTGAACACATCAACAGCTTCACTAGCTCTACCTCTAACAAGACGTTCTATATCTACCATGATTTCAAATGCAAAAGCTAAAATGTCATCCACCTCGTACAATGTACTAAATGCTAGCTGCAGCATATGAGTAAATCGGAGTGGCAATTCAACACTAGACAATAACTATAGGCACAGAATTAAATAACCAATTAAACCAACCTACTCTCAGTAGGAAAATACTTCCGAACCCCTGGCCAAAATTTTGGCACGGACGCTAAATTTACTATCATTGGAAAAATAAAAAATGAATAGACCTCTTGACACAACTAAGACTGCAGGACTACAGGGAGATAATTGAATTACTAAATTTTAAACTCTCTCTCCTGACGGACTAAACAGTCGATTTAACAACCTTAACCTCACCGAGCTCTAACCCCATAATTCTCTCACTCCTAATTACTCTTTGCTTACCAACTTTATACCTGCACCTAATACTATACTTCTATTCCAACCTATAAATATACACCATAACACCCAAATACCATAACACACCTCAATATACACATAATCTCGTTCTACACATACTCTTATATACATCTACCTTTAGCCCCATCTATACAATCTAGAACCTCGCCTACTTATAGTTAATTTTACAAACCTATATCGGCCTATTTTTTACTGTCTTTTGAAAAAAAATTTATATCTAACATCGGGAACGTCACATATGGTTACCTTGACCCCTACCAATTGATACCTATGTATCTCCCTTGTGCTATTCAAAGCTATCTGACATTTCAGGATAGTGACAATGGCCATTAAGGTTACTGAACATGCGTTTCCCAACTGATACTCGATCATACATAAGGAAGCCCTTAAACTTATACCACACATCACCTTGATTATCACCAGGGATAGCCTCGACCAAATAACCCATCACCAAAATACTCCTAAATAATTCCAAATACTTCACCCTTATTATTACCAAATCCCTAACGTATACAATTAATACACTTATAGTCCTACCCCACCATTGATATCCATTTTGTAAGGTTATGCATTAATGTATGCACCTATGGACAATTTAACATAAAAAAACATATTTGCAAGGATTTTATATTAACTATGTACCTAAGTTACTTGTAGTGAAGGCTAAGCTGCATTTTGATTGGTTTATAAACATAGGTTTTCTTATCCGATAAGTACTGAGATTAGTTTATTTGGACTTTGCTATTTTTTTGACGGTGTTTATTCGTCACATGATTCTTTTCTGGTGTAAGCAGGAAGATTTTGTGAGATTCAATGAGGTGTTTAACGATAGCAAGAATGTTTTCAATCTGTGCTGAGCCTTAAATATTCTCCATTGACCGAGAATCTCACCGTTTTTCGTTACGGTCGCGATTTTTTGGTCATTATAATAAAAAAGCATACCTCTAGTCATAAAGTATTAATTTTATGATTACTTTTAACCTTTATCAGATGATTTCGATTGATACACGAAATACTTATTCTTTATTTCTAATCATCTTTGTTAATTGACTGCCGAAGGAAAACCGGTTCGAGTAAATGTTGTGATAAAAAGCAACTAAAATATGATATAAATGTAATAAATAGTCATGAAAAATAATAATGATAAATTCTGTGTGTAAGTTGTGGAGTTGTTTTTGGATTGTGGAACTGACGCACGTGCTCCACGTTCCAATCAATGCATATCTCCTGGGGCTATGAAATATGCCTGTTGTGTGGACATCATTTCCTGCAAAGCTGCCATACGAAGCACATATTCAATTTTTCAAGCCTATAACTGCTACAAAAGTGAGAATCACTATTTGGTAGGCATTGACTATAATATCAGATGTTATTTCGCAAGTTTTGGTCAAAATGTCAAAGAGGAAATAGCTGTCTATTGTACCAAAAGAAGATATTTACAAAGTGGTTAGATAGGATCAATCGTTTTTGGACATATTTCATGTAATGGATTTTAAAGGTTACAGAATTATTGCAAAGCATCGTAAGACCGTTACCGTGCAGAATGAAAATCATTGTGACCAAACAAGAAAGAGTTATGAGCGTTTTGAGTTGAGGATAATTTTTTTCAATGTTTGAACAAGTCAGAACAATTCCCAAAGTCCTGAATCAGAAATGACATGACTAAGAATTCCTCCACCATTTAATATCGCGCTGCCCGGCAACGGCTGCAAAAGGCTGAATTGAGAGGCTCTGTGGCGGCTAAGAAACTATTTATCAGTTTTGTCAACGACAAAAAACAAAAACGTATCACCTTTACCAAAGAACATGAGGATTGGACTATGGAAAATTGGAGCCGTATTCTGTGGTCTAACGAGTCAAAATTCCAACTGGTTGCGTCGGATGATATCAATTAAGTTCATAGAGGGAGGGAGCATTTTGATCCCAAATGCATCGTGGTACCATTACGCACAGCGGGGGTGGGGGCAGATTGCATGCACCCTCCATTATAATGTGAGCGTTTGAGTCCAAGAAAGCAAACTACGTGCTGTTATAACAATGGGGTCGGTATGGGCAATATGCAAGGACGGATAATAGATGAAAGTCGGTTATCACTGTTCATCATAGAAGAATTGAGGTAATTAAGAAGTTTAGTTAATTGACAACTGAAATGTTTTGGTCTAATTTGTTTCATTTCTATAGTTAGCCGGCGCAAGTCAAATATATTTCTTACTATGGGCTGGGATTTGTGTCACATCTGGTATCAAATGGCTTTTGTGTGTTTTAAGATAGTGCCGGAATAACAGGTTTACTGGTTCAAAGGGAATTTTTTTTTAGTCACGTATTTCTAGACAAATAAAATACTATAGAGGTAAAAATTTTGAGGGTCCACGATACACACGCCTCATAACGCGAACCATGCTATTACAGACCGCATTACATCGAAGTAACCGTGTGGACTTTCTGAGACACATTTAGCCAGGGACCACGTTGAAGATCGAACGTGTGTTTTCCACCGTGATATTAATCTGGAACACACCATGCATCAACGATGGCCTTTCTTGATGACGTATTTTGAAATTCTCAAGTAGCTTTCTCGGTCCCCTGACTCGGGAAATCCTAGAGCAGTATAGAAGTAAGTCACAGAGTGAAGATGTTGCCAATATAAAATTTCATGGCACACATCTTTGAAATAATGATAAAAAAACTGAAACTTTACCGCACATAATGCTCTCAAGCTTTTCCCAGTTGTGCACTAACAGACCTTCCGGGAAAAAATAAAGAAAATTTTCTCTAATCTGTAATGTTCAGCGCAAGCACTACAGAGCTTGTTTGGTCAATGGCCAGGAGAATTGATGTTATTAAAAGCAATGGAAGACTGACGAAATATTAATCACTGATTCCATTGTAATCAATGAATGCTTAACCTGTGAATAGACCGTTTTTTTTTCTTGGCATATTTTCAAGATAAGAAGACAAACCAGATTTCATGATACCATTTTTGTACACCAAATAATTTCGTCGATTAAATTAACCAAGTGTAGAGTTTTTAATATTCCTAATAACATACTCTTCGAATGTTCTTCTTTACTTTTCTTCTCTCTTTATCTCGAACTCAACTCTTGCATAGTTCCATGCCTTATTTTATCCACCTTACTGACATATTGGTTCATGTTCTACCTGAAAGTAGAACGTTTCCATGAAAGCCTTTCGCAAAAGAAAATAGCAAACAGAAAAGATAATTACCATCAATTTATATGGGGGAAACGTTAGGATGATATGTCAGTCTGGGTCATTGGTGATGGTTGGAGGTACAGGAGATTGTGTTGTGAAAGAGAGAGGAAGAATGTGCGCGCTACCTTTATAAAGGCTCGCTGAACACTTTTTTCGTCTTTCACCTTTTTTTCGAAAAAGCGCAAAGTGGCATATTTTTTCGGAAAAGTGAGGACTATTCGTATTTGAAAACTATTAGATTTCTTTTAGAAATTAGAATTCGGAAGATCGTTCGCGTGAAAGATTCTGCTTAAAATGGTGGGTAGCTGATATTTTTATCAGCAGACTTGTTACCTCTAAGCTGAAGAGTCCATGGTAACAGATAGACAACCAAGAAAATCACACTGTTCATTAGATAAGTAGATTTTTCAAGCAGAAACGGAAGAACAATTGCGCTGTTAGTCTTTGTGAGTCATTTATTCAACCCTCAAGCAATTCTCACGCTCGGCTTGGTTCGTGTAATCACAGAGACACGGACGACTTTTCAAACGCTAGCATCTAACTGCAATTGTAGAAATCTATGTGTGTGTGTGTGTGTGTGTGTGTGCATGAGTGCATGCGCATGTTACAAATACTCGACAACATGGCATTGTACCAAACTGTAATTGGTTACATATAGTAGTTACAGTATCGAGTTTCAAGTTGTTTGGATCAGGGGTTCTCGGGAAATCTAATAAAAATCAATATGAAATTATTGATTATAGACCTTTCATCCAAAAGTATGGATCTGAATTTTGGTACAAAATGTCTAAATTGGCGACGGATCAGAATTTAGATATAAAGTATATAAATTGGCAACACTAAAGGGAAGCAACTAAAATACGTTGGAGCCGTACTTCCGTATGACGGAAGGAAAATTCTTTTCCATTACGATTATGGAAGGCTGCTCATCACTATACAGTCAGGCACATTTCCAACATGTACCTTTGCAACGTGAATTGCCCTGGTCACATTGATTACTGATCAGTTATTCTAAATAAATGCACGCCCAACAAGAGGGAAAATTGGATACATTGGGAGGTGGTGTGAAAGATGGTTCAGAACTGAATTGTGGCAAGGCTTAACTGATTAGCTTCTGATTATACGATTCCATATATTCCTTAATAATTCAATTGTATTAATTACCTATTTTACTAGTAACTAACCATGGTAACTAATGCTTAACCCATCAATTTTTAATTTAATAGTTAGATTATTGAGTTTTTATTGCTATTAGGTTAATGGAAAAATATTTGCAGTTTTTCCACAATCAACTTTGAAAAAGTATATCTCAGCTCCGAGTAAAAGTTATAAATTGAAATAAGAACCTTCCGAATTTACATATTATCCCAGATAGAACCGATTCCATTTATCCAAGAGGAAAAGAACTCTAGAGTCCTGGAACCAGTGGATACTTCAAAGGAGTTTTGAGTTGCTGCTTAGTTGTTGAAGAGATATCAGGTGAGTAAAATAGATCAGGTAGTATTTCGTAGCCTGGTTCTTTCAATTTCTGAAGGATCATTCACACGACATGTGGACAGACTTTATCATGAAGAAGAATTGGTCCTTTCCAATCGACTGATAATCAACGTAAACGGTGCAGTTATTGTTGAATTTTGTCGATTTCCAGGCAATACTTCTTTGCTTTGATTGTTTTGAAGAGGATAAGCTTGTATTAGATGATTCCGATTGCCGACCACCTGAAAGTGACCAAAATCTTTTTATTTAGAAGCAGGTTACGTTTTGGGGAGTGATTTGATGCTCTATCTCTGTCCAGCTACTGCGCTGAACGCAGACAATTGTAAAGAACTTTTCTTTTCATTCCACGTTACAATGTGATAAGGAAATGGATCGTCTTGTAGTATAAATGTAACGTAGAGCAGACCTCGTAACGGCTAATTATCTTTTGATTTTAATTCAGTTTGTGCAGCATCCATTTGTCAAGCTTTTTTTGCAATTTGTTGCATTGTCAAACAACTGTTGAGTGTCTACTTTCTATTCCTCTGCAACTTTTCGAGGTATTTTGTATAGATGTCGTCAATCATAGATTGTCATCAACGACCTTTCTCATTTCCAAGGCTCTCGTTTCGTTTTGAAATTTTTGAACCAATGTTGAGCTGTATGTTTGTTGACTGTCGTCTGGCCAAATACTTGGTTGATATTGCGAGCAGTTTACGCTGATTTGCGTCCCATTTCGAATTCATCCAACAAAATTGTCCCAATTTGCTTTTTCCCATCTTTGATTTGACAGCCTCAAATGAGCCAGAATAAAAAGTGAAAAGAAAATATTCTGCTTAAATGAATAGAACGAATTTCACACTTTAGAATGGTTTATTCCATGAACATGGTTAAATAATTCCTTATTCCAAAATAAGCATCACATATTAAATCTAAAAAAAATCACAATTTGCACCAAACAAGTTCACACAATACAAAAATTACAACTTTTTAGTTCGTGTTCTTAACATTCATATCAGTATTTTGTTATAAAGAATTACGATCATGATACATAATCAGATTACTATTTTATAGTAAGGAAGACATGATGAGGTTGGGCATAGGAAAATGTCAGGAACCACTACTGTAATCGTGTCGGTTGCTGTTATTTCCATTTGGGGTATTACATGGCGAAATTGTAAAAGAACTTTTGGAAATAAGTAGCTTCCTCCATAGCCGATTGACTAACACTTTAGGAGTGGTGTGAGTTACGCAATTTTATCATTAGATATTGATAGATACTTATATATATGTACATATATCAATATAAATGGCTCGGCTTCGTGGACAAAGGTTTTGGGAGGGGTTTTCATGATAGTGGTAACCTTGGACGGCGGGGCCATGTACGCAGAATTACCCTCTCGCCTTCTCAACGGAGTTTTCAAATGAAGTGCGACGTGCAAAGGGCCAACCCAGTCCGTAAAACCAAAGATTTGTAGTCTATGGTTCATCGAGGTGGCACGAATTGGAACAGGGCCTCTTAGTCTTGATATAAGTTCTTTTTCCGTGGCAGATGCCCGTGTTAATTATAGCGGTCTGCGGCCCCTGAGCAGATGTGCTCTTACTGTAGAGGTTTACCACCCTTTCGGATTAGTGACCCGATAGTGTGCCAGAGTATGTAGATTGTGGACCAGGTCAGGGTTACTGTCCTGAAAAAGGGAGGTGGGAAGGCACTGAATCCAACAAATGGATCGACAGTCTATGGTCAAAGAAAGTGATTCCCATTGCATTTTCTAACGTTTTGAGAGTTCCTTGCCCGAGGCAACTCGTTATCGATTGTTTAAACTATCGACCATATTTCTAGCCTTATCACCTGAATGAAGCAGGAATTTTTTTTTCATTTTGGTTTATGGAGATGACGGAGTTTCATACGGGTCTTATTATTTTCTGTTTACCACTGTAAACAGATGCCTGAACTGGAGATAAAAGTCTGTCGATTCTAGAGGAAAGTCTGGTTGGAGTTTTCTCTCTCCTAGAATGCACGAGCTTGATGTGGGTGTAAGGGTATTCTGACATTATGGGTGACTTGGTTAGTTGAACCACAGCACATGGTAATACCGTAGAGCAGATGGTCGAGCTAGCTACTTGCATATATGTATACACACACACACACACACACACACACACACACACACATATATATATATATATATATATATATATACACACATATATATATAAGAAGGAGACATTTTGGTTGGACAGAATGGATTATAAATTGCGTTATATTTTATTGGAACTGATCTGAGATGATTTCCCGTCGTTACACGGTTAATATATCAATCAATTTAGTTATATATATATATATATATATATATATATATATATATATATATATATATATATATATATATATATATATATATATGTACACACGCATATATATATATACATATATATATATATATATATATATATATACATATATATATGTGTGTATATATATATATATACACGCATATATATATATATATATGTATAGTGAGAACACTACATGTACATATGAATCTATAAGCTTATATACCCTTAAACGTATGTCTAAGCATTTTTTGTTAATTACAGGAAATATCATATACATAAAGAGTGAGAGATACATACATGGATAGCAATATACAGAGATAGATTGATAGATATGAATAAATTGAGATAGGTATGTAGTTCCGAATAGTGATAGATTGATAGATTATAATCTATAGGTGATAAGTACAATATCTATCTATCTATCTATCTATCTATCCATCCATCTATCTATCTATCTATCTATCTATCTATCTATATGAATAGACTGAGCTAGATATGAACGGACTGAGATAGATAGATAACTATTTCTGGAATGTCAAGGTCGACTTCGGACGAGTGAAGTAATGAACTGCGTGACGGAACAGTATAGAGTCGATTAAAAAAAGCAAACTCATTGTGGCAAAGTGAAATACAAATACCAAGAATGTGTAGCATTAACCGTAACAAACATACAAATGTAACAATGGTAAACTAATTTGATACGAGTTGATAATTCTATGAATGGAGAGCATAATCAGAAGCGGAAAAAACAAGGATACGAATGAGTTGCACTTCCAACGTTCGGATGGGTGAATGAGTTTGGACTGAACGTGACTCATCCAACGAAGAATGATACGTACATAAAGAGAGGCATTAAATGTGAAAGAGAGTTTTAGGGAGGAAGTTCTCTGAATGCTAATCTGATTAAAAGAACATCTATCTATCTATCTATCTATCTATCTATCTACCCCTGCTTATATCTCTGTTCATACCTCTCTCATCCTGTTATATATATATATATATATATATATATATATATATATACATATATATACATATATATATATATATATATATATATATATATATATATATATATATATATAGTCTAATCCGACATTATACATTTATAATTGTCAAAAACAAATCGAAGAGTGCACATGTTTTAGCCATTCTCAAAAGCTATTGAAAGCAATCTCATGCTAAATGTATACAGCATGGCCTGTATTGAATTAAAATGATCTTATTCAATAAATTTACCGACAATATAATTTGTTTATATCTACGTATCTCAGTCTGTTCATATCTATCTATCTATGTTCATACTTACCTACCTATCTATCAATGTCTGTTCATAGCTACCTTTCTATCTATTCATCTATCACTATTCATATGTATTTCATCAGATTTTCAAAATGATCAGGCCCAAGCCACTTGGTGATTTGTCACTATTTTTGCCCTTTGGCTACATGTCACTCTAGACTGAGCACATCTATGCTATTTTAATGATAATATTACCTGAATAATAATTTTTGATTTGAAGAAGACTTGTCCATTATCATAAATGTATTGATAGTGTTTCTTACACCTCATTTCAATTGTTTTTTATTGCAATTCTCACAACATCATTCTACAATCTTTAGTTAGCTTCGTAGGTCGGAAATAAAGGAGGATCGTTTGGCTGGATTCGATCTTTCATCCCTTATACTTGTGATGCATGACTTACCAATCAGGCCACAAGGACCAACTAGTTATAGAAAGAAGCGCCTATCTTTTTTGAATTGTTTAAAAGTCTTCAAAGGAACATCTTTGCCGTAGTTCATGATGAATAAACAACGTAGATGTCAGGTCAACAATGGTGCCCAAGTCTCCCTTTGATAAATGAATTTAACAGGTCTGGTTAGTCCCTTCAATCACGTTCAATATTTCCCTCGCATTTTGTTGTCCAGGTAATCACTAAGTTGTTACAATTTTCGAAAGCAAGCGTGAATGCTGCTGGACATAAGTGAGGGACTGATTTAGTATAAACTTACATAGTAAATTTATTTATATAGCAAGCCTTCCAGTTCTTTTGGCATGATCTACATGCACAGCACATAGATAAATAGATAGATAGATAACCGGACAGTTTGTCAGCCAGCCAACCCTACTTGAAACTTGAAGAAACCAATGTTGAAAGTTTGGCTGACAGTTGATTAGTCGTAAGGTTGAGCCTGTTTTAAACACGTGGTTTCTCAAATCTTGATATCAAATTATCAATCATTAACATTTTTGAATATCCTGTGGTGTTACAGGAGTCTAACTGTGGCTCCCCGGGGAGCCGTGGCGCACAGTACGGGAATCACTGGGTTAATGTATCACCTTGAAACTGTCAGTGCTTCGTGTGTGGATAATTGATACCGTGGGTTGAGTCTTGTATTTGTTATTAACATCATAAACGTTATACATTCGACAGCGCTGAGTTCAGAGAAAAGGCATGCAATTCTATTAAGTGTAACCAAGGCCTTCCGTTCGACTCGATGATTTGATTTGGCTTTTAGGAAATCAAATTGAATATTTTTGATGCAGAAATAATCTGATATCTGTGTGTAACTATCTGGCCATTTAGTGAACCGTAGCAGTCATTTATTTATCTCAGTCTCTGCATATCTATCTATCTATCTATCTATCTATCTATCTATCTATCTATCTATCTATCTATCTATCTATCTATCTCAGTCTATCTTTATCAGTCGGTTTACATATATTCATCTATATATCTATCAATCTATCTGAGTCTGTCGATATCTATCCATCAGTTCATATCTCTCTCTCTCTCTCTCTATCTATCTCAGTTGGTTTATATTTATCTATCTATCCATCTATCTATCACAGAATAATTAGTAGCTAAAATGGGTTGGGTTCTTCTCTGTTGTTATAGGCATTGAAAGAGTCCCATCCCCATCGAAGAGTTCAAAACTTAATCTTTAATGATTGCAAATTCAATCCTGGTTATTAGAACACTTACATTTGTAAAAGCTGTGATATTTACGCGTTACAAATTCCAGCCTCGGCTTCTTAATTTCTATTTAGCTCATGTCGTCTTCTTTTTTTTAGATAGGCTAGCATCTCTAGCATCGATTGCTCCCACTGACAGACGAAATATGAGCTACACCCTAGCTACACCCCTAGCTCAATGTTGCCAATTTAGATGTTTCTCATCAAAATTAAGCTATTTTTGGTTACATCTGAATAACAATAATTGCTATTTAGATGATGTATTAATAGAGCAAGTAATATTCAAGTTTGATTTATAAGTAATATTTCTATAAATTGAATAATGTTTTAATGAAGGTCACAGTTAATTCATTGATGATAAGTAATAAATTTCCTAGGTGTTAGATATATATCTTAACAATCTGAATTTCATTTGGTGTTTTAAGAAGTTCTTTGAACCAATTTTAGTCTTTGCTTGGTATTCACACCAGAAAAGAGTTAATGCATCTATGGTCTGACTTTCAGGCTGTTTGAATGTGGTATTTAATCAGCCCCCTTTCAATCTCTTCAGTCTAAGATCTTTTATAGCACGCATAGAATTGTCTTAGTAAATCTTGGAGGAAAATAAGCAGTTGTGTTGAATCACGTGCTCCAATATCTTGTAGAAACCATTATCTGTATGCGTGAATGTCTAAGCACCATCCTCATAGTTCTTTTGCATGCTTAGACGATGTTTTCCCCACAAAAGTCTTTGATTACGTTCATTTGTCTCTGTAGCCGGCACGCAATACAGAGAGGCCCACATTCACTCTTAGACAAGATTGCCTCTTCACTCACTAGTTAATCCCTGTGTAAAGAAATCGTTATCTTCGAGTGGAAGAGTCCATCGTTACTGTCAAAGAACCAAGAAAATTAGTCTGCCGATTATTCGTGCAGATTCAGAAAACAAAAACAAAAAACAAAATAAAACAAAATCAAAACAACAACCCCCCCCCAAAACAAACAGGTTTCCTCGGCATTTCAAAAGTAGAGATTTCCCATAAAAGCCTTTCAAAAACCGAAATAGCGTATTTATTTATACGTGAAAGAACATTCAGTGTCCTCAGATCCCCCAAAACGTTTAGGGTTCGGTGGTCGTGGTGATAGGAAGTAAAAGGGACTGGAGTGTAGTAGGAAGAGGAAGGGGTATGCGCTGCCTCTTATGGCTTGCTGCAAAACAAAAGTTGAACACTATTTCAACTTTCACTTTTTATCCCCCAAAACAAAAAAGTGGCATAAAGTGAACTATCTAAAAACGGGAGAAATCTGTGTTTGAATTCAATTAAATGATTTTCTTTCTTAGGCAAAGAAACTAAAAACTCGTTTCAGTGAAGTCTAATGTTCTAAATGGTGAGTGCAAGATATTTGTATCAACAAGATTGTTACCATCACGTTAAAGATGCCATGGTTACGGCTAGATAGGCAAGAAAATCACAGATAATTTTTTGAGGAGAAAACATTCTCGAAAGAAAGATACGAACTTAACTCCCAGCAATACGAACACAGAGACACACAGAGACACACACACAATATCTTTTTCTCTCTCTCTCTCTCTCTCTCTCTCTATATATATATATATATATATATATATATATATATATATATATATATATATATATATATATATATATATATATATATTGATTCGAAGTGTGCTTATCGGAAATATTTGTCTGTAAACCACATTTTTTAAAAAATGTTGTAAAAAACAATGTCATATATTCCCTTTACTTCAGCGAGGATGGTTGTATTCGGATAATGGTCTTCTTGTTCGGAGAAAATGAAGAAAGGGGTCTTTGAAACTTCCAATATTTTGATATAAAAATCACATATATATATATATATATATAAATATATATATATATGTATATATATATATATATATATATATATATATATATATATATATATATATATATATATATATGTATTTATATATATAGATAGATGCAAAGAATTGATAGATAGATAGATAGATATGAACAGATTGAAATCGATAGCTGCAAGATACAAAGAGTCAACTTATCCACCACTACGGCGTAAATCGACCCCTTCGACTTGATTATTTGATATTAATTATTTTGGAGACCCCAAGGACATTGAAAGAAAGGAAGATTACTGAACGAATCAAGATAAACGAGCAAGGAAGAGATTAAGCTTTCAGTCTGTTTTTTTTTTTTAATAATTTCTTCTGATTAAAATTTCTTGTTCGGAAAATAAAATTCTCTTTTGACCAAGTCGTAAATAGAGGTCTTAGGCTTGGCTGACGTTTGTTATCGTTAGTTAATTAAAACTTCCTTTCCCTTGTCGCTCCCAGCTGTTCCTTCTTATCTACACGTTTCTACCAAACACTTTCTCAAACCCTTCAAGTGGGTTACTCGCTGCATACCTCTGCTCGTTATGCTTTCTATTCACCCTTTGGGGGTCAAAATCTCCGAGCTCCCTTTCTTCATTTTGTGTACCCGAAATTCTATCCCTCTCAAGTCTCTAGCAGCAGTTTCCTTGTAATTCTGAATCTCCTCAAAAAGTCTTTATTTGTTAAATGCTCTGTCCAAAATTTTCGTAACATTCGTCGATAAAACCACATAAAACTAACTTTAACCCAGACTAAAAATCCACAAAGGAAAATATCTCTGTAGAAGATTTGTATAAGAATTTATTACTTTGATAATAATAAGATAACCGCTATCGATATCAAACATTCTAGTTTTGTAAGTTGTAGACGAAGCTAATCATAGGAAATGACTCAGACAGACAAAGACATAAAAACTGATATATTCAATCAATCTATCAGTCAGTTGGTTTGTAGGATTTGTTCGATATATATACATATATATATATATATATATATATATATATATATATATATATATATATATATATATATATATGTGTGTGTGTATGTGTGTTTGTGTATATGTATGCCATTAGTTATTATATGAGGTCTGGGCGGAAAGTATCCAGCTATTTTGAATACCTCGTGAACATTGATTTCCTATTTGGGTTATTTACTTGACAGTACAACGTTAGGTTGTGTACTGTGTGCATTCGCAATTAATGAGCGATTCATTCTTCATGTTTTGTACTGGGGTTTTAGTAAAAACCTCTTCCCCCAAATCTGTCAACGAAACTCTACAATTCAGAGATTTCAGACCGTGGACGAGATTAAGTTAACGTTTGTGTAGGTTTCAGCAATTCCTCCACGAAATTCTATTTAGTTCCCACCAAATACAGAGAAGATTTTCCCCTCGTAAATTCCGCTTACTTTGAGATGCTAAAACCTTGATCTCTAACCTTAACCTAAGCCCTAACCCCTATCTCTAACCCTTTTGATCGAAATGGTGAAGGCTACCCTTGCTACGATCTTTTTTCGATTAGAATAGTTGTAATAAATCTATTTTTCCATTGTCAGTGACTATTTTGTGTAAAAATGATATTTTTCTGTCATTAGCAAGTGGATATATGACGCATTTTGAACGCAACTGGTGTCCTTTTACGTAAGTTCGTGTTCGATAAATTTCTCAACTTCATTGATTGATTACTCGTGCAACTAAAAAGCTCTCAGAGAGCGTATTTCCCTGTCAACGCCATTGTCAAGATGTGTAATTGTTCATGGGATCCACCCCCTAATTCATTCAGTCCTTCCGTAGCCTTTTGTGCACCCCTCCACATAATCACACAGAAATTCATTGTGAACTTCTGAAGAGATCAAGGATCAGCCCCAAAGTTTTACCACCATTGCTGAGCTTTCCACAAAATTTCATTGTAATCCATTCAAGACTCTCGGTGATATCGTGTGGACAGATGAACAGACGAAAGGATGCGATCAAATACAAAAACAGGTGGTTCCCGACTTACGACATCCCGACTTATGACCGTTTTCAAATACGTGAACATAAAAATTCATGTAAACATGGAGATTACATTCCTAAATTAGAAAATATAAGTAAATATAAGCAAAAATGCTCGGCCGTACGTGTGTATAAGAGCTAATGAAGTTCAAAAGATTTATAATTTACACATTAAAAACACATAAACTGTGTAAATACCATAAATACACTTGGCTCTTCCAGTGTTGTATGTTTTTAAAAAATTTACAAAATGACATTTTATTCATGAAACAGGAATGATAGATCGGAATGGGTTGAATTTTAAATTTCAAGATGCGGAAAGCTGTGTAGAATATATGCTTTTCCGATGCATCAACTTTTCTTCCTAAATATTTTTCATTATTTTATCATTATCTTATTTCATCTTTTCCTTCTCTTTCATTTTGTAAATACAATAACGTATTTTTTTTCTATTTCACTTTTAGAAATGTGTTGGGGAATAAAAGTAGTGTTGCCAATTTAGACGTTTTTTTGTTTTGTTTTTTAGAATTTATGAGTCCATTGTCGAAAATACTTAAATCAATAAAAAAATTCCTGTAATGTTTCAAGTTCAGTGTTATCAACTTAGATGTTTTTCTTTAGTTTTTCAAGCGTCTTCCAGAATCGAAAAATTGAAAAATCACATCTAAATTGGTAACACTAAATGAGAGACCAAAGGTGACAACGCAGTAGTTTTTTATGGTTAAGCATAGCATATTATTACTCCAGAAAAAAAAATGTCCGACTTGATACCATTTCGAGATACGACCTGTCAGTCGGGACCGAACGCAGTCGTAAGTCGTGGACTACCGGTACCTCTTTTCAACCTCGTTGTCAGAGGTTAATGAAATGTTGAATATAATCTGCAGAAAACTTTCAATATTTCTCTAACATTTTACGTTGGCTGGAACCTGGGCCGTTCGGGCGTCCCAAGTTGTGCTCTAAGGGCACATGAAGAAATATGGTTGTGTCCTTCACCCGTGGAGTGGGGGTTGATAATCGCCAAGAATAGCGACAACTAATTCATCACACTACCGAAGGAGGAATTGGTGAATATCAGTGAAAAAGAGACAAAAGGACGAAGACACAACAATAATAATCTCCCAAACTTTAAAAGGATTGCCTTTTCTATCTCAATGTTGAATGTGTCACACTCCATTAAAAAACAAGAAATACTGCTATATAGACCTGTTTCGCACAGTATTTGCATTGATATGTATTGAGCATTGTTCAGTCTTTGAAGCTATAAGAGTAGGGAACCCAGGTAAAATCAAAATTAACTCAATAGGGATAGTCAGCGAAGCCAACTTGCTAACCACTACACAACATAGGGTCAGCTCAAGATGCAAACAACATGGGCAGTCGCCTAGTGTGCCAAATGCTAATGAACACCTGTCCTGTCTCTGAGACAGTGGGACCCTCCAAACACAACTGGAAAAAAAAGAAAGAAAAATAAATAAAATAAAAAGAATGAAAACAGTCAAATAAAAAATTCCATGATATGAAGTCATATTTTTCAGGAATATCTGAAACTTTACATTTTTTGTTGTTATGAAACTAAGAAGAACAATGGGCAAAGTAACTTCTCATGAGCAACGACTAGCTCAGTCAGGCTTTAAAGGGCACCGAATTTCAGGTTGTCAGGGGCGCCAGGAAACCTACGGTAGACCATTGTATGAGGCACCAAGTGAGGATCGAACTCTGCACTCTGTAGGTATGATCTTCGAGACGAGTTGGCGAACCATTACACCAAAACAAGGAGCCTTCTAAGAGCAATATTGAATAGATTACAATTTTGAATGATTATGCAGAAAAAAAATTCTTTAAGAATAAAAACTCACGGATAAAAACTCTTTCTTTCCTCCAGAAAAACGCAGATCAATCAGTAATCAACGCAAAGGTTTGAACGTTTCAACAGTTTATCTCAGATCAAAAGAGCATTGTTAGTATTAGTCACGTCTTGCAACATTGAAACCTGAATCAGACATGCTCTTCTTACGTGAATAATCTGCACGGATATCATAATCCGAACGAAAGGCTCTTTTTATCCCGGGACTGTTTTGCCTCGAGGTATTGTGCGTGAGAGAGAGGGAGGTACATTGACCGCATCGTTAGGGTCCCCTACCCTGATCCTACCTGTTGGCAGAGCAACAAAGGGTATACATACCCTGAATTTATGCAGGGATGTTCAGGAAAGGTTGCGCCCTTATGTTGATGCAAAAAGATGAGTCACTACCTTCTTTGATGCAAACGTGTTTTTTTTGTTCATGGGAAAACACAACAGACCTTTTCCTACGTATATTCTTGTATGTAATTACAAATACGTACGTATGAGGATAAAGACATATAGATATAAATGCTTTGTAGATATGAATAGACGAGAGCTGAATAGATAGGTACATAGATAATAGATTGAAATATTTCTGTGTGTGTATGCATGAATAAACAAAGATCTATACATATATGTGTAACGACCTTCAGCAGATAGATAGATATACGAAATATGGTTATGAAATAACGAGACTGGGCTTATATAAAGCGAACAGCGGACCACGTGGTGTACATTGACCAATAGGCATAAACAACACTTGAAGTTTCAATTCAGTCGCGTCTTCAGTTCGTTATTACGCATTGCTTGGAGTAAATTTCGATTTCCTATGTGTCGTAAAAATGGTCAGTTTCAAAATTGAGCAACACATCAACTCAAAATTATCGGTAAAATTGATCAAAACAGCTACCAAATCTTTTGCATGCATATTTAATTCATAATAAGAACGTATGTGACACTCACACATACACATATACACACGTACACACACATTATAGAGAAATGATAGAACAATTATAAATGTGCTATTTCTTTTATTTTGAACTCTTTTTGAACCAACATCCTGTTTTTACACGGGAAATATGTCAATTGGCCTAGACAGTGTGAATAGAATAAACAATTAAAGAAATGGGCTGCTGCAGGAATCGAATGATCTTATCTTAGCGGTGATTACTAACAAATCAGAAGTTTGCATTTAGATATGGTTTATGTTTATTCACTGGGAGAATATTAATAGAATTTGAAAGAGTAAGTCTGTTAACAACGCATTTTGTTTTTGCTGAAACATTCCTTGTCGACTGACATGCTCATCGGTATTACTCATAGTTCCATCGATTGTTTCGACAATATGTTGATACAGATCTGCTTGATTGAGTGTTGGCTTGTGTATGCATGTTCGTGCTTCCGTTCACTGATTGCACGACTGTAATGGAGGAACGGAAAATGCAATCTTCCGAAAAACAAATCCTCCATCTTGAATCAAGGGCCATGTGTTCTCAAATACAAATGGAACAAGAAGGTCAAACTCCACTGTAACAGAAACTTATATGTTTTTTAAAAGATTTCGACTTTTGTAAAAAAGAATTTTCCTTCAACTGAGAAAGATCCTCAAATCTGGCCAGGTAAAGACACAATAAAATATTATTTGCACATTTTTCTAAATGAATGGCATGAAAATGTAAATATTTTTAGATATAATTCAAGGCTATTTAGACATTAACTAAAAAGAGAAAGTAGCAGACTATAAAATGCCACTTGCAGTAGCATTAATAGACTTTAAGGAGGGCTTCGACTCAGTAGAAATTCGCAAGATCATTAATGTTATCACCCTACACGGTGTGGACCTCATATATGTCAGAGTATTACAACATATATACCGTCGAAGCAGCTCCTTCATCAGGCTACATGAAGACTCTGAGCCCTTTCAGCTTCCTAAAAGGGTAAGACAATGTGATACCAAATCACTCAAACTCTTTGCAGCTTGCTGCAAGATGATCTTCAGAAACATAGACTGGGAAAACATACAACCAACATGTCAGAAATAAACATTACCATCAAAATCAAAGACGCAGAACTGAAGAAAGTAGATCACTCCATCTACCTCGGAAAACGAGTCTCCATGAAATCCCCGAAAGAAGAAAAAAACAAGTGAAGAATCACTTCAAGGCGGCAAGCCTTCGCTGGAGCAAGTTCAAGAACTAGTAAATCTCATTAGTCTTAAAAAGAAAGGTATACAACCAATGCATCCTCCCGATAGTCACCAATGAAGCAGTAACATGGAACTGAACCAAGAAACTGACCCTCAAACTGAAAACCATGCAACATGATCATGAGAGAATCATGTCCAGCATCACATGGAGAGATCATACGATAGGTAAAAAACAGGAGTCTGACACACCAAAAGAACCATCAAGAAACTCAAATGGCAATGGGCTGGCCATGTTACAAGAATAGATGACAACTGATAGACATCATGATTCCCAACATGGATCCCCAGAGATCTAATGCAGAACCGAGGCTGTCAGAATATGAGATAGCGAGACGAACTGGACAGGTAAAAAAGATGATTGGCTCCATGACGCCCACGATAGAGAGCTGTGGCAAATCCGTGGGAAGGTTTTTTGTTCAACAAAGGACGATAGAAGACTGATGATAATGATGAAATTATTTTTGTAGGGGTAAAACGAAGAGAAACAATTGATGAAAGGAATACGACATTACAATAAGTAATTCAATTGATGCATTGTAATTCAGATTTATATCTAGTAGCTATAAGTATAGAGCATTAACTATATATATATATATATATATACATATATATATATATATATATATGTGTGTGTGTGTGTGTGTGTGTGTGTGTGTATATAATTTTTCTTAATGTGAAACGAATGAATAAACCATTCCATGACCAACATGGTAGGGGTGATCAATTGAAAAATTGAAAAAAAGGAGGACTATCAATGAACATATTATTTCTCTTGCCTTTGGTTGGTTCTGTTGATCGCCAGAAAAGCGTGAATGCCACCGGACACTAGCGATCGAACCAATTTAGCATAAGCTTGAATTGTAAATTAAACCTACGGCTGAAAACCTATTTTTAAGAGAATTTTTTTTACAAGATGTAATAAGGAATATATGTTTCTATTTTCAGCCCCCTAGATCTATATATGTGGCCTATGCACGTGATACTACATATATTGTCAGCCAGACTAACTTATAAACTGAAAGATTTTATGTCAAAAGTTTTGTTGACAGTTTTGGCTGAGGGTTTCTAATGTTTCTATACTTTCAGGGGCGTCGAATTCCAGCTTACCCAGGCCATGCTTGAATTGGCCAAATGAAAAATATCAATATGAAACAATACAAAGCCAAGAAGCCTGGGAAGCAAACATAATCAAAGCTGTCAACGAGAGAGAAATGCTATTCGCTGGAAATATCGATCACATAAAACTGGTGGCTAGCAAATTGTCAATGCAGAAAAATGGCAGAAACGTCCGGAAATCGATCAACAACGGTAGTTACAAATCGCCTCATACAATAATAATAATAATGATGATAATAATGATAATGACAATAATGATGATGATGATAATAATAATAATGATGATGATGATGATAATAATAATAATAATAATAATAATAATAATAATAATAATAATAATAATAATAATAATGAATTATTATTACTATTATTATCATTAATACATTTCAGTGTGAACTACATTTTGTTCAGTACCAGTGTTACGCAGTAGCAAATTCTGTCTCAGATCGGGTAAGTAAATGAATAAGCATCGTGCAGGGATCGAACCACTCCCCCTTGGAAGCAGCTTAGATGTAGCTCTAAGTAATTAGTTCTCCATTTAAAATTGAATTTTGATTTATATCTGTAAGTTTATTCTTATTCTTAAATATTCATTATTTCCACTGAGTCATAATTATTTTTGTAAAAAATGTTCGGTCACCATTTTTTTTATTGATACTATAAGGTTCGTTTTTTTTTCTTTAAAGAAATGAAATATCGCTTTGTAATGCAAAAGTAATGTAGAATCATTTAAATGTTCCTTAGCAGCAGATATTTTAGATTTATGTGGCTCAACATTGTGAGTATATGTGTGTGTATATATATGTGTGTCTGTATTGTCATTTAATTACGTTTTTGCCTCAGCCGCTTCTGAAAGGAATCGTGTCAATAGAAAGCAGCAGATAAAACAATGTTTCTAATTTCATGTATGATTCAGTTGTATACAGTCGTCTTTTTAGTTTCAAGTCACTTGAAAAAATGCTCGATTAATGTGTGGAACATTTTCTTTTGTAGGGAAATTATGGAATGTGAGAAGACCGGTGAAGATTCGTTCTTTATACTCACTACTGAATTATTAAATTTGTTTGACAAACTAAAACAAGAATAATCCTTTATTTCAAACACTGACGTATATAATTTCTAGGTAAATCCGATAAAATTCGGGTGTTCAGGTTTTTTGCTTTCATTTGAAAATAATTTTTTGCAAAAATAATTTCACAGATAAGGTATAAAAGCGAAAAAGCTGATCAGATAAAATGCCTGAATTGGCAAAAAAAAAAAGAAATGCATAAAACTAATTCTTATTAATTCTGAAATCTTTTGATCCAAGGAGAATTGCTTTGAATTTAGCAATCACACTTCTTATTTGCTTATCATTTCTTTTCGAATAAAGTCTGTTATTTTGTTTCTTATCTACTTCAGAATACGATTACATTTGCTTTGTTCTAATTATCTGCATATGTGAAAACTGGTAACTTCGTTCAATAGGAATAATGCTTGAATGAATCATTTTTAAATTCTTTGATCCATAGATCTTCATTATTTTTAATTTCTTAATCGGAAAACATGATTCCAGAATGTTTTCTTCCATTATGCTTCTCGTGTTTTATAATTTATTTGATATTTTTTTTGATCTTAAAAAATAAATTACATTTCTCTCTATTTACTAGATATATGCTTACAACGAATTATAGAAAATTGCAGGTATCTTTTGATTATCTTATAAAATTATTTCTGTGACTTTTATAAAATACAATCAAGTCGCTATTTTTTTGTAATCGAGAAATATATCTAAATAATTCAAAAGATATTCAAAACTGTTTGACTAAATTTGAACTTAAATTGCATTTTTAATTTTAACTCTTTTCATTTACTGAAAATATAATTCACAATGTATTTTAGTTGCAATTTTTTGATTTGATCCAAGATTTTTATTCAATTTTCTTTTTATTCTTACTTTTATTTCATAATCATCCTGTGGCTGAACATACAATTTCCTCTTTATTTTTCAAAATTTAAAAGATGGGTATACATTTCTTGTGTCATCATTTGTTTTATATTTGAACTTCAAAATTCATACAGTAAGATTCCCTAAAAAGATTAAAAATAGATACATAGAGAAGGGGAAGGGGTAGGTGTATAAGGAGTGATACAGGGTAGGGGGTCTTCTTGCAGGAAAATATTACATACCCCCCAAGAATCAATTAAATTTATAGAGAACTTTTGGATATAGTAGCTGAGACTGACAAATATAAATATGATGCAGAGCGGGTTACCTTAGATGTATTGGTTTTAAAATTGAATAATTGCATTCTTAGCGCATGTTTTGCTCTTCCCCATAATTTCTAAGCAATTTATCGGTGAACTTTTTAAGGTTTTAGATGATGCTGATACAGGGAAGGTAACTGTACATAGATTGATGCAAAAAATTCTATGAAATTGAAATCCATTGAATAACCTTTCGAATTAGTTTTGGGAATATAGACATACAGCTATGATGCAGGGAAGGAAAACTGTACATGGATTGACTCTCAAAACTGAAACACCCGCTCTTAATTACACTTTCCCCCAAAATTGCACATAGATTATATGGAATTGTATCACTCACTCAATAGCCATTGGAATACCCTTCTGCATGAAAGAATTCATTGAAAATCCTTCCAGATTTTGGGTGTTCTGAATATATGACTACATGTTGCGTAATGAGCTACAAAGGGAAATGATTTGGCAGCTGAAAGGTAGGATCCTCGATTTGCATGTGTGCAGTAAAGGCGAAAAGTAGCAGAGATGAAAAAGGAGAAAATGCCGTAGATACTATTTAACGTCTTGTTTATTTCCCTTTTCTTCAACTTCAGAGTAATGCAGCTCATGAATGATGACAGAAAATGACACCCAGTAGATGCCAGGTACAAGGCGAGGAAAACTGACGGAGGACGGGAAAGTCGGCTAGGTCTCTTCCCTCTCTCTCTCTCTCTGTAGAGAGAGAGAGAGAGAGAGAGAGAGAGAGAGAGAGAGAGAGAGAGAGAGAGAGAGAGAGAGAAAAGAGAGAGAGAAAGAAAGGGGGGGAACCTTCCCTCGCCGGGTGAAAGTAACGACTACTGGCCCGCTTCTTGTCATACTTTTTTGACCGCAGGCTGTGAGCGGCTTTTTATTGGAAAGGCCCCTTTATTAGTATCTAGATAACACTTGTCGCGTGCCTAAGAAAGAGCTCAGCCTTAATTAAGCCATGAAAATAAACTTACGCACAATCCGGCGACAAACAGCACTTGAGGAAATCATTTCGCCCGATGAGATTTGCGGGTCAGCAAAACGTTTATCATTTTCTGAAGAACTTGTCTTTGTTGGTTTATGTTTGAAACGGCGCAGATTGTTCTCTGGCGACGAACACCACTTGAGTTTTACGGTGCCCGAAAATGTTCATCATTCCATAAGGACCTGTCATCGTTGACCACCCTGAATTCACGTGGTGCACACCCGCATTTTCCACCATACGATGAAGGGGGTAACTGTACATTGATCCACACCCCAAAACGAATGAATCCCTCTCAAGTACAAGTGCTGTCCTCCCACAATATTTAATCGGAATTTATTGAGAATCTTTCGAGTTGGTAGATATGGAGAAATAGCTCCAATGTAGGGTACACGGATCAGCCCTTACTCATTCAATGACCAACCCTTCCACAAAATATCATTGAAATTCCATCGAAGGATTTCAAGATTTGGTATAAGGACGTATAGCAATTACGCTGAGATATTGGTACATGGATTAAACCCACTTATTGGGTGAGAAAATGCCTATAACACACATAACCACAACATCTATGCACCAATTCAACCTTTAGCTCCCCCCATTCTCACAATAGTATTAATTCAGTTAAAAGAAAAAAAGAAAAATTGGACCAAACTCTCTCCGATTCCAATCCATCTATCTATTCTCATTTCTCGTCGATTTTTTTGTTTTGTTTTGAAGAGAAATGGTTAATTTCTTTGCTATTTGCGCAGGTATATAATCAAGGATGTATAATTACAAAAGTATCAACGAGAAATACTCAATTCGTATTTCATGGCTGTTGCATTTTTCAACATTTTGTTGATAAAAACTGAACATATTGATCGATGATGAGTCGCCTCACCTTAATTGGATTCAAATTAACATCGGGAAAACGATTTTGGTCCCAATAACTGACTGATCCGATTTACCAAACACCATATTTTTTAATTCAAGGGGGGCAACTTATATAGAAACCACAGCAATTTAGATCCATTCATCTTCCTACTGTCCCTTCCTTTTGAAAATTTGAGGCCCAAGCTGAAATTATTTCAATGATATTTATTTTGAGAACTGGAAAATATATATTTTTTTAATTCAATCAGATTTTTCGGGAAATGTCAATTCGGTGGCATTACTCTTCTGTCTTAATAAGCAGCGCGTTGGTGATAATAAACGAAGCCGTTTAGCAATAATTACATAGGTTAGAATCTGTTTTGAACAAAATTGGTACTATTGTGTAGCTGGTCAGAAAAACCGTTGGTCCTTTCAAGCGTAATCCAATGTATATCTGGTCTTTGTCAAGGTTGATAATAGCTGTAATTCTTTTTTGATTACCATTGCCAGGCTCAGTAAAATTGTTACGAGACAACATTTTACTCAAGTACTCACTCACCCATTCTCCTCTCCATCTCTATCATGACATGCCAGTGACCATACCTTTCATGAAGATATCAAGCGATGAGATAGGGTACAGGGAAGTGGGGTCATAGTTTTCCCGAGATAATCAGTAGGTAAACTCGGGTTGTCGATTCCGTTTTTCGTGCTGATTACCATCGTCCCACATCCGACCACATCTCTGCCCCCCAAAAGAGCTCTGATATGTTTGTGTACAAATCAATCTGCGTAAAAAGAATTAGATAAAAGATAAACAGGTTTCCTTTGCTATCTGACAATTGAGCATTCCTCTAGAAGCCTTTCGGAGACCGAAATGGCATAACCCAAAGAAATAATTACCATCGATTTATACGGAAACATGTTTAAGCATTCCCAGACCAAAAACATGTTAATGATGGTATGGCTGTCTGAGCAATCAGTAGTTTTGGTGGTTGGAGATCCAGAAGACTGGGGTCGATGTGAGAGGGAGTAGGTATGCTCAGTCTCTTCAACGGTTTGCCACAAAATAAAAGCTCATCATGACTTTCATTTTTCGCCTTTATTTTTCGAAAAATCGAAAAACGTGGCGTAAAGCAAACTTTCAAAAAGCGAGGACTTCCTGTGTGCCAATTCTATTGGATATTTTTTTTAAGGAAAGAAACTAAAAAAAGCTCGTTGCAGTGGAAGAGTCCGTAGTTTCACGTGATGTGTAGGAAACTTGTTACCTCTTAGTAGAAAAGTGCATAGTTACGATTTGAGATGCAAGAAAATCACGGTTCGTTATATGAGTAGATCTCTGTGTATATTATAGTTATGCATAGATGATTAGATCATCAGTGCAAATGACCAACGTCACGAAGTGGCAGATCGATGAATGGCGTGGGAACGAATATTAAGCAACTGTATTCTCCAGGAAAGAGACCAGCGCAACTAAAATTCATTTGTGCTTCTCTGTATGTTCGTATATGCGTCATTGTACCCAGTTCTCTATTCAACTGATTAATTGTCTTTCTTCATTTCTTTGTTTTTCTTTTGTATTTTGTGTAACCGTCCATATCCTCCGCTATGCATATCTATCTATCTATCTATCTATCTATTCATCGCAATCTGCTCATATCTATCTATCTATCTATCTATCTATCTATCTATCTATTTATCTTTCTATCTATCTATCTATGTATCTATCTATCTATCTTTCTATCTATCTATCTATCTATCTATCTATCTATCTATCTATCTCAGCTTATTCATTTTTATATACGTAGATATATATTGAGCCCTGTGTATTCCATTTTTATCCACCGGAGTATCTTTACATCTAACTTTGTTCATAACTATTTATCAATCGACAATCCACCCACGTATGCAGCAAATCAATTGCACGCGCATGCGCTCCCGCTCACATTTCTATCAATCTACGTACTTTCTTCTCTATCAAAACACACACACAAATACCTACACATCCATGCACACACATAAATGCACAGATACACATGCATACGCATTTATCAATGTCTGCAGTTTCTATCCATTGTTATCTTACATTGTGCTTATATCATCTCTTATATAATTGTCTATCGAAACACTTGCACACTAATTCACGTATAACACTATAGAAGTATCTAGCTACCACTCTCTCTGTCTTTCTATCTATCTATCTATCTATCTATCGATCTATCTATCTATCCAATGAGACTCTACAAGAACCTCTACTGACCTCTACTTTTATACATTGTGCTTCTTACTGACTAGCTGGAATAACCGTTTACGCCGGGTTAAATATTAGAGGAGTAAAAAACGACTACGGTTATCACATTTATTAGAGGTTTCCCTTTATATGTGGCTCTTTGAAAGAGAAAGAAGTTTCTCTACACATTAAAGGGGGAATACTGACCCTTGAAAATTGATCAATAAGGAATTATATATAGATATATGAAACAAAGAATGCATAGTTGAATGGAGAGTAGTATTCCTGTTTACCATTTTAGTTACATTGTAAATAGTACCCCTATAAATCCTTCAAAAATATTTCCCTTTAGATCTTTTACCTTAAAACCTTCCTCTCGGTCCTTCGTGAAGTAATAACAGATTTGTTTGGGTTTTGCCCATGTTTAGGTGGTTTCTATTGCGTGGCAGACACACAGAACAGACAGTTAGACTCATAGTGTGAGACCTCGCACCTATTTATACAGATAATAACTGTTCCTTCCATGGAGATAACCTTATTAAGTGCAATGTGTCTTTTACTCTGTATTGATCGATTGCAATTGGCCTTTCTGAGAATTTATTTTTTCTTTCTCTTCAGTCTTTATGTATTTTACAAATAATTCTCTATTGCTGGCAAAACATTTAATTAGACAATTTCATTGTGATATCATTTTTTAATCGTGAATTCATAATGGGACTTTTTTCTTGAAACCTTAATTGACCATTCATTTCGATTTTTGTTCTGTTTTCAAACAACAACAGTCAAGGTTATCAGGGGATGTTTGATTTTTATGATCTTGAATTTGTCCGGGCTAATTTTTTTTTTTCTGATTGAAATTCAGCTTTCCAGTTTGTTTAGTGTAGAAGAAGACGAATAATAATTATATCAGTAACTAAAAAACATCAAGAGAAGTCATACCTTTGCCAACGTCATAATCTCTAAAAACTGCTTGAAGATGAGTTCATATATTTGCACGTTACATGGAAGGTAACTGTAAAAAGATCCTTGATCTGCCCCAAAATTTGAACTAATTGTCTCCTAATCCAGTACTCAACTTTTGACAAATATCATTGAAATTGATTGAGAACTTTTGGAGATGTTGCGTTGACAAATAGACGGACATCATCATCATCATCATCATCATCATCATCATCATCATCATCATCATCATCATCATCATAATAATAATAATAATAATAATAATAATAATAATAATAATAATAATAATAATGATAATAATAATAATGAAAGCAAAATGAGAATAGAAAAGAACTACACTGGGTAATTAAAAAAAAAACAGATACAAAATATCGTAGAGGAGAAATCATAGACATGGCTACGCAAAGGAGACCTGTAGAGGGAAACAGAATCGCTCATAGTGGCAGTCCAAAATAAATGCACCACATAAAACTGTGCCAAGCTTTGACTGTCTGCAGGATTCGTCACATTTTTTTCTATCATGGGCTTCGCAGAGCCAATATTTTCAAAACCCGCCCAGTTCGTCTCGCCATCTCATATTCTACCGGCCTCGGATCCACATTTGATCTCTGGGGATCCATGTTTTGAGTCATGATATCCATCGGTTGTCATCCCTTCTTGCAGCATGGCCAGCCCATTGCCATTTAAGCTTCCTGATGGTTTCTGTGATGTCTCGGACTCTTGTTTTTCTCCTAATGAACTGCGCTGTGTTGTGGTCTCTCCATATGAGATTGAGCATGTTTTTCTGTGTGCACGTTGGATAGTTCTTCGTTTGCAAGTTGGTCTTTTGGTTGGGTTACATGTTTCAGCTCCCTAGGTGACTATCGGGAGGATGCATTGGTTGATTACTCGTCTTTTTAGGACTAATAAGGTGAAGATCAACAGAACTCAAACAAACAGCAAATGCTGACTATGTGGAGAAAGGGATGGGATTGTAAGTTACATAACCAATGAACTATCCCAGAAGGGGTCCAAGAATAAAACATAGAAGCCACAAATTATACTGGGACTTTGATATCCAAACCAACCTCCCCATCCATTCACGCGAGAATACTGGGTCTTTTTGTCATGGTCAAGGGATATAATCTGCCGAACAATAGACGTAGCTGAGCTTACGAATTACAGAGTGGATATGGAAGAGAGTGAAAATGCCAATAGAAGGAGGTGCGGAACATGAAGGTCGGGGTAGTACCAATAATAGGAGGTGCACTCGGAACCGTAACAAGGACACTGAAAACGAGCTAGAGAATAGAAGGGACTGAGACTATGGAGACCATAGCACAACACACCACAGTGCTGCTGTGATACGTGAGGGTCGTGAGAAGAGAGTTGGAAACCTGACTAGACTTACTGTCAATCAACCTTCAGCGACAATCACCAGGCAACTGGTGTGAAACAGAAAAAACACAGCACCCTGACGAAGTGTGAGAGTAGTGAGAGCAGGGTGGAAGACTAAAGGAGACTGGATGTCACTCAGACTTCAGCGATGAGAATCGGGCAACTGGTTTGGAACTGTAAACCACAGTATTACTGTGATCAATGAGAATGAGGAGAGGAGGGCTGGAGACTTGTGGAGACTTGCTATCACTCAATCTCCAGCAGTAACCACCAGGCAACTGGTGTAAGATTGCAAATAATAATAATAATAATAATAATAATAATAATAATAATAATAATAATAATAATAATAATAATCACCACCACCTGTAATAGAAGCGCTGGGTACTGTAGAACCGTATCAGGCATGGGATTACAATTGGAACGCACATCATATACTTGAAACAAAACTGTCAGACAAGTGTAAAGCCTGTAATGAATATCAAGAAACAGTAGAGCACATGGCTTCTGGTTGTCCCAAATTAGCGCCAACTGTGTACCCTGAGAGACATAACTCTGTAGCAGCGATAGTTTATAGGAGTTCCTGCAAAGTAGTAGGTTTTGAACGATCTGGAAATTGGTGGGAGCATAAACCTGAAAGAACATTAGAGAACAAGAAAGTCAAATTACTTCATGACTTCAACGCCATCACTAACAGAAAAATTACTGCTAGAAGACCAGATATTGTCATTATTGATGAAGAAGGTAATCAGGCTATATTTATCGGCATCTCATGCCCAGCAGACAGAAATATTGAACAGGAAGGAAAAGAAAAAAGTTAGAAAATACCAAGACTTGAAGATAGAACTGCAAAAATTACGTAGAAAAATCGTTCATAATCGCCCCAATCATTATTAGAGCACTGGGAGCAGTTTTTTTTTAAAACTGAAAGCTAATGACATTAGCATCAAGCAAATCTGAAAGACATGTAAAATATAGCCAGAAGAAATCTTGAACTGTCAGGATTTAGGTGATCTCGTGTTCAGGATGAAATACAAGAAAACCCAGCATTAAAACAGTGATACCCATTGACACTCATTATCAACATCATCAGTCTTTTAACGTCCGTCGTTGGACGTAGACTTTCCCTTGGATTGGCCACAATTCTCTACCATTGGCGTCGCAGAGTCAGTATTTCCTGAATCTGTCTAGTTCATCTCTCCATCTTGTGTTCTCTCAGCCTCAGTTTCTTATTTGATCTCTAGGGATTCATGGTGTGAGATGTGATGTCCAACGGTTGTCTTTCATTCTTGCAACATGGCCTGCCCATAGCTATTTGAATCTTTTTTGATAGTTTCTATGATGTCATGGACACGCATTTTCTTCCTTATATACTGTACTGTCTTGTGATATTTCCATGTAAGGTTCAGCATGATTCTCTCATGCGCACGTTGCATACTTCTCAGTTTGTAGGTCTGTCTCTTGGTCAAGTTCCATGCTTCAGCTCCATAAGTGACTATTGAGAGGATGCATTGATTGTATACTCTTCTTTTTGGATTATTGGGATCATCTGGTTTTTGGAAGTTGAGCTTGCTCTGCCGAAGGCTTGCCATCCCAAAGTGATTCTTCGGGGAAGAAATGCAACTGGATGAAAATTTCAAGAGATAACTAAAAGCAATTGCTGATGGAATGACATGGATTCATTTCCAAAGAGGACATTTGAATAGAGTAGCTAAATCTCTGTAAATGGTTGCCTGGAACTATTTGATAAGAATAAATCATATTGAAACCAATAAAGACAGGAAACTGTAATGTAATAAATGCAGATTATGTATCGATAGAGATGGGATCGTCGGAATGACATGGATTTGTTTGCGAAGGGGACATTTAAATAGACC
Organism: Thysanoteuthis rhombus; assembly: GCA_963457665.1. NCBI lineage: Eukaryota > Metazoa > Mollusca > Cephalopoda > Oegopsida > Thysanoteuthidae > Thysanoteuthis > Thysanoteuthis major. The sequence continues at coordinate 90,620,255 of OY735200.1, read as the reverse complement.
TGCTAAATCTCTGTAAATGGTGGCCAAGAACGATTCCATAAGAATCAATTATATTGAAGCCAATGAAGAAAGGAAACTGCAATATAATAAATGCAGATTATGTGTTGATAGAGATGGGATCGTCAATCATACATTAAGTGAATGAAGCAGGTTGACTCAGAGTACAAAAATGGATATAACTAAATGATGAAGATCATCCACTAGGGAATCATGGGAACGACCACGTGACCCAGCATAAAATTGTCTAGAACTTCGATATTCGAACTAATCCTCCAATCGAGGCCAGAAGACCAGAACCAATCGCTGTCAACAAAGAGAATCAAATATATCAGACAGTGGGTTCCGCTGTTGAAGGTGAAAAAACTGAACGATATGAACCGTATACGTATGGGGATTCTTTTTAATTGGGGACAGAGAGTTCGATTTGCCAAAAATCTTACACTGTTCTATCAAAATTAGGATGAATTGCTCGAAATTTCGTACTGTTCTATCCGAATATGGATCATATGGCTGGGAGCATAGACATGGACGGATACAATCTACACCCGTGGATTGAATAACAGATTCGGTTAGAAATTCCCTGGAGGTTACCAACTAGAACATACACTTGAAGAAGGCCAGATGATCCAACAACTGAAACAATTTGACTAAAACAACCAACTAACTCAAGTAAATTGGTTGATACCAATTTAGAGTTTGATTTATACACCAGAGTGATTTATATTATGATATTTTTCCTAGTAAATGGTTATATATTTCAAGTTTTGACAATTTGATAGTGATGATGCGAATAAACATCAGAATGATCAACTACAAATATCCATTTATTAATCAAATATTAATCCTTGAGTGACTCGTTTACAGAATCAATTCAAGCCTTTCTGAATTCAAACTGTCTTCTGGATAGCGATATGCAATAATCACTTTCTTCTTGTCCTTAAGTTTGGCAACCAACCAGATCGTGTCGGAAATCAATGGAACGTTCTGGGAACTGGAATAATCTCAACTCTGAGATTAGTGAATGGTATGGGTACAGGAAACTTTTCAATAAAAGTACCAAAATTGCCAGCTAAAAGGAACCAACATTTTTTCAGAAAGAACCATATATTATAAACATATATTTTAATGCCTTTTTAAGACGTTATATTTGCAACATAACATATATTAGCCATAAAGAAGGGGAAAAAATGCATACTCACAGAGGATTCCCGAGCAAATTAAAGAAGCGTGTATGTTTTTGACAAAAATATCTATTCTACCATAAATGACGGATTTGTTGCCAGATTAAAATCTCCAAATTCTCTCAAAGAAATTTCATTCAAATAAAAGTGTTAATTTCATGATTAACCTAAATTCATTTGCCAGCGGTGTCGCTTACTGGTGAAGACAAGGTCAATTTTCTTTAATTGAAAGGAATAATCAACAACTCATCAACATTCGGTCAACTACTAGTGATAAATGCCAAGAGAGGTAAATCACATTTATGAATTACGTGCTACCGTACTTTACTAAATGCATTGTTTTTAATTAAACAAAGTAATCAAAATTCTTAAGAAAAACCCTGTATCATCAGAGTTGATAAAACTTTATATTCATCGATAAGTAAAGCACCATTTTTTCTGAAAAGCAATGGTTCTTAAAGGTCCAAGAAGCATAAACATTAATAACTAAATGTCAGAATTCAAAATATGTAGAGAATAATTTCCAACGGAATGTTTTCAAACTAAAGTGTTCACTATTGTAATATATATATATATATATATATATATATATATATATATATATATATATATATATATATATATATATATATATATATATATATATATATATAAAAACAGTTAAAAACTTTCCAAACAACAAATATCTTTTTTTTTTGCATTTATCATTTCCTGGGCAAATTTCTAAAAAAACGCATCGAATAAAACAGCAACAGATTTAATTTCAATGGAAACTCATCTTTATTGAAATAAACTTATTGTTCGAAATCCAAAGGATTTTTTTACTGAGATTTTATAAAATCAAAACGGAGAGTTGAGTGTTGACTTTCTCACAAAATACTTTTCTCTTGAGAAAATTCATTCGGAATTGAATACATTCAGAAAATTTTATTGTGACCAGTCTATTGGAATATTTTTGGTGAAATTTTTCAAATGTCTGTGGATGTTGGGCTGAAATTTCCAAATGCAAATTCTCATAGTTCACCGATTCGCGAGTGTAAACGGGTTTTTCTATTGTCTACAGGAATAAATTTTAGTTGATCATCTAAGTCCTTCATTCTGTTGATAACACAAAGATTGTTACGATAAAATTAACAAATTTTGATTTTCATCGATACATGTTGTTTTTCGCCAAAAGTCCATGATAGATCTTAATTTATTATGCATAACTACAATAAAATACTTCATGAATAATCAGATATATAAATATGTAACTATAAGTTCAATTCTCCAATAAATAATAGAGTCTAAAAGATATACTCAACTAATGTCTTTTGGGGCTAGATTTATTCCCCAAAGAGCTAGACTGGCAACCTTGCTCCATCTTGAGCCAAACACCCCTTGCATAATACCACGAACATGTTTTTGAATAGGAAAACTTTGCCAATCTGATTCGAAATTATCATTTGAAATAAAACATTTTTGTATTTTATCGCAATTCTAAATTAAATTTGTGTAATTGAAAAAAAGTATCCACTTTTTCACCATATTAACCAAACGAAGTGCATCAAAAGAACCAAATTTGGTAGCCCTGGCTACGGGAAGAACACTTCATATTCCCGTGGCTACCGTCGACGGATGAAATAGTTGACCAATGGGCAAAGAGGAACAAAGTGACCTCAGTGTTGAAGGATATCTCCTTCCACTTCCAGTTGAGTGTTCATTACACGGGGAGGCATGCACTTTCTGCCACTGGACGGCCATTGTGAAAATTCGCCAATATCAGACTGACTTCACAATCTGTCAACCCAATATTCACCTAATAATTCTCGAATTGAATGATCGCCAACCTCCTGACGTCAACCACCGCGAGTAAATCGGAAGATTCCCCCCTGGGGACTAAACGGATGATTAGAATGAAACTTACCCCACCCTGCACTGCAAAAGGAAGATAAGATACAACCTTCAAGCGGTCTAACTTTAATAAAAAAGTGGAAATTTAATTATTATGAACCAAATCCCTGGGGAGGTATAGTTTTACTTTTAGTATATTTTAATTTTATGATAGTCTTTGATTTTTTAAAAGAGTTATTAATAATTTTCTTTCATCTTATTTTTGTTGCTTCCAATCGCACCTCTTTGATAATATATTTGAATTTATGAGATGGTTATTTAAGAAAAGAAACAACTAAAATGGTTTAAGCAGAAGAGTCCGTTGTTCCAAACGATGGGTGGAAGATATTTGTATCAGCAAATTTAAGAGCCTTGAGAAAGAAAAACCACAAACTAAAACATTTAACTAGTCGATGGCTTGAAGCAGGGCTCAACAGAAGAGATGCAGGGACTCTATGAGAAGGACCCTAATCAATCCCTACCAGTGGACAAAGGAGGGCCAGGGGAATACATGGTGGCGCGAGATCTACTGAGCAACCTCCCGTGCCGAAACCAACCACAGAGCAAAGTTGAAGTAAGAAGGCAGTACTGCCAAGCGGGAGCCCGAACTATTTCTCCTACAACGGCTGCAGAAAGGCCTTCTTTTTTTTGTATGAGCCTTGCAAGTGACCTGGTGGCTTTTAACAGACGTTGACAATCCGCTAAAATCGTTGTACGCAGAGCCAAGCCGTGCCGACAAACCACAGATATTTGCACTAGGGGACTAAAATGGCAATATTATCAAATGTTTTGACAAGGTGATAAGAATGACTGGAGACCTAATGGAAAAGTGAATGCCACGAAAATAGACGTATCAGAATTTGATACAACGATAGATGCTACTGACAAACCATACATAAAAGTAGACAGTAAAGTAATCTTAGCATCACAAAATGTGAAATTTGGAAAAGCCTAAGGCGAGGATGGCATCATGACAGACCTTCTAGAACAGTGGTTCCAAACCTTGTTGGGGCTGCTGACAACTTGACATCCAAGCTTTATCTCCAGTATTCAAACAAAATACACCAACAATTGGCCAAAAGTATCCAGAAATGGCCAAGTATATAAATTGTTTAGGAAACATACTCCAGCATTCAACAAAAAAAAAAAACAAAAATAAAACAAAAGAAGAATTTATTAAGAATACTACCATAACTAAGTCAAGGATCCTAAATTTCAATTCCTAGAGTAGAGGTCCCAAAACTTTTCAGACAGTGCTTGATGTCTCATCGACTTACTGGCATGTACACAAAAAATACATATAATTAAGTAGACGCCCACTTTTAAACGTAGATTTGTTCTCATTTTTTAATCGTTAAAAACAGCCAAACCAAAAATGATTTTTAAAAGGCTAGATTTACCAAATTTAGTCAAAAATGGCCAAGTTGGCAGCCCTGGTCTATGCTTTCATCAAGTCATGCCTGAGAATGCAGACTGGGAGTTTGCAACTTGCAAAGTGAAGGAGGAAAAGGTTTCTACCAAATGTATACTTGTTCTCTATTTTTCACTCAATACACATTGTAATTTGCTAAGCGATATAAACCAGAAGCACGTACACTGAATACGTGTGTAAGTGTTTACTTATCCCTCACCTTGTGTATCTGTTTGTCTGTCTATGCGACCCCCAGGGGCAGAGACTGCTGTTGCCATTTTGGACATTTTATGGTCAACTCTGACAATGTTTCTTCTTCCGTATGTGTGCGTGCGTGCGTTCATATATGTATGTGTGTAGACACTGTAGACTTGATGAAAACTGCCTATTTGATTCTGGTGCCAGCCTCCAGGTTCTTTTTCTTCACTATCCCCTACCACCCGTTTCTTTCTCACCGCTTCCCTAGATCTTTCCAACGCCCCCTCTTTGGGAAACCCTATTTTAGAAGGTATAGAAGATTAGCACAGCTGTTCATACAGTGCCTAAGAGAAAGGAAAGTGCCCCAAAACATCAATCTAAGAATAGTGATACTATTTCACAAGAAAAGAGATAACCATGACCCTGGCAACTACAGCCCTACTACACTACTACCTGACTCATACCAAGTAAACTCAAAAATATTTACTAACAAACAGACACTATAAATGAAAATTGACCACGTGGACAGACCGGCTTTAGAAGCAGCTATTCAACACTAGACCACCTACATGCAATAAATCAAATAATCGAAAAGTTATTTGAATATAGAAAATCATTCTATTCGGAATGTATAGATTATGAAAGAGGATTTAATTTGAAAGAACACTCAATTGTCTTTAAATCAATGCAAAAACGAGGTATTAACGAGAATTACACGCAGGTCATTAAAAATGGCATCGTAATAGTTAGACCACATAAAGATACAAACACGATAAATATAAGAAAAAGAATGGGATAAGGGGATAAAATATCACCTAAGCTATTTAAAGCGGGCCTTGAAAGCATCTTAGAGAAAACTAACTGGTTGGGAATGACATTTAATGTAAACTGAAAATATCTAAACAACTTGAGATTCGCTGATTACGTTTCTTCAACGTCAAGAGGATCGGAAGATCTAAATAGAAAGTCTAAAAGTTGTGTTAAAGATTAACACAGCAAAGACAAAAGTGATAGCAAAATGTTTTGCGATTGAGTTCCCCAAAGATCATTAGAATAGAGTGTGAGGCTTCAAAAAAAAATGTTGAATTATACGTTTGATAAAGATGATAAAGTTAAAAAAAAGCCACAAAAAAGAAGATTGGCTGGAAATCATTTGGTATGAATAGAGACATATTGAAGAGCATCTAATATTCTGCCGGCAATGAATGCATAATACCAGCAATGATCCGGGGATGCAAAACATAGAAATTATCTAGACGAACTGAGAAACACAGAGAGCCATGGAAGGAACAATGTTAGGGATAACTCTAAGAGATAGAAAAAGATGGATCCAATGGAGGAGTAGGGCAAAGGATATTATACAAATAACTAAACAACAAAAATAGAGATGAGCTGGACACTTACACGAAAGGAATTAAAATTGATGGAACAAAATGCTATTAGTGCTTATGAGACAGTAGACAAAGCAGAAAAAAGACCAGGCATAAGATGGAGGGTTGTGATAGAAAAGTCTACCCACAAGACATCGTAGAGATCAGCGTAATCACAGTTGTCAAGTCAAGCTTATAATGGTTGCTGCTCGTGATATATGTATGTACTTATCTCCCCCCTCTGTCTTCATTTAGCATCATCATTAGTCTTTCAGCGTCCGTCGTTGGACTTAGACCTTCCCCAAGATTTGCCAAACTTCCCTATCATGGGCGTCACGGAGCCCGTACTTTCTGAATTTGACTAGCTCGTCTCTCCATCTAATATTCTGCCGGCCTCGGTTCCGCGTATGATCTCACAGGATCTACGTCGTGAGCTGCGATGTCCATCAGTTGTCTGCCATTCGTGCAACATAGCCAGCCCACTGCCATTTGAGTTTTTTAATGGATCTTATAATGTCCCTGACTCTTGTCTTTTCCCGGATGTACTGTGCTATCTTGTGGTCTCTCCATGTGACACCTAGCATTATTTTCTCATGTGCATGTCGCATGGTCATCAGTTTGAGGATCTGTCTCTTGGTTAGGTTCCATGTTTCAGCTCCATAAGTGACTATTGGGAGGATGCATATATACCCTTCTTTTTAGGATCAATGGGATCTTCTTATTTTTGAAGGTTGAGCCAAAGGCTTGCCATCCTGGTGTGATTCTTCGTTCGATTTCTTCTTCTTTTGAAGGTCTTAAGGAGATTCGTTGTCCGAGGTAGATGTAGTGATCGACTTTCTCAAGTTCTGTGTCTTCGATTCTGATCTCAGTGTTTTTATCTCCGATGTGGTTGTTGCACATGATCTTCATCTTGCCGACTTTCTTGCACTCTTCGTTTAGTCCATCTATCATAAGTTGGAGGTCATGCCGGTTCTTAGCGAAAAGGGCAATGTCGTTTGCAAATCTGAGGTTGCTCAGATACTCGCCATCTATTCTAATCCCTTTACTCTCCCAGTCTAGTCTTCTGAAGATCATCTCGAGACAGGCTGTGAAGAGTTTGGGTGAGCTGGTATCACCTTGTCTTACTCCTTTCTGGAGCTGAAAGGGATCCCAGTCTTTATGTAGCCTGATAAAGGAGCTGCTGTGATTGTATATGTTTCAGCACTTCGACATATACTGGATCTACACCTTGTTGAGTGATGGCCTCCATGACCTTAGGGATTTTTATTGAGTCGAACACCTTTAAGAAGTCGATAAATGCTACGGCAAGTGTTAGTTTATATTCTGCTGCTTTTTCTTCCAGTTGATTTATCGAACGCAAGTGGTCCATGGTCGAGTAGCTTCTTCTGAAGCCAGCTTGCTCTCGTGGTTGGTTTTCATCAAGTGTTTTTGAGATTCAGCTGTTTTTTTGTGAAAAGTTTGTATGCACAGTTGAATAGGCAGATAGGCCTGTAGTTGTTGAGGTCTTTCGGGTTTCCTTTTTTCATATAAAAGCATGATGATAGCTGTGTTCCAATCATCTGGGACTTTACTGTGTTTTAGACCCAAGTTGAAAAGGACGGCCAGTTTCCTGATGATGATTTTACCCGCTTTTCTGAGTACGTTGATGGTGATGTCGTTTGGTCCAGGGGCCGTTCCTTCGTTTGTCTTTTTAATGGCTTGTTTCACCTCCCACGAGGTTACTTGTGGGAAATCTTCGAGTTGATTGTTCACGTCTTGCGTGTCCTGATCACTAATGCTTTCCAAAAGGTCGGGTAATTCAACCGTGAAAAATTTTGACTTCTCCAAACTGCTAGTTTTCAACGTCTCCCCTGAACTAAGAGGCTGTGAAAACTTCCCCTTGGCCGTGTATACAGCAACATCAAACTAGATACTGCTCATGAGGGTTAGTGGTAGAAATCCATGTTACATCAAGTTGACGTGTGCTATGCAAATTCCCCAAACTATGGGGTAGAACCTCGCATAAATGTTACAGTCAGATTGTGACGGTAGCGATTTCGTGGGATCCCTTGGGATCATCTGAAATACATAATAACATGATTACATTTAAGTTAGTGTAGTAATGTTTGACGTGCTTGTAGTGAGTTCGATCGTCATTGAGTGACCCATAACAGTAGCCTTGGGTCAAACTAAGCTAGACTCGGTAAATATTAAATATATTCTGTTCCAGTATCTATTGCTTATATACAGCTTAGTTAAATTCAAGGTCACTCTCATGGGTCACTCAGTGAACACCAAACGCATTGCAGTGGTAATAGTCAGCATTACAAACTTAGTAACCGAGTTTACATTGATTATGAAAGTAGGGATTTCTTAAAATTACTGAAATACTGAACGATTTTGCAAAATTACTAGTAATTTCGCGAAATCACTAGTTTCCGTACCATTTATAAATTATGTATTGAAGGCATCTACTATTACGCAAGTGTTAGTGAGCCCCCTTCACAGATCAATTCGCTAATGTAGTTAGCTCGATCCTTTTAGTAAATATTAATGGACACTTTGCCATTAAGCGAGAGGTAGCAAGATCTCCTCAAAGTCCATTACAATTTCTCTGACATGATACGTGCTTCTATCATATGTTTGACATAATTCTCTCGAAACAGTGTGCATGCATTGCAACCTGTGCACAACGGGAATTAAGGTGCTCAGAAAAAAGTTAGTAGCCTAAAATAGTGTAGTTTATCGATAATTATCTAATAATGAAAGTGCATAATGCTAACACTTCTGCAGTCCATCAAAATTTGGTGTTGTGCAGTAAAAGACATTATGGGGTTTGAATTAAACATCTCCCCCCGCCCAAAAAGATGAAATTATGTCCCCTAAATGCGTGTATGATTCAAAATTAATCTGTGTCTGTCACAATAGAATTCCCCACCCCAAATGGGAATCAGTGTCAAGAAATTGACACGGTTTAGGATCAGATTCATCTCTTCAAGGTCGAAATTACAAATTTGTTTTATATCTGAGTGAAGATTCAATGTAGACAAACATGTAATACAATGAAACAGCTGTCTGTATTAATTTATATATATATATATATATATATATATATATATATATATATATATATATATATATATATATATATATATATATATATGAAACAGCTGTTTGTAGATGACACAATTATTAATTTATGCATATATATATATATATATATATATATATATATATATATATATATATATATATATATATATGAATTAATAATTGTGTCATCTACAGACAGCTGCTTCATAGTATTACAACTCTTCAGTGAGGCTATACCATGAGGTAGGATCGAAACCTTCGCTTCAGACCCAGAGGCAGACCTATTACCCCTGCCCAACGCTGAAGTGGACGGTCAGGAGGACCGAACTGAGCAATGTATATTTACTCACGCATAGTCTACCCTAGTCTACCATAGTTCTCTATTCCAGAGTTGGAAGAGCATTGCACGTAGCAGTAATATACAGTTGCCCTACTATCTATCTATCTATCTATCTATCTATCTAATGCTCTTCCATAGGAATAGAGCACTTTGGTGGATGAAGAGTTTCTGTGTAAAATGAATATATCGCTTGAATTCATGCATACATTTGTCTTAGGTAGTTTAATAGAGGAGTAGAAAGAAGAAAAGGTTGTTAGGTAGTTAGCTGAAAGGTGTGGAGAAGGAGGAGTTAGGTAGTTTAATAAGTGGGTAGGTAAGAAGAGAAATAAAGTTTACGGAGGGGATAGAGAGAGAAAGGCAGGCAAAGATAAAGTAAATTTGATAAACAGGAGAGTGAAGTGAGAGACTAGGAATAGAAAAGTATTTGATGAGATTGTAGAAAAGAAAGTTAGGTAGTTTAAAAAAGAGGATTGAAAGAATAGGTAGGGATAGGTTTCGCAGTGTACACACGGGTGGGAGAGAGAGAGAGAGAGAGAGAGGGACGATGAAAAAGAAAGTCAGAGAGGGTAGGAGGGGAGAAATGAAATTTATGCAGTTTAATGAGGGGGAGAAGTGAGATAGTTTGTTATTGGGCTCATGTCACTGAATCATAGTCTGTGGAAAGACACTGCGAGATGCCAATTTGGTAAAGGGGAGACGAAAATGTATTGAATCACAAAACTTAAAGTATGAAGAAATTGGTTGGGCGAAGATTTTGTTGGAATTCAGCATCCAAACGGATCATGTGATCCAACAGAGAAGACCTGATAGAGTGATAGTTTACACTGATGGAAGGGCATGCTTGATAATAAATGTTGCTCTTCCCGAAAAGATGGAAAATTATGGCGAAGCGAGGAGAAAAATAATTTTAAAAAGCGATTTCGAGTATAGGCTATGCCATTGTAGTTCGAGGCCTTGATATGATATCAAATATTTTGAAAAACTGGTAGAAAAGATTAGGGTTGAACAGTAACATAGAGCTTGCAAAAAGCAGCATTGTTAGGAACGACAAAATTGATCAGAAATTTCCTAGAGACCTTACGATATGGGGTGCAACTTGCTCCTTAGGAAATAAACCGGAATCCATTGAAACTGAGAATAATGATAATAATGATATCCAGAAAATAGTGCTTACAGGCAAAAAAAACAAAAAAAAAAAACAAACAAACTGCAGAACACACGCAAAGACTTGCAACATACACGCAGAATAAAACTGGGGGAGGGGAAAAATTGTGCGTTACTTCGACCTTCTTTTACTGAAAGTTGTTGGTAACAAGATTGCAATTGATCGTAAAGGACAGAGATGATGATGCTTATTATTATTATTATTGTTATGATAATAATAATAATAATAATGATAATAATAATAATAATTGAGACTCTGTTCAACGAAGTGAGGGAATGTAGTGAGGACATAGGAATGGAGTTTGGGATAGAAAAATGCGCAATCATGGTGATGCATAAAGGAAGGCTTTCAATGACTGAGGGAATTGAACTTCCGGACAACAACAAGATTAGGGCATTGACTGCACAAGACCGATACAAGTACCTAGGTGTCCTTGAATGTGACACGATAAAACGGGAAGAGATGAAGGAGAAAATTAAGAGAGAATACCTCAGAAGGATAAGGAAAATATTAGAAACCAAATTAAATAGCAGAAATCTAATAAAAGGAATGAACACCTGGGCTGTGTCAGTAGTTAGGTATACAGGACCATTCCTAGGATGGACAAAGGAAGAGCTCCAATCAATGGATAGGCGAACAAGAAAACTTATGACGATGCATAAAGCATTACACCCTAGGGATGATACAGATAGGCTATACGTTAAGAGAAAAGAAGGTGGTAGGGGGCTCATCAGCATAGAAGATTGTGTCCAGAGAGCTAAAGTAGTCCTAGATAGATATGTGCAAACAAATAGTGAAGAAATCATAAAGAGCGCGAGGGATAGTGCAACAAACAATAAAGTAGAAAACAATGGAACAGTACAGCAAACTAGAAAAGAAAAGTGGGAAGGGAAAAAATTGTACGGCGAGTTTAAAAGACAGATAAAAGATATAACAGACGAGAAATCATGGACGTGGTTACGAAAGGGGAACCTTAAGAGAGAAACAGAATCGCTCATCATGGCAGCCCAAAACAAAAGCATAAGGACAAACTACATAAAAGCAAAAATCGACAGAACTCAGACAAACAGCAAATGCCGCATGTGCAGTGAAAGAGATGAGACAGTAAACCACATAACTAGTGAATGTAGTCAGCTCGCCCAGAAGGAGTATAAGCACAGACACGATAGAGTAGCAACGATGATACACTGGGAACTAAATAAACAAATGGGATTCAACCATGGGGAAAAGTGGTATCAGCACAAGCCAGAGGCAGTTTTGGAGAATGACAACCACAAACTACTGTGGGACTTTGACATCCAAACTGACCACCTCATCCAGGCAAGAAGGCCGGACTTAGTAATAGTAGACAAAAAAAGAAAGGCCTGCCAAATAGTAGACGTTGCTGTGCCTACAGACCATAGAGTAAAAAAGAAGGAGGGTGAAAAAAGGGAAAAATACCAGGACCTAGCAAGGGAGTTAAGGAAAATGTGGAACATGAAAACCAGGGTAGTACCGGTCATAGTGGGAGCACTAGGAACTGTCCCCAAAACGCTGAGGGAGAGACTGGAGGAGATCGGGATTAGGGGGAGGATAGAGACCGTACAGACCACAGCGCTACTTGGAACTGCACGGATACTGAGGAAGGTGCAAGAGATATAAGTACTGCAACGAATAGTAGCTCTGTCATGATATGCGAAAGAGGGAGGAGACGTTAGCTGAGGACCTGAGGAGACTTATTGTCACTCAGCCTTCAGCGATAACCACTGGGCAACCGGTGTGAAACTGTAAATCGTAGAATTACTGCGACCTATGAGTACTAGGAGAGGAGGGCTGGAGACTTGAGGAGACTTGCTGTCACTCAAACTCCAGCGGTTACCACCAGGCAACTGGTGTGAGATTCCAAATAATAATAATAATAATAATAATAATATAATTTTACGAATTGAAAATCATCTTTCAGTTGACTTTCTACTGGATAGTAATAATCTCAACTAAATACTTTATTCCGTAAAATGCAATACCACTTGTATTATAAAAAAACATACAAATACAGTTGTATTGGACATGAGAGATAAGCTGCGCTAAAATTATTTTGGAAAAATTTCATGTTTACTTTAGCACAAATATTCAGTGCGCTCATACTTTTATCACAGGAAAAATACACGACAAAATATGTTTGTGTACAGTGACTAGTAAAACCTAGAGGGAATATAGCTGCTAGGTACTGATACTTTCACTGGTACACGCCAAACATTCACCTGATTCACCAGATTAGAATGGAGAGGGCAGGAATCTTACTGGATCCTGTAGAGTTTCTCATATCTGAACTCTTTGTCGATGGTGATATTTATTTATATTATGTTCTTTTTGCATTCACAACTCCTTTAGGCAATTGATTACAGGCATCGATTACTCTTTGGCTGAAGAAAAGTCTTGTGTGCTTTTTGAAGATTTCAAGATTGTAGCCGCTTGTTTTGCTTTCCCAGAATTTATACAGCGTTCCTATGTTTACTTTGTATAGGCTTTCCATTATCTTAAAAGTCTCTATCAGTTCATATATTTTCTTTTCGGTTTTCAAGTGACATTAGATTGTATTTCTTAAGTCTTTCTTTGTAAAGTATGTTCCTCATTCCTTTCATCATTTTAGTTGCTCGCTTTTTGCCTTCTTTTTTCTCTATAACTGTTTGCTGTATAATCATGTACTATACAATATTTATTGTAAAAAAAAACACATATGATTTACATTCACACACATAAACATGCTGCATATGCACATACACACATACCGCATACAAACATGTCACATGGGAGTGAGGGGCAACGAATACAAATCTTATTTTTATTATATCATTTTTTTAACCTCTTTTACGGTTGGTGAAGGGCATAAGATATATACTCCAAAGTGGGCAGGGGCACGGATGAAATATATACCCACAAAAGGAGCAGAGACACCGGGGAAATTAACACTCAAAAAAGGAGGTGGCAGTTGGGAAAACACTGATCAACCCCAACATGGCTACCAAAAGACGTTGGACATGTGACGGTTTTTATTGAGTGACTAACCAGACCTGTTCAAAATTTTAAACGTTTACGCCCAGACATCCTTCCACAAACAAATACACAACACACACACATACGCAAGCACACACACACACACTGCACACACGTGCACCACCCACAACCCCCCGCGCTCCGTGCTTAAATCATTGCATTTTCAATAATCCGATCTCCAATATTGTCGTCGATATTGTCTTATTTCTCCGCAATTTATCTTGCATATACGTTCACACACACACAAACACATAAATACATGCGTACACAAAGACAAACCCACACACACACGCCCACGTCCATACAAACGTACACACGCACATGCATTAATATACGCACATCCTAAAACACATATGCACACATTTCCATGAATGCACACATTTACACACGAATTGGCAAATAAATACTCGCACTCGAACGTACACAGGCACACATACATATTCATCTGCATTCAAACGAATAGATAGCATTTGGAAGATATGTATATTCAATGAAGGAGACAAATTACAATTTCTTACGCAAGAAGAAACATTTTTTGCTATCATCAGATCAAGGCATGAATTCTTCTGTGGTCCTGAATGCCGAATTTCTTGAAAATGTATTTTTATAGAATTAAATCGTTAAATGAAAACAGAAGGTTTTTGTTTCTATCCTTCCAAAATCTTTTTCAGAATTGAACAAGGATATTAAAAAAAAGTGCACTCAAATTGCAATACGGAAGATTTGCCGAGCTTGTAAGTTAATTTTGACTCATCACCTGATCAAAATCCATGATAGTCCCTACTATCTCAGAAAACAAATATAGATTTCGTGTCCGTTCACATATTAATTTTACTGCTGCTGTGGGTAAGTGAACAGGATTGGTGATAGTAGTGGCTATCTTGAAAATTGGTTACTAGTTAATATGAATGGGGGGGGGGGTCATCCAGGGATCAGGTCTAGAAGAGGCAGGGGATGTGTGTGTGTGTGTGCGCGTGTATCGAGTAAATTATGGATCCTCGCACGGTATCATAAGAAAATCATATCACTAAGTTCATTCTATTGAAGTTTTTTGAATTCTGCTACTCCCAACCCATAAATGATATGATAGAAATAATCAAGACAAAAATAGAGATAGACTTGAAAAGAAGAAGGAAGGATAACAAATGGTGCAAAAGGTCAACAGAATTGTGTCCTCAAGGCAGCAATCGTAGTTGGAGAATACCAGATATAAGATTGAGACATGAGATAGAGGTCGGCACGGGAGATGCTAAGAAAGGACATTTTCTAGCAGTGAACTAATGATACTGCTGCTGGTGATGACGATTCTCCTCTGGTTTTTCACCTTGCGTGTATCAGTGGTTTGCTCGGAATTATTTCTCAACACAATTAATTTGCAGCTCTTTAGAATTTCGATTCAATCTGATCAACGTCAAAGTTACAATCACCGTGCAGAAAGGGATTAGAAATCTTAGAGTTTCGATTTGGGCGATGACATTCATTCAAATCGTAATCTCTTAAGAACTTGGAAAGTTGATAATTCATATTTTCTGCTTATCAAAAGCCATCACAATCAATAATTGAATAACCCTAGCTTCAAGATTTGAAGTAATGTAGAAAAAATACCATCGAGGAAAGTCATGGTCGGAGCAAAGTCTATTTGTGACATTGCAGACATTTTCCACTGGAAAACATATAAGACAGAATAAAAAATTCTGGAGAATCCTGAAGTAATTCTAGATTCTCTGGAAACCTGTCGAAATAAGGTGAAAAATGATTTTAAAAAAATTAAAAATACATTTTTAGAAGAGATATAGTGGATACCTGATGGTAATTCTCAAATCTATAGACAAAACAGTATGCCCAGGAGCTCCGGAGCATGCACAAAATACTCACAGATAAACGCATACACACACACACACACACGTGCGTGCGCGCGCACACACACACATAAAAAAGGATAAACTATTCGCCACCATTAATGGCCATGGTTGTTCAAGCTTTGGCCAACTTTGGTGGCTATGGTTGTTCAATGCCGCAACAATTGTGGGTGTTGTTTCATTTGCACTTCACGTCTTTGAAGAACAAGCGAACAAAAACTAACAAAAAACCTCCGACAAGGCTTTCAGGGGGAGGGGTAGATTAAGCCAGTGCATCGCACTGAGGGCTCAAAGAACCAAAGAAGGGCCGAGATATGGGGAGATCTGAGGACCACAACTTTTGAGTCTCTATACGACATGTCTCTGAACGAAATAGATTGACTCTTTCGGTAAGAGATGAGTGAATATAGAGTACTAAAAGGGGTATAGAAGATGAAAATTGGATGGCTAAAGGATGAGGATTTTTAAGTGACGTGTGTAGTTGGTGATGAAACAGCCTTGCACTATCTGAGAAAATGTTGGAATTGGGTGATATGAAGGCAAATAATATTTCGGAAAAATGGCTGATCTTCCGTTTGATGAGAATCGGAAATTATCTAATTGTTGATCAATTCATGGAAGTAATTGTTGAACAAAGATCATTTGACAACTATTATTCATTTCATATATAATAAATTCAGTTGTATAACTATCGCAGGGTTGTAGTATTGACTCCCATGGTGTAAATTAAACATAATGGTGGAAGTAAAGTTCAGGAGGAGAAGAAAATCTTTTGGTGAATAAGATTAATGTAGCGTGAATGGGTCGTGAAACAGTTTGAGTTAAGGGTATCAGAGAATAATGAACACGATTCCCCCCACTCGCTGCAGCCTTTTACCAAACAGTTATATCAAGTATAAATCAAACAAAAATAATCAAAGATTGAAGATCACTTTATTCAATTCACATTATGGTTGGTTAAAGAGAATCTATTAGAATAAACAATGGGGGCAGTTAGCCAGACATTAATACGATAGTGATTTCGATGCCCCACTCTTGTGACCTTGTACTAGTCGTGATTTTGTCTCTTTGCCTATTGCTATCATTGTTTCACAAATTTCTTTACGTGTGTGCTCTTTGACTGTATCGACCTTACTTACTGAATACCAGGCGGCGCATTTTGATCCTCACAGAAGTTGTTATAGTGAAAGTCACGGAAACTGATTATATCGTACCCAATGTGTTATTGCTAGTCAAGTTATTATTGATCGAGGCTCAAGCAATGATTTGTGTCGCTGTCTTAGGGTGTCAGTTATAACACACACACACACACACACACACAGAGGGAAAAATCTAATGGTCAACTTATTTTGCGCCTACCTATAAATTTGAGCTCTTGACAATTAATAGACGTCGAAGCTGAAATATTTTCATTTGTGCCCTTGCAAAAGACTGAACTATGCTTTATAAATATCAGCCGGTTGATAAACAGAGTAAAAACTAAATGAGTGTTGCGATAAAAAAGGTACATAGTGATAGGAATGAAATACAAAGCGAAATTAAAATGAAAAAGAAATTAAATGAAGACAAATTTAAGAAAAAATGTTAGAACTAAAAGAGCGTCGAAATATTCTAGGAATGAAAATATACAAAAATTTACAAAATTTATTTAAAGAAATAAAAGAATTCGAAAACTAAAATGAGAAAATGGTCGCCTTTGGTGACGTCAGAGACGCACATGAAGTCCTGTAGAAAAATGGCCGACCTCTCTAAAGGGAATATTTTCACACACACACACACACACACACACACACACACACACACACACACACACACACACACACACACACACAAAAACCCAACAAAACAACATGTATACATATATATATACATATATATATGAATATATACGTGTATGAATATTTTCATATACATATATATACACACACACATACATATATACATGTACTTATACATGCAAATTTTCTGTTTGTTTATCAGAGCTCAAATAGAGTGCGCTGATTGGTTGATTTACCTTTCTATTATGACATAACAATAAAACTTACGTCTGAGAAACTCTTGAGACTTTATGTCTGATCACACATTAAAACAACTTCAGTTGAGTCGAGACTTGAAGAAAAATCAGAATAATTGAATTATTAAAAATAAATTACCTACTTAAATAGCATTAGGTTCTTTAGTGCCGATCCACACGTAAATAACCCCGTCATTTTGGACGTATATATTCTAGTGTGTATATATATATATATATATATATATATATATATATATATATATATATAGATAGATAGATAGATAATTACTACTGCAAATGCACAGCAGACCCAAATAGATAGATCCTAATCCTTGTGACAATTTTTGCGATAACCAATAGAATTTCTGAGATGGTGATACCCACACATGTGCAGTATCCTCACATCAAATCGACCTTATGTCAAATCCTGTCCTCATTGGGATTGAGGTAAATAGGGGCCACAGTTGCTAGCTCGGGCATCTGCCTGGAAAAAGAAACTCCTGTCAAACCTACGACCTAAGGGCCTTACTCCAATTCATGCCAACTCGGTGGACCATAGAAAGCTAATCCTTTTCGAAGTATGTGGTTGGCCATGTCAGGCTGCATTTCACCTAGAAAGTCCATCACACAGGCTGGATGGCTATTCTTCGTACAGGCCCCACCCTGTAAGGTCCCATATTCGTTGAACCCTCCCAATGTCTTCATTCGCGTAGCGAAGCGATGTATAAACAAAACAACAAATAACCTTTCACCAGTTCCGAGAACTTTCTTGTAATCAAATACTAACAAAATACTGTGTCGTCTTCGTCAGATTGACAAGAATCCTTTTTCTTCTTGTGTTATTATCTACTTCTCAGCTTTTGTCACAAGGCTTCTGTTGAGTAATTGATTGGTAGAACAATGCATACACCCTTCTCACAATAAACATTCAATCTAGAATACGTTTTGTAGACCAGGACTCCCCTACTTATTTGGCATTGCACAGTGGTTGTATTCAGACAATATTCTTGCCGAGTGGGGCTGTTGAACACAACCAGGTTATAGGTGTTAAGTCAAATATATCACGTGATTAATATAACCAATTCTCTGAAAGGGTTTATCAAACGAATCTATTACAATACAAAGGAATTCATTCGTTTTCTATTTTCCAAAGAAATGTGTCAAAGTCATATAGTTACGTTGTGGTCTGCAGTCCAGTGATTTGGGACTACTGTTTTTTTATAGCCACTGAAAGTATCTATCAATATACTCGGAAAGGACCCTGCCATGATTGACATTGATAGTCTTTCATTGTTACTCATCATATTCGTCCTTCGTGGTCGAAGATGACCATGGTTTGAGAGGATGTAGCAGTTGCAGTGTACCGAATGGTCAGCAATGATGACTTGAGCCTTGCTTTGATTAGAGCGAGGGAGAGCTGCCCACGTCAATAGCTCTACTCTCCCATTCTTTTTAGTCTGGGTCAAGCGGCAAGACATAGTTGCACATCTCTTTTTGTTACCAATCCCCAATCAGTTGCTAATCCCCTCTAGTCTTGGTCCAGTGTCATCTCTCTTAGTTGCTCATCCCTTTTAGTTGCTTATTCTTTTTAGTTATTGATCCTTTTTAGTTGCTCATCCCTCTTGGTCTGAGTCTTGCGTCAAGACAGAGTTGCCAACCCCTTTTAGTTGCTCATCCCTCTTAGTCTGGGTCCTGTGGCATGACATATTTGCTGGTCCCTTTTAGTTGTTCATTTCCTTTAGTTGCTCATCTCTTTTAGTTTGAGTCCAATGGCAATACATCGTAGCTTGAATTTGTAATGAAAGCAAACTGTCTCAGCCGAAGTTTGAACTTGCCTTACTGATTCCATTCTCCATTCTTTCAACTGATTAGCCAACTGATCCGCTTCCTTCTTACTAAATGCCCGGTTCCAAGGGATCTGTCTTCAGGCAAGGAACACCTCATTGGTTTAAAGCGCTAAGGTGGAAACCCTGTCGACGCCTGCAGTAAACGCCTATACGAATGCAGCAATTTTTGTCCATATACGCATAAAAATATGTGGGTTCAAAATTTAGATACTGACGATGCGTAATTTTTTTTTCCAGGGGTTGCCACTGAGTACTCTCTGCCTTCCATCCGCTATCGTCTCATATCCCGTGACAGGATAAAACACAATGCTATTGATGCACGCTCTTTCCAACGACTTTACTGTTGAGTGGATATAAGAAGCCTTAGCGTAAAAACAAACTCGATTTGCCGATTCTCTCTTCTGGGTTGATGACGATTAGGTTACCCCAAATCTTCATCATTTATTTACCGACGTAAAATGTATTTTGGAATCGTGCATAATTTTCACCTTATCAACTCTTTATCTGTATAATCTTCCTTCCATATTTATATTTTTACCGGCTCTCCACCATTTTATTATTGTTGTTTTTATCACAACAGTTTTGGCTTATTATTATTATTATTATTATCATTATTATTATTATTATCATTATTATTATCATTATTATTGCTGTTGTTTTTTTTGTTGTTGTTGTTGTTTTTATAGTAATATTACACATTTCACCCTATCTTTTTATTATTGCTTTTAATCAAAACAGTGGGTTAATGCGATCTAAATTCTCATTACTATTGTTGCTTTCTTGAACAACATGTCTCTCTTTGGACTGTGATGAGACGGAGAGTGTTTCTCACAATTCTTCCTGATGCTAGAATGGTAGTACAAGACATATGCTTGAATTACTGAATATGGATATGTTGTCATTGGAAGATAATTTACATTCCATAGTCCAAATTAGGTATCACGGTGATTGAAAGAGAACATGAGCGAAGGGTAAATCCTTCTTGTTGTAAGGAATAACTTATATCTGTGCCATGAAAGAATCGTAACAGTTGGAGAATCAACCTCGTCGGCCATTAAGACACATTCCGTGATGAATTACAGAAGAATATCAAGCCATAAAAGTATGATTTAATTCAAGTTGTTTTAAAATAGTATAGATAATTAATTTAAAAATTAGTAATTAATGTACAATGTTCTTGAATAACCGTAATTCAAATGGTTTCTTCCGTTCAGTTTTATTGAACAGAAACCTTGTTTGTTCATTTCGTAACAAACGACATGATAGAATGCGCATACACAATTGCGATGGTTATTGCTCGTTAAAATGAGGATGAATTGGTTGACTCTCCTCTTTGTCTTTGTCGTCGGAACGTCACTTATGAGTGTTATTCTGAACTTCCCAGAATGTCGGCACACACAATGTTTCAAAAATGGCGACACACACACTGGAAGTATCGGGCGGTTCTCTCACCGTATCAAATGGTCAATACCCGATATTATCTCCAGAAATCGACGTTGTACATGGCGCCAAAGAAAGAAGGTGGTTCTTAAATGTTTACACACAATGGAAGTTAAGGGCAGTTCTCTAACTGTGTCAAATGGACATTACTCGATAATACTTTCGGAAATCGACGTCACATTGGCTAGCAAGAAAAAAAGCTGTTACGAAAATGATGGCAATCAAAATGGTGGTTGACGGTGGTTTTCTAATGGGTCAAATGGACATTACCCGATGATACTTCCAGAAATCAACGCCACGCGTGGAGAGCAAGGAAGAGGTGATTTAGAAAATGACAACACATACAATGGAAGTTGAGGGCGTTTCTTCCACCGTTCTCTAACTCTATCTCTGAATGAAGAGTGTTCGATATCGGAGATAGATGATATGTAAATAGGTGCACATATCGCCAGCGGTTGCAATCATCAAACCACGGCCTAGGGACGATAACGGTACTTATGTATTTGCGGGCTCGAGTGGTTCGATATCATTATCATAATTATTGGTATTATCAGAAAAATACTTTTTAATCAAGGAGGTTGTTAATCTTTAGAATCGTGGTGCAACTTTAGATATCGTAGAAGAAATTTCTCTCCATGTCTGCATTTTGATATAAGCTCCAATCTTCTGTTAAACAGATTGTGTTATTGGAAGAAAGTTACTTTTCTTCTAATCAGAGTGTACAATGCTTTGAAGGATTACCGTGGGCTGTTGATTTTTTTTTAGTTTCTTTGTTATTTTTGGTGTGCTTTGGGCTTTTTGTGGTCCCATATGAATTTTGAGAGCGTTGTGCTGTGAGTGTATTTTTCATTGTTATAGATGTATTATGTGCACACTTCCTTTGCTTCCGATGACCGTCGGATATCTTAATATACATTTCATCTGGCTGACCTTCCGATTTTACGGTGGCTTGATATACGATATCATTTTGTGTGTAGTTACCGTTTAATGGACATTCTGTTTTATTTCTACATCTACATTTGATGGTTGTGAGTGTTTGCAGGGTGATTTTTAATGATTTGTAGCATGTTTTTGATGCAACTAAAGCAGATTTTCTTCGTGTTTTTGTTGAATTTTCTGCGTAGTTTGTTTGATGCAGGGAAGTGTTTGTTGATTAGCCTAAGGAATATTTTGCCTATATTCGTTTTTACGTTTTTATTATATCGGGGATTAAAACAAGTCTTGTTACTTTTCCTGCTGTTCTTTTTCGTTTTGTTTGCTGTAAATATTAGTGTTGCCAAAAGCAGGCTGTTCTTTAATGCTTCTCTGTAATCGTTTTTCGTTGGAAGAAATATCGGATAATCTACGGATGATGGATTGTGATATTTACTTGATTATGTACGGTAGGTGATTGGAAGAGGTGTCTATGCATAGTGGGCTATCGTTTCGTTTCTTAATTGGCTGCTATGTGTCCTTTTAGAAGTGGAATGTTACGTCTAAAAAATTGCTTCGTTTAGACTCGTAGTAATGTCTCAAATATTATTTTTTTGAAAAGTTTTAATAAATCTTTTTCTTGTTTTATCTGTCTTTGGTCCATTGCTTTTGGACAGGCCTGTCATTTGGTGTATTTTCTTGGCTAAAGCTGATAGCAAATATATTCGTAGCAGTTCGTAAGCCTCAGCCCCGTCGTAGATGCCCATGGTTACGTCAAAGGTTCCTTGCTCACTCTTCTTTATCCATGCAGTTTCGTTATCGAACAACAGGGCAGTGTTTGATAATTCCTATTGTGATTTTTATGTGTTCCTCAGTCAGTGAGATGGCCTTATTTAGTGAGAGTTCCGTGATAAAAATACTTAATGTCGAATCGTATGCAAACGCAGTTGTGTCCTATGATACGGAACCATTCTATAAGTGATATCGTATTTTCCCTCTGGTCTTGTCCTAAAGTTGATCTAAGTTTGGAATTGATTTTCTCTCGAATGGTTCTGCATATTCTGTTAGGGTCACTTTTTGTTGGGTTTACTAACCTGCATGTTGGTTTAGCTGTGAAGTTTTCCCTGTGGTTCTTGAGCGAATGCTTATATTTTTGCAGAGGTTTACGCGGCCGACTAAATAATCTGGAGACATCTCTGCGTTATGAATTATAGAACAAGCTGCACTGCATGTATCACTGTGAAAAGAATAATTTATTCTACAACGTAGAATGGATCTGCCGAAACGTTGTGGGAACAGCAAAGTTGATAAGATGAATTGTCCATGAATGTTAATGACACTTCTCATTATCACAGACAAAACTTATCATCATCATCCATTTAGCATCCGATATTGATACGCCAGAGCTCTCTATCTTAGCGTTCCAGAGCCAATACTTTCTGAAATTGTTCAATTCGTTACGTCATCTTATTTTTCGCCGGCCACAGTTTCGTATGTGATCTCTAGGCATAAATTTCACCTTCTATTATTGCATTATACAGCTAGGTTTACTGTTGCTTTTAATCATCACTCTCGCGTAAAGATAACATTCATAATTAGTATTTGAAATTATCAACCAAAACTTTGAAAATTTCTCCAGTTTTCACGTCAGTCTGGTTGGCAGGCTAAGTATGTATGCATCACGTGTTCGGGCTGCACCATCGGAGGTAGAAAGTTGAAGATTAGGACATTCACTATTTATGTTTACAAAATACTTGAAAAAAAAGCTGATCATCCCTACTTCCAATGTTTCAATTGATCACACCCAAAATGGCATGCTGCCAAATGTCTATTAATCTATCCATCTCTCTACCTATCTAAGTTTGATTGTATCTGCCTATCAAAGTTTTTATCCACGAATCTATCTACCTACCTCTGTTCATATCTATCTCAAATGAATAAAGCTTCCATTATATGGGTCTCAGAATGCCTGAAAAATCAATCTATCATTAATTGAATATATCCAAGAAATTCGATATCCATTAATATCATTTGCTCCAGGTGACACACGTTACCTTCATAAAATTGAATATCGAACTTTAGATGTGCAGTAATTAAAATTGGTTGTAGAAGACAAGCCGTATAAAATAAAAGATCATTAAGTGTGTGCAAAAGTGCGAAATCGGATTTCTATTGTTGATTCAGTCCTTATTTTTCAGAAAAGGTGCTGGCAGTTTTGGCAGTCATATATTTTACAGAACCAGAAAAATAGAGATACCATGCTGTTGTTTGATATTATCAACACATTATAATGCATTATCTAAGGTACGTATGTACGTATGTACTATTGAAGGTCGAGTCATCGTCATCAGTCTTTTAGTGTCAGCCGTTGGACAGATCTTCACCCAAATTTGCCATATCTCTCTATCATTGGTGTCACGGGGCGAGTACTTTCTGAACTTTTCTAGTTCGTTACGCCATCTTATATTTTGTCAGTCTCGGTTCTGTATGAAATCTCTTGGGATTCACGTTGTCAGTTGTGATTTTCAGCGGTTGCATGACATTCTCACAACATGATCAGCCCATTGGTATTTAAGTTTTCTCATGGATTCTATATCTCGGACTCCTGTCTTTCCTTTAATATACTGCACTGTCTTTGGATCTTTCCATGTAAACAAAACAAAACAAAAATAAAACCCCAACCCAGAAATCAAAAGAGAACCAAATGCCCCTTCCATACTGTCCTTCAACATAGCGACTCTCAGTTTATATACCCCTCCACCTGTGATTGAATTACGGTCTTTTTAGCTATATATCCTTGCCAGTGAAAGAAATAATGAGGTATTGAACATATTTTCAACTCTAAAAGGCAAGCGGAGGAGACCAGGAAAGTAATAAGCGCTAAGCAAAAGAAAAGGTCGAGTACTACGTATCAAAGAAGAAAAACAAAGGCATGTTCGGAATCAGCAAGTCACAAATTACCTACAACATACATCTCAAGGTCGGATAATAAAGGTTCCTTACAGTTGTTCACTGATATAATCAAAATCTTATTCTGCATTGTCATACATTGGATGTAGATTTCAAGACATAAGATGCTGACATTACCTGGAGCCTATAATTTGTGTGCCGGCACCGGTCCACCTACCACTCTGATTAGCAGTGGTGTCAAGGATAGAAGTCTGCGTCTTAATACATCTATCATATAAAACAACTGGGTCTGTCTGTCACTGCGTCACCCACTGGAAAAATTGCACAAAGTTAGTATGAATACACAATGGACATAGGCGAATGTTTTAAAGTATACCGTTGTAAGGGAAACATTTGGAGAGTTTAGTAGGGGGATTCTAATCACAATGTAACTATAATACTTATAGTCAATGGGCCAGAGAAAATATTGGTACAAAAAGTGGTACTAAAAATTATTGTAATCAGTTTTTATGGTCGCTAAAGCTACACAAAAATGCTTGATGGAAATGCCAGATGCTCAGATTAAGCGAATAATCACATAATCTAAGGTCAAAACCATGTACTTTCTACCCTCACCTAAACGAGAAGAGCATGAACACTTTACGGTCTATAATCATTCTATTGATATTATAGAGTTTAAATCAGACAGGCAGTTTAGTATGAGGCCAAACAAACCAGGTTTTTAAAAGGGTTTTGCAAGAAAATATATGGAACTTCTGCTGAATATTACATTTTATAGACAATTATCTTTAATGTTGACACAAAATATACTTTATCTAAATATCCCCATCAAATATAACTTGTTCATTTTGCACAACACTCTGTCTTCATATCGGAACAATCATGAGGATACAATTTTTTGTGTGCATTCGTCCATATTCAAGCCGTGTACAATCTGTGGCCTTGCAAACACGCTTGCACTTGCAGAGGAGGAACACGAGATCACCATTTAGAACTGCAACTTCCATCATCCATTTAATGCTTAGATAACCAACTTCATCAAGCCTCGATTACTCATCTTATCTAAAGGTAAATCAAGAATGTTTATGCTCCACAGACATGTACAAAAAACAAAGTTCATTGTAAATTTAGTAATATAACCTGTATTTATACACCAAATTTAGGATCCTGGTCCATGAAATATAAACTGAACAACCATTTCAAGTCCAATACACATATCTACATCCCATCAATTGTTATATTAGATTATATAAAACAACTGCCTCCCTTGGTCAGTGTTTCCTTCATTTAAACATGGGCTCAAATTTGAAACAGATTAGAAATACATGTTCAATGGACCTGGAATATTTCAAAATGAAAAAGTTTCAGGAAAAAAATATCAACAGTTTTAGGGGGGGGATTCTATTCAAATGTAACTATGATACTAAACTAAACCTTTACTTTCCGTACAATATACATATATACATATGCATACAAGCTGGAAACGGGTGGGTCTGGCTAGTCTCCAATATATTAAAGGGACTGACGTGTATGTTCTAGGTATTTAACCTACAAAAAGTGAAACGTGTTTATCATACATACATCAACGCAGCGATGTCTTTTCAAAGGGGGAAAATCGGCGGAAAAAAAAGCAAAGCTCAAATCCCAGCAAAAACAAGGAAAGGCAAATGATTTGATTGTTCCGATGATTAATGGAGGAAACATACAAACAATGATTGTCTCCCTTGATTAAGGCCACGTGAACTTTCAAGCTAATATGACAGAAAAAGATGAAAATAAAAGAAAAAAGATTATCATGGGTAGACGTGAGCAGAGTGTATATTTACATTCCCGGACATTTTGTATCAAAAATGACGTTTTTATGAGAAGGAAAACCTTTATTGTATGATTGGGATTCAATTGATCAAAATGAAGAATTTGGTTTGTCACAGCATCGCCGTTCTTGATGGGTAGAATTAGGCGAGAATACATTAAATGACGCTGGCAATGACTTGTTTATACTCCGAACTCATTGTAATCATGTTATATGAGTTAAGCTTGCAACTCTTTGTTTGCGAAGACAAGCTATAACATTATATATATATATATATATATATATATATATATATATATATATATATATATATATATATATATCAACTTAAAATATGCTTTATATATATATATATATACATATATATATATATGTATATATATATATATATATATAAAGTATATTTTAAGTTGATTCAGAGTAGAACTTAAAGTATAATGGAGTAAGGATTCGCTACATAAACACGTTTATGTTTTTGCCCTGTTTGTACTTCTTCTACTACTCAATCCTTTTGACCCATCTCTTTTCATCTCTCCTTACTAAGTGTCAAGGTCATCTCAATTTTTATTGCTCAGTTATTATATACATACCTACCCCTGCATGTCAATCATTTTTTGTCGTAGAGGCGTTTAGTTTCAACTAATTTTATTCCGAAAGATCAATTTCCATTGTATTCTGTTGCGACAGCTGTCATATATCCATGCTTTTTGAAAACCCTTTGCCAAAATAGTCTCTGACTTTGAATCGAATAGTAGAGAGAGAGAGAGAGAGAGAGACAGAGACAGAAAGAAAGAAAGAAAGAAATTTGGGATATCTGGAGTCCGGACAGGGACGATTGAATCCATAGCCAGCGTAAGGATATTTATTCACCTATTTTTGAGTATTTTTCGAAGTCAAAGGAGGAATATTACCACTTCTAAGTAGGGATAATTATGCAAATTAAGTGATGAAGTGAGTTGTCTCCTTTTACTTTCCAATCGTCCTTGCTCGAGCGCCACACATGACATTACCACTTACTCAACCAGTTTGATCCGTGAAATAAGCTTAGAGGCGACAAGCACACGAAATGGCTTAACTTACTTCACTCCTTGCTATTACACTCGCAGTCAGAGGGAGATATGAGTTCATGCAATTGTAAAGGGCATTCGTGCAAAGTGAATATAAACTCTCTCAGCGAGAGTTTGAACTCGACTCGCTGCGTCCGTTCCCCGTGACGATAGCCGTTAGGTGACATCGTGAATGAGGCCAGCTGTGATCAATCGAGAAGGGCGACTTTTGCTTCAAGATGATGCTCAGCCACACATTGCTCAAAATCTCGATCTGCCTGGGTTCTAATATTTGCTTCATTTTCCATATTCTTTTAACCCAATAACCACTGATAAACATTTTTCAAACATTTGGACAGCAGATCTGGCTTGTCACGAAATAGAAACCGTCATGTAACGTATATCTTTTCGTGGTATTTCGTCATGGGGATGATCAATCAAAAGTTATTTCTCTCATTTTTTGCTAGGCAGTGATCACTAAAAATTCTCGCCCCATTCGTGCAGCGTATACGCACGATACATACATAGCTAAACAGCTAGCTGGTCAGATGAACTTAAAAACTGAAGAGAACCATGTTGAGAGTTTTGGTGACAGTTCTAGCTGAGGGTTTCTAACCTTTGAAATACAAAAAGGTTCACTGATAGAGAATACAGAGAGGATATCTAGATATCCAAGAATTCTACCATGAAAACATAAATGATCATTGTCAAAGATCTATAAACTTGGATGATTCGTAATTCCATGCACAAAGTAAAAGGATTTGATGGTTGTTCGTCTTTATATTACGATTCAGCTAATAGTTTCCAAACAGCTTATTATTTATATTTTTCCTTTGGACGAAACTATTCGGGGGTGGGGGATGAAAAAGAAATCTGTACTCAAGTAGTAATAATCTTTGTATCGTCAATAACTTTGAGAGGAGTCATCATCATACAAACTTTTTAGGGGGGGGGGATTTGAACCCTTTTTTATCTTCGATGTAATCACGTCATTTCGCGTTTATGTGATGAAGGTTGTAAAAATGAATCAGTCGAAACGTCGAGAATACATCGAGGATGAAACAAAGAGTCCAAATTACTCGAAGAAAAGAAAAAAACGTAATACTGTTAGTTGTTCGCATACGGGTCATATTTATCACAAAAAATTCTTGGTTATAGATTGGGAAGGCCGTTGGAGAGTAAAAGCTATAGGAACGGCATACACAAGCATTTTGACGGTGCGTGTAGATCAGATTGGTGCAGTATTCAACTAGATGTGCTTTCTGCTACTCAGTAGAGACAAGATATTAAAATCCTGGTCTAAGAAGGAGAGGAAAGTAAAGGAAAACACTTCAACCCTACGTTATAAGTGTTGCTGATATTAAAAGAAATCTGTTTACCTGCATTACATTCATATAGTACACTTGAAAAAGGCTGCAGAATAGATCGACCGGAAAGTTGTCCTAACAACATGAAAAAGAAGGAATTCAATCGTCGATTGAACTCCTTTTTGTTCGATTCTCAAGTGACTGTTCGGAATGGACGCATAGTAATGCTGTTGATGTGGAAATAGATTTTTATATAACAACGAAGCAAAGACACAACTCAATGTTATATCGACTACGATGGTGATTGCTGCTGCTGCTACTACTATTTACAGCCATAAAATAGCCGAACTGTTCATAATTATGATGATTCTAAAAAAGTACTCGTGGAAAGTGACAGGATGACGTATGATTCGGCATTTCTGATGTGCTTAAACTTCTATTTAAGATCAAAAGTATAGTATCCGCTCCTGGATATATATATATATATATATATATATATATATATATATATATATATATATATATATATATATATATATATATATATATATATATATATATATTGCATTTCATATATGTAGATTATTATCAATTTAAATTGAAAAGTCATCAGTTTTATAGATCTTGAAACGACACACCATTCAACAGGTAGTGGGAATTGTAAACAAAAACTGTCAATATAAGTTTCTTCAGTTTTTAAGTAATACTACCCCCCCTCTTCTACATACACTCATGCCCCTAAGAAAAAACCAACATTTTAAAGGGTGAGTTCAGTTAACAATGTATGTTTAGGCTAAATTAGTCCCTTATTTCGTGTCCAGTTGCGTCCACGCTTGTTTTATTGAAAATTCAGACCTTTTTAGTGATCACCCTCCCAACAAAAGTCGAGAGAAGTGACTTATCCAATGATCATCTCCTTTTCCAATTTTCCCAAACGTTAATCACCCCAAAAGGGCAGGCTGCCAAATGACGTAATTTACATGATGGTTTCTATTGACTAACTTACCAGACCTGTTTTGTCATCGATTTAAGATTGGTTAGAATGGTTATTGATTTGAATAAAAGTCGAATCCAGTATTGGCGTAGGCTCTTTCAGGGTTGGGAGCTGTGCGTGTGTGCGTTCACACATTCTGATTTCGATCCAGGCACATTTTTAGAAATGGGGTAGATGTAAAATGGTCAAATCAATGAGAAAAAAACCTCCCAATACGTGAATGATTGAAGCGTAACTAAAATCGATTATTGGCATTCAATAATGAAAAAAAAAAAGGAAAGAGAAAACTCTTCACAACAATCCTTAAGATATTGCTGGATTGCTAGTTCTAATCTTTTAAAGTGAATTTAAAACAAAAAGAAAAAAAACAAAAAATATTCATGAATGCACTTGTTTGATTTCATTGGATTACATCAAAAGTATTTTCCTGTAAAAGCCTCTCCCTTCCAAAGCCCCCTTCCTTTAAAATCCGCTCCTTTTAAGAGCCCCATCTGTTCAAAACCCCTCCCTTCTAATGCTTCTTTCTTCAAAAGCCCCTCGCTGCTTTAGAAAGACCATTCCTTTCGAAGTCCAAACCTTTGAAAGCCCCTTCCTTTCAAAGTCCCGTCCTTCTAAAGACGATTCCTTTGAAAACACCACTTCCCATCGAAAGCACCCTCATTTAACAGCCACATTATAAGCCTTTTTCTCTAAAATTTTCTTCCAGTATGTCAGTCAGTCAGTCAGTCAGTCAATGACTTATAGGAGCTAATTGCACGCAAAGAGATCTACATCTAGCACCAAAGAGTTGGATCGACAAATTTCGTTTTGGTATGTCAGTCCAATAGTCAGTGACAGTGATAAGTACTACTGATGCAAGCGCATTCAGAAATAAAATGCTTTCTTGTTTCCCTTTGTTGTCCTTCATTTATTATTCATTTTTTTCTCTTTCTCATAATTTATCCTTTATCTTATTATTTCATTCTTTTATGATTTCCTCCTTTTTCTACCTGCATTTTTCTACGTCTACCTTTCTTTCTTTTTTCCCTACCATTCCACCTACCATTTCTTACTTATTGTTTTTCTTTCTTTCAATTCAACATTTTCTTTTTTTTTCATATCAGGGACGACCCATGCACCCATTTCCCTTTTATTCTTTCTTCCAATTTTCATTTCCATTCCTTCAAAATTTCCCTCCTTTCTTTCTCCCTCCTGTATCTTTTCCGCCATATTCCATCAAATAAATCCTTAACATTTTTATTATAAAACTCCTTTTTCTATTTTGACTTCTTTCCTTTGTTTCTCTGAGCCTTTTCATCTATGCCTTTCTTTCCGTCTTTCTTTTTCTCCCTTCGACCATTCTATTCGGTCTCTCTTCCATTATTTTTCCCACGCATTCTCACTTGTTTGTCCCTTTGTTTGTTTGTCTGTTTCTCCAAATACCCCTTTTTCATCCCTCCACCCTAACTCTTCCTACCCTCTTAATCCTTTCCGCCATATTCAATCAAATCAGCTTCTAGCAATTTCTTTTTGTTTCCAGCTTTCTAGAAGAGATGAGATTTAATGAAAAAATGAAATTATTAAAAAAGACCTGATTTCACATTCGATCTTGATGTAATTTAAGGTTTGCTGTAATGAAATGGAAAAATTTGATTCATCAAACGACACAATTCATTTCGTCATTCAGTTTTGAAAATATATTGGCTTGGCTAAAAAGTCCATCATGTTTTTGTGGTTACATGAAATTAGAAGAATCGCTTTTCAAAAAACAAGCAGGTACAAACCGGTGACGAATTTAGCATAAAATTACATTGTAGATTGACCCCCCACTAAAAACCTATGTGGTAAAGGAAATTTTTAAAAAGCCTTTTGGCTCCATTGATATACTCTGCACACGTGATACATACATACATTGCCAGCCAGCCAGCCAGACAAATGCAAAAACTGAAGAAACGTATGTTGTCAGTTTTGACGACAGTTTTGGTTGACGGTTTCTAATGGTGCAGTTTGTGGAGGAGAAACCAATGTGTCAAAGGAGATTTGCGAAATTTAATGCTGGAGATTTCACATTGAACGATGTCCTACGGTCGGGTAGACAAGTTGAGGTCAATATCAATCAAATCAAGATATCACTTTAAAATGATCAATATTACATGACACCGGACATAGCAAACATATTTAAAGGTCTAAATCAAACGTTAGAAATCATTTGCATCTGCTTGGACATGTTAGTCGCTTCAATGTATGACTTCCACTTAGCAAAAAACTATTCTGGACCATAATTTTGCATAGTTTCTAAGTGTACAACAGACAGTTTATACTGTATTAAAGATTCTGATAATGTTTTTGTCATTTTATCCATTTTATTTGTTTTCTCCCTTCGGAGATTTGAGCAGACTATGTTTACACTTTTAAAATTAAACTGGTGCAATTTGATAGTTATGTCAGCATATACAGAGCCTAGAACTCAGAAACGTGACCAGGCAAAAAATTCTCACAGCTTGGCAGGGAAGTTTCCACGAATCGGTCCTATTCACCAGATATTGAATCTTCAGGTTTCCATTTACTGTTATATTTCCAGCATTCTCTTATTACAAAAATCAATTCTTTAGAGGACTACAAAAGGCACCTAAGACAGTTCTTTGCTTAGAAAGATAAGTAAAAACTTGGATAGAACCAGAAAATTAGTCAATAGAAACTGTCATGTGACCAGTGTTATTTGGTTGCCTGTCGTAATTGGGGTGATCAATTAAAAGATTCGAAAAATGGGTGATCACCGATTAATTTACTTCTTCTGCCTAATGCTTCATAAATAAAATGTCTGACCCCCCCCCCCTACTAAAAGCGTGAACGCTACCGGACACGAACTTGGGGACTAACTTGATATGAAATTACAATGTAAATTGAACCATACAAAAAACATTTTTGAAAAATGGGTAAATGTTAGATCTTAGCCCTCTAGCTCCATTGGCGTGGGTTGTACACGAGACATATACATACATGATGGCTCTATCTCGATTTTGAGTACGGCTATCATACAATGCCACTCTTGAGCCTTCATTGAGCAAGTTTTGTTTTTTCAGGCTACGACCAGCTATTTAACTTCAGGTTAGAGATCTTAACATGACCAGCCAACCAGAATAACTCAAGAACTGAAGAAACGTAAGTTGATTATGCAGAGAGTTTTGGTAGACAATTTAAAAAAAACGAAGCGTTGGAACTTTTGTATATGCTTTCTTGTGGTTAACATCAATATCATTGATTCAGTGAGAGATAGATGCGTCTGAGAGTCTTCTCTTGAGACATCAGATATTTCAAAGTGATACTATCATCTCGGCTGTTGTATATACGAGACAGAGAGAAATTAATAAATAACATAACACATAGCCAGATAAACTTGAAAAGCTGATAGTAGTGGACAATGCCAGAGAGACGGGTCAATAAATCTCGGACCATAGGACCGTCTAAAGAATATTTGACCCCCACACCAGGGGGGAAACAAAACGTGATTTGGCCCGTAGACCGTAATCAGTGATGTTAATTTAGTGCATTTTATTGGTTGGGAACTTTTTTTGCACGTCTGTCTGTTAGTCACTCAGTCAGTGATGGCTATTGGTACTAGAGATGCCAAAGCATCCAAAAAGAGGAAACAGTTTCTGGTCTCATCCCACCGGCATAATTGTACATAACATGCTTAAAGTGTTGTATCTATTGATGCTACCAAATACAAAATATTGATACTTCGAGGTATTAACAGCTGAAGGGTTCTTTCTCAAAGAGATAACGGAACTGAACTCCTGGCGTTTAAATATCAAAGCGCTTAAAACGGTTTTGCCAATTTAGATGTTTTTTATTTGAATATAGATGTTTTTTGTTGTCTATACATATTTTTAGTTTTGATATCAGAAATTTAGAAGATTGTTCATAAAACTAGTAATTGTCAAAACTACTAAACTTAAGTTTCTGTCTGAATATTTAGATGAGGGAAAGTCACAGTGTAAATTGTGTGGACCTTTGTCCTGATATTGGTTCATTTCTTGAACAGAATATAATGGTGGGTGACACCTTGGGTCAGCACATATGGTCTTCTTAGCAGACTGATTGTGAAATTGGACACCATGTGGGAACCACTGATCCTGAAGGAACGCTCACAAGAAAATGCAATGCGAACGTTTCCAGACGATCAGCGATACGGGCCCTCTCCGTCTTGATGGTAGAGTTCATACAGTCATCACCTGAAGACGGCTGTAGGGTACAACGGACGAAACGTTGTGCAAAAAACTCAACCAAGATAAGGACAAAAGTTCGCAAAAATCTTTACGTACAAAACTGGAGTCCAGTTTATCTTCCTCTTGTAACAAGAACAAGAACTACGAAAAGAATACTCATCAAAATTAGAAAGATAAAGCGGCATTTGAAATTCACATCCTCTACCGTGATTTGAACTCACAAACAATTGATATTCAGG
The DNA here is from genome assembly GCA_963457665.1 of Thysanoteuthis rhombus. NCBI lineage: Eukaryota > Metazoa > Mollusca > Cephalopoda > Oegopsida > Thysanoteuthidae > Thysanoteuthis > Thysanoteuthis major. Next base: position 90,586,024 of record OY735200.1, on the reverse strand, counting down.
TGTCTGTTTCACTGCCTGGGCAAAATTGAAAATGTTCTATCTCGTTGCAGTGATCATCTTCTGTTAGAGTAGAAGTTCAAGCGGAGTTGTACCTAACAGCAGTCAGTCATGTATTTTTTCATTTGATTAATAGTTGTAAGACGAATATATCTTTAATCAATTAAGTGATATTTTGATAAAATAAACGTTGAAAATTAAACTTACGTTTAATTCATTGATATTATATAAAGTATTTCTTCGATCTTGGATATATTATTTGGAGAATCTAGATGTTTCTACGTGTTTTAAAATGTTTTTGACTCAATTTTAGATGTTAACTTGAAAATAAAGTTGGCAACACTTGGCTGACACTCGCTATTTATTGTCATGTGCGTTAGAAAACTTTTTTGTAGGATTGTGCGCTTGAGATCAATGATTCATTGCTTTCGTAATGTGCGTCTCGATTTGGATTTTATTATGATTTGTTTTTGCCCAGGCCACTTTATGTCGTGTTAGAGTTACAATAATTGGATATATATATATATAATAAGTATAAAGCTCTTTGTCTGTTTATAGAAGGATTCTTTCATCTGCGATGGCAGTGTGTATCGCTATTTGTATGATCTATTATTTGATTGTGTTGATGCCTCTGGTCATAGACTTTGCGCATTTGGATCTGGATGAAGTCTCTTTGAAACATCCCCATCGTCGCCATAACATCCTACGACAACAGCACCTGTTCAATCATCACGAATAAAACAGCAGCAGCAGCACCAGCAATAACAATAATGATAATTTGCTATTATTGTTACAATCAGAAACTGTCAAACAAAACTGCCCCTAAAATTGCTATCATAGGTTTGTTTCTTTCGTTTCCAAGTTCGTCAGGCTATTCATGTACGTATAATGTGTATAAGCAACACTAATCTTGCTGAAATGGGCTGGAAATTTTAGAATCTATCATTTACTATGTCTCGGGAAAAGGAATGTTGTTTTTTTAGATTCACCTAAATTGATTTTGCGATGTAAATTTATGCTAAACTGGTCCCTAGTGTGTCCACTTATTTCTTACAGACAATCAGAATTATTAGTGATTACTGCCTAACAAAAGGTAGCAAAAGTTGGTTACCCTTTTATCATCCCTTCTCCCAATGTTTTAAACATGGCATGCTACCAGAATACGTTACTCAAGGACTGTTTCTGTTTATTGACTAACCAGACCTATTTCTTACAGAAATTGTTTTTCAAACAATCTTTATCCCTGCATAGAGTCATTTAGTAGAATCCTAGTTTGCGTGCGTAAAATGAAAATGAACAGAAGCTCACAGGATTATCTCCCCTTGAAAGAAATGAATAGAAAAATTATATTTTCATTACTTCGAATGAATTAAATCCTTGTATTGTTTTTATTAGAGCATCAAGTGGTTGAGTTTATGAAATGTTAATGGTTCGTATGGAAATAAGGTTGATTTTGTTTATTTGGTTTGTGCGCCATTTAAAAACACTGGGGGAGGGGGCGAGTGAGTGAAACATTAAAGGTTTGCATCGAAATACATTTATGAAAAGAATTTTTTCTCTTCTGTAGTTGGAGAAGAATATATATCAGCAAATTACATTGGGGAGATAATCCTGTAAGCCTTAATTCATTTTCGGGCTAGCTGGAGTTATCTCCATTTTACACACAAACCTCGTATTCAATCATTCGTTTTACCTTAGCACAATTTTTCTTTGTCCGTTCCTTGAAGCTGCTAAACACCCCTTTATATTCAAGTGTAGAATTTCACGAAAGTCAAATATTCTCCGTTGTGCAGGCAAAGGAAAGGTTCTGGATATTTCTTTTAGATACGCTAACACTTGTAGCATCGATTAACGTTACTGACTGGCCGATCGGCTGACTTGCCGAAATGTGAGTCACGTCCCTTACTCAGAGATACCAATTCATACGTCTTTCATCTAAATCTAGATATTTTTGGATACGCCCAAGTGACAAGAATAGCTATTTAGAAGAGTTTTGATATTAAATTTATAGTAATTAAGTAAGAAATATTACAATGAAATAAATGTTGCAAAAAATCACGTTTAATTCATCAACATGTAATATATTTCTTAGAATTTATATATATATCTGGATAATCTATTCGTTTTTTTTTTCGGGCGTTTTTGACTGAACTAGATATGAGAAATATGAGAAATTGAAAATAAAGCTGGTAACATTGCCGTTGCTAGATCTTCACACAAAAAGAACTCGTGCATCCGTTCTCTGACTTTCAGGCTTTTAAGCATAGAGAACAGATGTATTTTGATTTAAAAGAAATGATTAGAGCATAGATCGAATTAGAAGGGTGAGATATATCCAACATGTTCGGTGGTTCTGCAAATCAATAATGAAGGCGGATGATGTAGTCTTTCATTGTTCATAGAGGAGCATGATGAAATGTCTGACCACGGTGTTACACGGACATTATCAAATCCACAAATACAATGTCAGTCCGTGAACTCTGCAAACTGATCAGAGTGGACCTTACAGCACATGCATGAGCGGGGAGTTAGCTAACCATCATGCAACGAAAAGCACCCTGCGTAGAACAGGCCTAGCAGTCACACCATAGATTCGCTGGTTTGATCTCATGGATTGCCATGGAAAAGTCTCTTCCTTTGAAAGCCTATTCGTTTCGAAACTCTATCTCCTTCAAGGGCAACTTCTTTCAACAGCCCTTTACTTTAAAAGTCCCTTCCTTCAATATCTTCAGTATATCAGTCAGTCAGTCAGTTATAGGAAATAAATGCCCCAAAAGGAGCTAGATCTAGCTCAAATTTTGATTCAGCAAGTCAGCCTGTCAATGACAGTTATAGGAAGCGTTGCCAATTTAGAAATGATTTTTCAACTTTTTCAAATTTAGAAGTCATTCTCTATTCGAATAAAATGAAAGAAAAAACCCCGCCCCATTGGTAAGACTGGGCATTAAAGCACGGGAAAAATCCAAAGAATATCACCACTGGACTCATAAATTCGAAAAAATCGAATTAAAAAATCTTAATCGGCAGCCCTGGTCATAGGTACTAAAGATGCTTGCGCATCTAAAAATATGCCATAAAGTTGATGTTTAAATGGACTTTTTAATGATTGCATTGTTTGGTACATTCATTGTTGCCTATATATTTGCTTTTCTATCTCTAAGATACGTCAAAGCTTTGCCTGCGAAACATTCCTGATCAAATTTGCCATCTCACAAAGTTACGAAAATCTTATTAGTGGCAAAGTCGTCCATGCTGAAAAGAGCGGGAAAAAATGTCGGAAAATTGTTTGGGCGCGTTTCTCGAGCAATTCACCGCGGACAATTGCAATTTCTTTTTCTTTTTCCTCTTTTCTTTCTTTGAGATTTTGTTTCTCATTTTTGGTTTTTACATCTTTTGTTGTTTTGTGGGCATTTGGCAAGCAACCCTTTTGAACGGTCAAATCTTTTGCCACCAAAGTGTTGTTCATTGTTTTGTCAAGCTTACATTATTATTGCCATATTTCTCGTAAGTTTTTACTTTATTGAACAACCAAATGTTTTTTATATGTGTATTTGTTTGTGTGTTCTAGCGCTTCTGGCCATACCGTTTTGTTTACAGACTTGAAAATTAGCATCAATACTCTAGTGACCTTCTAAAGAATTTTGTTTAAAATCTTTTCGAAGAAAAGCTTTTTTGACCTTTCAGGGATTTCACTCTGGTGCGTTAATAAATAACATCTATATTCTTCGACGTTATGGCGGTTCAATTATTTGTTCATTTTTGATTCGCATAATCAATCGATTTTTCATCACTAGTGACTTGTCTAGAAATTATTTCTTTAGTCTCGAGTAGGAAGAGAACGACAAGTTCTTCAAATGCTAACTTTTGCTCCTTGCCATTTCTTCATGTGAGAGCTATTTCCCAAGTTTATTACTTTTCTTCCTTGGTTTGTAAATAAAGTCGTGAAGTTCATTGATATTCGAATAAATAAACTTTAAAAACACTCCAAAACTTTTTCTAACACTTTGCAAGAGCAATATAAGGAACTTTTGCATGAACCATCATTATCATTCGTTCTGAGTCCACTGCTGGAGAAAACCTCTCCCATCGTCTTCCGTGACGAATGTAATTGAATAATGAAACAGAAAAAAACACTGGAGGAAATTACATAAATTGCATTAACAGATATTGGGAAATAATTGACACAAGTACCACAAAAAATATCTTAAAAGTTAGAAAAATGTGTTTAATGTTTAAAGTTGTAAAGCTTTCTAGACTACACACACACACACACACACACACATATATAGTCATAAACTTTGTACTTTAGCAGAAACATAATTTTAATTTAGAAATTTAGTACAAACAGTCTTCGAAATCAATTCACAATGTTCCGTCGTGCAAGTCAATTATTTTACTAAAAGTGTTCTCTGCTCAGATACTTTGCGTCATACACAGAATATTAAATTCTATCATTGCCGTTTACATTATGGATTCTAATGATGTACGTTTGATAATACAATGGGGATCATCAGGTGTTCAGCCACAAACCTGTTCCAGGGATATATATATATATATATATATATATATATATATATATATATATATATATATATATAATAAAGGTAATATATTTCGTAATTTCTTTATTTCAAAGCTCTCAATAATCATGGATATTATTGGCCCATTTCAGTGGAGATCTCTGCTTCACTTGGTCAAGATTATTCAAATGAGCACGGGGTTAAGGTTTCCTTCCTAATTATAAAGCATTGGTAATGAGATTTCACTTTCCGTAGTCAAATAATTTTCTGTTATGGCTTGAGGATTTATTGAATGGTGGGTTAATATCCTCATCCTCTAATGGACGAAAAGAGAAAGCGGAAGGGTTGTTATTCCCATTCTCTTTGTCAATGCTATCATTATAGTCATTTTCAGTTGTGTTTGAGTTGAAATAATTTTTTTTCATTTTTGATTGTAAGATTTAGTAAGTAATTGCAATGTTTGATATAATGTTTTGATTCCTTATAACTTATGTTTTCGCTGCAGCATTTTATTAATCGTTTTTTTTTGTTTATTATTTATTTGATAATAGATGTTGCATATATTTTGTAATGTATCTTTTATATTGTAATATTATTGTATAATTACATATTACTTACGTACTTTAGCTTTTTGGGATTCTGTAACTAGATCTTTTGTTAAATTATTTGTTGGAAACCGATGGCATGTTTTAGGTTCAAGTTTTAATGTTTCATTTGTCTCTTGGGTATTTAAAAATTATCTATAACTTGTGTCTGTGCCTGAGCCCTAACTCCACTTCAAAGATTATTCCTATCCCTGAATGTTATTATGTTGAGTTCTTCTTCAAGACATAAGTTTTGAGTTTTTCCAACTCATTAGTCAGTACTTGACTATTGGTGTTTTTCTTTTTTCTTTCACTTTCCAGTAGTATCCAGGAAAAAGTGTTGTCTTTTTAATGATTTACGCATGTGAAAGATAGTGTATGGCCATCTGGTTTGATCTTTGAGTTAGGCTTTAAGAGACCTGAATAAAATCAAGATTCGTTTGGATTCTCTAGGGTGAATTTTTGGGCCCTGTTTACAATTTCAGACGTCGAGCATTTGTTCTGTAACATGCTCTCTTTGAATTTCTTACAGTTGCTTTTTTTTTATACCTGTGTCTTTTTGTTATTTCTTTTATTCATTTTGGTTTGCGATTTCTGAATTAAGAGAGTGTAAGAGAATCAACTCACCTTTCCAATTTAAAAAAAATCAAACAACATAACGGCAAATTATTTGAACTACACGAAATGGAAACCACATAATCACGACTATATAATTTGAATGGGAACCTCAACTCAGTGCCTATTTGAATAATCTTGACCAAATGAAACAGAATGATCCCCACTGTAATGAACCAATAATTTCCATGCGATATTCATGATATATAAGCAGAAGTACGCAGCGTTGTCTGATTGTGAATCATACAAAAGATTTTTTCTCAAATGACTTATCTGATAGCAAATCTCTACTAATTCTTTTTCTTTGTATAAATGCATGTGCAGAGATTTTTTGAATCCACATACATTTTTAGAGTTGCTTCTTTCTCAGGCTACAATGAAGCTTTTCGACACTGTTTATTTTTCATTGTAATATATTGAATTAGGAAATAATATATTAATTTTTTACTTTCTGTATTTTGTTTCAATTCTAAATTAATCTGAAAAACATAAAACCGAAACCATTGTAACAAATGTGTTTCAATCAGCAAAACGTCTTAGGTAGACAATACTTCTCGTTTCAATTTGCTTTGGTGCTCTGATTAATAAGTGAGTGTGCAGCATAGAACCGGCCATAATAGGAAGATAAACATGGGCTGCAAGTCGATTTTGTGTTTCGGCTGTTTCTTCCGCTCTAAGTTTAATCAGTTGGGATTACTGAACTTTAATTAGAGAACCCCCCTCTCTGTCTCCCTCTCCATGACTCTCTTAGTCGTTCATATTTCCTCTTTTCTTGTCCACACATTAGCACTTGCTGAATGTCGTCTCTCATGTCCCATGGATAAAATGAATTAGAATAATCCATTTGTAAAGTTATTTCTGTAAATTTAAAGAAAATAATGTTGCTCTTAAGGATAAAACCAGTCCATAAACTTCTTTGTATATCGCATCTGAGAACATCTGTTCGATGTTTAAGACGATTACGTAGCTTTTGCCACCGAAAATGACTCAAAATAGACAAAAGGTACTTAAAAACATATAAATACAGGGATGTAATTAACTGCCTTCATTTTTTGCATGTGTAGAATTAACAAAAACGTAAATGAAAATATCATCTTTAGAAAAGTTATGTGAACAGCAACAACGATTATCTGTTAGATATTCGTAAGGCTGGGACACTGTTTTCGTAATCGGACACAACCCAGCATAGTTGACAAATATATAGGAATGCCCCCCTTGACTTTTGTACATGTGAATTTGAGTCAAAAAACATTTTAAAAAGAAATAACAAAAAAGAATCTAAATAACAATTTCTGATGTCTAGACGTGAAAAATATAATTAAAGAAACGATCTAAATAGCAATTTGTGAAAAATTGTCTGTTGTCTTTCAGACTTTTTATTCTTGCCGATGGCTTTTTTAAAGATGAAGTTGAGTCAAAAAATGTAAAAAAGTATTAATAAAAAACAAGTCTAAATAACAGTCATGGAAAAGAGGAAGCTTAAAATACTTATTTTCGAAAAAATCTCGATGGGTTAGGATGCAATTATTTTAGATTCAACAAAGTTGCATTCACAGCCATGATGCTATAATCTGTAACGCTGGTTCTATTTAAAAGTTTTTTTTTTTACCTTCAGTAATTGAAGCACACGGATCTGGATGAAAAATATGTACAAGCTTCTAAATACAGGAATAGGATTATCTCCATTGATTTTATTGCTTCTAGGATTCTTTGTCCTCCTTGCTAGATTTGGGAAGGATTTGATGAGAAATGTCAATCTTTCAACTCTCAGCAAAAAACAACATCTAAAAACAGGAATGAATGGAAGATTCGTTGGATATTTCTCCGGTTTGAGGCCGGATCCAGGTTTTCTTTTTTTCATGCATTATTGTGGGATACATTTGACCATCTGTGCCTGATATGGTGAAGATTCGTTGAAAAATGGCTACGTTGTTGGAAGACAAGCAAACTGACAAACACATTTCATATACTTATAAGGTCGCAATTTGCCTACAAAATCATTACTCAGGCAGGAAGCCCCGCAGTCGATGGTCTTCTGCTGCAGAAACCCTTCCAAAAATCTTTGTTCTTGAAACCAAGCAATTATATATATATATGCGTGTATACGTATATAAGTGTGTGTGACCTAGCTTAGAACCTGTGCAAATGGTTTTATTTACGTCTGGATAAGTTGTACAAACATATAATTTATTACATCCACCGAAAACAAAAAAGCATACCCAAGAAGAAATTTATCTTTCAGTCAATTTCCTACTTCTCTCTCTATTTCCGTTTTTTCTGGATGATTTTAAAACAATAAGGCAATATGATTGGATATGAAACTTTATTTTTAATAAGAGAAAAACATTTTTTTCATGGTAAATCAGAGAAGTTTATATTTGATTGCATTGTTTTTCGTACAGCTACTAAAAGATTTTCAACATCGGTGGTAGTAGTTGTGATGTGAACGTGAACACATAGAAACAGTAGGGCTTTGCTTCACCCTCTTGCTCTCTTTCTGTTTTCAATAACATGAAATTAACCAGCAGACAGATAAATGATTTTCTATTGTATTTTAAGTCTCAACTTCGAAGTCTATGATCGTAAACGTTTATATTCACTTAGAAAGTCTTATATTTACGTGTGAATCAAATTTAGTATTAGTAGGCACCTTCCTGATATAGAACTTCTTTATATGTCTAGTCTTGTTTGAGTATGAAATATTATTTCGTTATGCTACCTTATCCGAAAGCTTTTTCCATTTTGCAACTCTATGTACGTATACAGTCAGTCCAAAAGATGTTTGATTGATTTCAAAAAGTATGTTTGAACATCCTTATATAACTTCAAAATTGAAAGAATTTCGGCCAAAGACTTCGGATTTTTACACATAACTTTCTGATGTCCCATCCTATTATAAACCGTCATTCAAAACCGTCAACTAAATGGTCAGCAAAGGTTTCTTCAGTTTTTAAGCTGGTCCGTCGGGCTGACTATATATTTATCATGTGTACAGGCCGCACCAATGGAGCTAGAGGGCTTTACTCCTCATCAAGTCGAGAAAAATGTTCCCTCTTGGAACGTGATAAGTCAGTTGCTACACGGAAATTGAAATAACAAATAATCAACAGAACAAGTGCATTTTTTGTGGTCATTCGAATTCAAGATTTACTATTTAAAAAAAAACGGAGTGTTTCCTTAAGATTCACATAATTGCAGATACACACCCTGATATAGCACTTTTCGCAATATAAGACTGATGGGTGGTGGACCTAAGGATTTTACTTAAATTAACGCCAAGTCGGCTAGAAAAACTGAGAATAAAAACAGAATTTCCCTTTGAAGCCATAAGCTTGATAATTCAGTCTGAGTGTTATTTTATTACATCGTAAACCCATTTGAAGACGGAGGTAAGAGAAGTCTCAGACCGCAAAGAAATAAATTTGACTTACGCTGGCAGACAAACTATAAAGAGGAAATAAATTCGACAAAAACATTTCAATGAACAAATGTTTAGAGAATTATTTTGAGCTGTTCCAGCGAGGTGCTAAGGTACCTGAGGGTGATGCTCCCCCCATCACCCTCAGGTACCTTAGCTCCTCGATGGAAGAACTCAAAATAATTTTGAGAATTCAAAGAGTTGAGTCAGTAATGTAAATAAGTGAATATTTTGTTCTTAAATACAATAATATATTGCAGCTTTTGGGTAGGATTACTTAATAACAAAAAAACTTTAATGAAAATTAGTTTCAATACGTCAGATAATGTTGCGTCAGCGTGTCGTTTAATAAAAAATTGATAAAAAATCTTTCTTGTTTAATTATTTATTTGATACTGGTAATAAATTTGGTGTTTATTTTGTAATGTCTTGATGATAATATTGTTGTTTGATCACTTATAACGTATTCTTTATTTTGATTCTGTATTGCCTTCCCTTGAATATCACACATGACCGCCGGGCAATTATCGAGGCTCAGTTATAACGTGGTTGGCTTTCTTGGACTCCAATACCCGCATCATAACGAGGGAAGCCTGTATTGCAAGAAGGGTTTCCTTACAAAATGTTTGTTTATTGATTTACATCAAATTCCTTGTAAGTTTCCATCCAAGATAATCGAAGAAAATGTCATTAATATTGATCTGATATGCACTTTTCAAGAAGGGAGAGTTTCAAAAAATGTGTATAGATAAATAAAAATTATAGGTCTGGTTATTCATTCAATAGAAACAGTCACATTACTAACATATTATGACAACGTGCAAAGCTCAGGTGAACAACTGAAAGTTTTGGGAAAGGGGTGATCAAATCATTAGCGAGTTACTTCTCTCGCTTAGAGGTGGGGGTGATCAATTTAAAAAAAAACCCCTAAAAACAAGCTTAAGCATTATCGGACAGAATCTAAGGACCACTTCAGCATAAATATACACTGCAAATGAATCCACAAAAAAAAAACCTATTTAGATTTTATGCATTGAAAGAAATGCTTTCCTCTTGGATATTGAAGCCTCAAAATATTCAGTGTAGATACAAATTCACTTCGAGAGATTAAAAATAAAAACAAAAAATCGTTTTTCTCGACGTAACGAGTAAATGTTTTAACTTGCAGCTTTACTACAGGGACATGTACGTAGGATTCATACTCACATAGCCAGCCAGACCAACTTCAATACTAAAGAAATCTATTTTGACAGTTTTAGTGGCAGTTTTGGTTGACGGTTATCAAATAATATTGTAATTAATCTTTGAAAATTCAGATATCACGAAAAAGTATGCATTTTAGTCATGACAATACTCGAATCATTATGATCATGCTCATGATGATCATCAGTCTCTCAACATTCGTCGTTGGTCATAGACCTTCCCCAGGATTCGACACATTTCTCTATCATGGGCGTTGTGGAGCCAGTGCTTTCTGAATTTGTCTAGCTCGTCTCTCTAGCAAATATTCTGCCAGCCTCGGTTGCGCATGTGATCTCAGGGGATCCATATCGTGAGTTGCAATGTCCATCGGTTGTCTGCCATTCTTGAAACATGGCCAGCCCATTGCCATTTGAGATTTTTAATGGATTCTATGATGTCTCTGACTCATGTCTTTTCCCAGATGTACTGTGCTGTCTTGTTATCTCTCCATGTGAGGCCCAGCATAATTCTTTCATGTGCACGTTGCATGGTTGTCAATTTGCAGATCAGTCTCTTGGTTAGGGTTTCATGTTTCCGCCCGAGTAACCGGCAGTTAATGATATAAAGCATAACAAAGCTGAAAGTCAGACCTTGGATGTGGGAGTTCTTCACTGTACACAAAGATAGAATAGATGGCGCAAACGAGAGTTGGTTTGAGTTTTGGGATATGACAGCCTGTCAGTCAGCAGTCAGTCAGTGGTAGCAATAGAAATTAGATGCTGGTTGCTTTAATATATCAGTCAAATCGATGTTTTCTTATTTATAGCAAGTCATTTCGATAGGCCATTTGTTTGAATTTGAGCGGAAATCATTTTTGATCGGAGTATTTCGAACGCATTCATTTATAAATTGAAAGAAATACTTCCCTCTAGGATATCAAAACCTTAAAATATTCAGTGTTGTTGCAGGTTCGCTCCAAGGTTAAAGTTACTGAGAATGTATTTAGCGAGTCTACAACAAACATAACCCTGATTTTTCTTCTACCATTGGACAATTGTGCCCATCAGAGATCTTTTTTTCCCCATATTTCTATCTATCTATATGCTTGTGTGTTAAAGCACCCCTGGCCTTCTCGTTTCGTCAACAGACTTGAGAACTTGCATCAGTACTCCACTGTCCCTTCTGAAATCAGTTTTGTTGATTTTTTTTACCTTCTTGGGCTTCATCTTGGTGGGCTTTTCAATAACATCTAGATATTTCTTGATGATTTGACTCTATCCAGATGATTTTCCCGTGGAAAACGTCGGTGGTGACATTAATAGAATTTATTTTGATCATATTTATTCTTCAATGGAAATTTTTTTAGATCAAATTTTGACGCTGCGGTTGTTCAATTATTGATTGCGATGGAGAGTATTTCTAATTTTTATCTACGTTATTGAATGAACGAGTGTAAGCCTTTGTTATTCATTTTCCTTTACTACTTTCATCATAATTTGTTCTGATTTTTATCGCAAGAGCGGTTGCGTGTTAAATGAGTCACCCTACAGCACAGAGAGTCATAAGTTCGATTTTCACCTGGAACTTCTTTATTCCGATCCGTGTTTTGTACACACCGTTGAGTGGAGAGATAGACGCGTCAGTGGAGGTTTCAAAGGGGTAGAAATCTATTCAGTCAGGCAACAAATTCCACGGATCACAGTTTCTAAATGTGATCATCGTCCGCTTACTAGCGGAAAAAACGTCAAGTGTACTTCACAAACGTTCATTCTAGTACGTATAATTTAAATACCAACCAACGTAGCGAGATACGGTCGTTTTTATATCCGAGGTCAAAATCATTATCACGCAGCATAACAGTTGTGGAAACGTTTAAACGTCCTTTCACTATCCTGTATCAAAAGTTTGGTTTCTTTATGGACAGTCTCTCAGTTTCAGTCTCTCTCTCTCTCTCTCTCTCTCTCTCTCTCTCTCTCTCTCTCTATATATATATATATATATATATATATATATATACTGTGGAAAAGTTGACAATATATATACGAAGTTCATCTCAAATATTCATCAAGAGGTGTGATGGCTTACGGACGTTCCACCCGTGGACCCTGATTTTTGCCAGAGCTCGGAAAGTGAAGGTTAAGCTATTCCACTCTCATAAAAAAATAAAGATATGCAAGTGAGGATAAAAAATAACTCTCCCTAATCTCCTTGATCGATTCTGAAAAAGATTTTTGAAGGAAAGTCACAAAAACTTGCTTTTTTCCGTTGAACGATTCAAAATCAACATTTTCAAGAAATCCAACATTTTGAACCACGTAACCAAAGTGAATGAGTGCCTTATGTTGATAGCAAAATATCGGTCCCCCTTGCGTAATGTTCCCGTTTTTAAATCTTAGATGAGTGTGATTAGAGGAAAAATAACTGTTCAAATATCTATGACATGTACTGTATCTTATAGTAGAAGGTGATAATGATTGAATATGAGGAATTTTTTTCCCAAACAAAGGAATAAAATCTCAGTTCTTTGATTAATGTTGTCCAAAGTTCTGAGGTGAAATTTTCCATTGATTCGATGTATCATTCGCACATTGTCGCTCCCCGATGTCTTCAAGAATAAATAGTGATTCTTTGCTTTCAAGACAAATAATTTGTTTTTGTTGAAGTCTACTTTCGTTTTGATCTAAATATGTCGGTACAGAAAAAGGAAAACAATACTTTTGTATTATAACCCTGTCTGACACTGTTTCCGTGGATGCCCGATAAACATCGTGTCATTGGGTTTGGTACTCAAATTTACACACTCACACAAACACACATACACTCACGGATGTACACACACACTAACACACAAACGCACACTCATGCGTAAATGCACAAATGCACATAGTGGGTTTAGCAGAGGCATTTGATTTTTTTTTCAATTTAGTATCAAAACCCTGTGCTAGTAAACCAATAGCAACAGAAATATTCATAAATGTATCCAAAATGTATTCAAATTCATATCATTACAGTAAAGTTTTTAAAATGTCCACCTTGAGTCTCCGAACACTGTTGAATTTTCGGTGGAAAGGACTGTATCATCCGATATTAGATATTCTGTCTATGAGACACGTCAAGTGCGGACTCGTATTAGAAGAAGCATATCCAGATGGCGATCATCTGAATACACCTTCTATACACGGATGCTGGCTCGGCGTGTCTCATAGTTTTTTTTTAGATACCATCACAGGAAAAATCAGGGAATGAAAGTCACGTTTTGAAATATTGTTTTCATTATTGGATGAGTTCTTTGGTAGCTTCTAGATGATCTGCTTCAAGTGCGGTGATTGATACAGAAACATAGTCGTCCCCAAACACAAACTGTTACAGAGTTTGTTTTGATGAACACTTTTACTGCTTAGTCCACGACATCACTGAAGAAGTTACTGTGAATGATCGAACAAGGATTCCAGATGCTGATTTTCAAAACAGACTTTCTCTTTGTTAAAACTGACGCAGCACTTCTTTTGTCGAGTAAATTTACCCCGATTTGTCCTCGTGCCTTAGTAGGCTAATCAGTAACCGTCAATCATACGTGAAAATATCGTCAACAAATTATGTCTGATTGGTTAGGTATGCATGTATGTCTTGGGTATACAAGTCGCACCAAGATCTAAAGGATTAAAAATTTCAACATTTATTCTTTATTATTTTCACAAAAAGTGATTTTTAAAGGGAGAGACAATTTACAATGTAAGTTCATCCTACATTGATCGATTGTTTGCAGCAGCGTTCATGCTTTTTGGTTGAAGATTCGGAATTTTTAGTGATTCAACAAAAGGTGAAAGGAGAAACCTATTTATTGATCATAGGTTTTCCTATTTTTTTTCAATTGATCATCCACAACAAAGCATGCTGCCAAAAGGTGTTGGTCACGTGATGGTTTCTATGTAGTGGCTAACCGGACCTTGTACGCGTTTTTCATTTCAAGAAATAAATGACTTAAATAATCTAATAAAAGATTCGTCTAGTTTATGCAGGAGTTACTGTAACTGATGGAATTTCTCACTGAGGGTAAAACTGACGCAACACAATCTTAATTACCTTCAATTCACCCTGATTTCTCCCTGCGTTCTATAGGATAATCTTATTCAATAAAAATCATCAGAGGCCCATAATAAAGAATAGAAAGGAATTTTGCATGAAAGATGCATACTTGTCAAAGTTCTTTCATTTTCACTCGTAGATATTCAAAGGGAGGGATGGGCGTGGGGACTAAACCTTGTCTCGATTATTGAGCATAATGTAGAGATGAGGTTCCCCCTTATAAGGATTAACTGTATTGCGACAGAAACTTTCAACGTGATTCCCAGCAAGTTACGGCACCTGGTTTTCCTGGACAGTGACCCATTCAATGTGACCAGATTTAACGTTGCTTAACTACGGTGAGCGTACGAGAACCGGAGTATCCAACGCAATTTGGTCGTAACCATTTGTCTTAGCAACAACGCAATTGCACATCTAGTAATACCATTTTTTCATTTTTTTTCGGCAATATCATCGCCATTTTGGCTGGTATAAGCGTGGAAAGTTCATGAATAATTCTGCACGGATAGTTAAACGGTAGAGGCGGTTTGGGTGTCAATCCTTCTCTTAGACAATCATATGAGACATTTGTTTTGATTGAACGTCCTTCAATTCGTGCAGTCCTTTCGCCTTAAGGAGCGACTCGCAGGTTCATGAATATGGGAACAGATTAGACTTGAACGGAACCGTTTTTATTTGTTTTGTGGCTTTCATCTTTTCTTCTCGTTAGTCTAAGCATAAAAAGGGGAGATAATTGATACTCACTAAGAAGAGAGTGATATAACCTCCCTGTTTATGGAGAACAAAAAAAAGGGGGCATTATTCACGCGAATTGCAATTTGAAATGAATCTCACAAGTTAATCAATCTGCCTACTGTGGGGCGTTAATAGATATTCTGCTAAGCTACGTCCAAATTATGTTAAATACACTGGTTCTCGTACGAACACTGGAGTTCAGCAACTGAGAATGGCCAGGATCTAGATGGGTGACCAATTTGGTATACCAAGTAAGGTAAAAAGCTTCCCATGGCGATCACGTTAATCCTACGAGGATAATGGATAATTCAGCACTGTTGGGGATCAACATTGTCTCTAGGCTGATGAATTACTGACAGTTAGAGCAATCAGGAAGCGACACGACTTCAAGAGAAGTCGAAACCCGCTTAACGGTGATTGAAAATTACGAAGTTGAAAAGTAACAATTTCAGGACCCAAAACGATAGGATTTATCTCTCTCTCTTTCTCTCCGAATTGTAGATAAGTCGAAATGTTACTGTTTTTGACTGTGTGTGAGTCTCCGTCCGCACTGTTAAAAAGGGAAAAGAATAGCAGTTTGAACTTAAACATGATAACGATTGGTTCTCAAACTGAGAAGTTCATGTTTAATATCACTAATTCACAAGACTTTGCTGTATATTAGAGAGTCATGGATATAAAATTCATTTGAAAACTCAAATGGCAATGGGCAGGTCATGTTACGAGAATGTCCCCCAACTGCAGGACGCCACGATTCACAAGGTGAATCCTAAGAGGCCACATGTTTTTGTGGTGGGTATAAAAAATAGGGTGGCGCGACATTTTAGATAGATCCAGACGATATTGGTGCCGTAACGCCCACAATTAAGATGTCAGGGGAATTCGATGGATGGCTTATGTCCAACAGCAGAACTTAAAAAGACTCATGTTGATGATTATAATGTTCTGTAATCTTGTCTACGGTGGAAACAAATGGCAAATATATCCGGGTAGAGTTGAGCAGAAAGACTACACGACTAATGAATTACATTCACCAACGAAATTGGGATGATATACGCATTACATCGTATCCGTTTTCCCGTCTTTCTGTCTATCCACACGATATCTCAATAGGTTATCAAATAATTTAGATGGAAATTTCTGGAAGGATGGATGATGGGGTGAAGAAGAGGATATCAAATGCTGGAGCGGATCCAGGTATTTGTCTTCTATTCAGAGATTTTTGTCCATTTCCTTTTCGTACATTTATGCATTTGTTCAAATTTATCCAGACGATATCTACGAACGTTGTCTATGAAATTTTGAGGCAGAGTTGTTCATGGGCGGTGGAAGAAGTGATAACGTTTTGGGGTGGATCCTGGAATTTATTTCTGATTGAGCTAGTGTGCAGAGTTGGAAGAGGTATGCGCTCTCTTGGTGCTTCCTAGTTATGCTTGTTGTTTCGTTATTGTTGGGTCTGCTATTTTTGTATTTGTCAAATATGCACCGCGGAAAAAACTTTATGGCGTGTCTGAAGAGAAGAAGAATTCCATTCCATAAGTTGTTCCTAATAAATAACGGAGCTTTCCGTCTGCAAGAGAAACATGAATCGATTCTAAAATTACCATGCTTCATATTTTATTCATATTTCGAATGAGAATAGAAGATATTTCAGAATCCCTTGGGCAATTCATCACTTAAAGCGAGACAAGCAAGAAAAAAAATGAAATGGTATACTGCTTCCCCCAGTTAATGTTACATCTATATCAGTATGCATACCTCTCTTGATATGTATGTATGTATGTATGTGTGCGTGTGTGTGTGTGTGTTTGTGTTTGTGTCGGTCTGCCTATCACGCTATTTTTAGTATGTATGCAAGTGTGTATACATCTATATGTGGAAGGTGTCGTGCTGCCGATATGTCGGGTTGCCTATCATGATATATATATATATATATATATATATATATATATATATATATATATATATATATATATATATATATATATATTATATATATATATATGGATGGTGCCACACTATCTGTCTGCTTGTCACGCTGTAAAAACCACCTAAAGATGGGCGAGATACAACCAAATGCAGCCACCGTACTGAATGGATCTTGGTAACAGTTTTAAAGTAAAAGGTATTGTAAAAAACTAAATAGATTCCAGAGGAATACTATTTACAGTCCAAATATGAATATATATATATATATATATATATATATATATATATATATATATATATATATATATATATATATATATATATATATACATATATATAAATGTATCCTCATTTCATTCGTTTATATACAATTCATTCAAGGCTAAAAAAAGTGGCAGGAAACTTTCCCCCTCTGCAAGTCAAAGCAAAAAGTGAATGGAAACCTTATTTGAATGTCAGAAATCTTTTGTCCTTTTTTTTATGCCTAAAATATTCGACCTGGCATCGATGATCACTTCAGCTAATATATATATATATATATATATATATATATATATATATATATATATATATATATATATATATATATACAGATAGATAGATAGATAGATAGATAGATAGAGAGAGAGAGAGAGAGAGAGAGAGAGAGAGAGAGAGAGAGAGAGAGTGATAGAGAGTGAGAGATTCAAAGGTACTGGTATTTCACAGAAATGTAAGCATAAAAAGTAAGGAAACTTGTATTCAACAATTTAGGTATTTTCTAAATGCTTAGCGTTCCAAATTACATTGGTTTGTGTTTAATTCTTTCAGGGATCAAAAGAGAAACGGGGTCATTTCCCTCCTATGCGTGAAAGTGAAGGAAAATGTTTCTCCAAATTAGAGAGTCAAAAATGAATAGAAAATATACACGTGTGTGTGTGTGTGTGTGTGTGTGTGTGTGTGTGTGTGTGTAAGAGAGTACATATAGATCAATAGAGAAATAGTCTTGCAAGATTTACAGCTTTAAAAATAAAATATATATGAAATTTTTTTACCAAAGATTTATGTCATTTTAGCCAATTATTTCCCAATATCTGTTGATGTAATTCATGTAGCTTTATTTACTGTTTTCTTTTATACTGAACACGGAATTTGATGTAATATATATAAATGGTCGATTCAAACAAACTTATAAGAATTCATAATTTGCTCATTCTTTTTACAGAAAAAAAAATGAAGAAATCTCTATCACACACACAACTAGATATACATTTTAAAACTCTCCTTCTCTCTCTCTCTCTCTCTCACACACACAAACACAAACACACACATACACACACACACACACACACACACACACACATATATACATATATATATATATATATAGTATGATAATAGTCTATATAAAATAACGAACTGCAGCCTAGACCCCGAAATGATAAAATGAAGCTATGTATAATAATCATAGCAGAAGGGGAGGTGGTGTTTGATCAACGCTACTTGGGAGCCATGTCAATAAAACTGTTTTGTTTAAAATTCCCGAAACAGTTACTTGGTAAACAACTGATGATCTCAGTAAAAAAATTCAATCGTTTGAAGTAAAAGACAGGATTTTTAACGCTCATCTCTAGTCCATTCAGTAACAAGTCTGAATGTCTGACTACTAGTGCTAGTTATTTTATTGTGTGAAGATCTACCAACAGTGGTGTTGTTGCAAACTTAATTTTAGAAAACTTGGAAATAGAGTCGAAATACATTTTAAAATATCTGGAAACATCAAGAATTTCTAAATATATGTGAATTTTTGGAAATATCTCGCATATCATTGATAAATCAAATGTAACTTTGATCTTCAACATTTATTTCATCAAAATATTCCTGAATTCATTACAAATATTCCTTATCTTATCACTTTAAATGAAATACTAATATACATACATTGAAAATCATCTAAAAAATATGACATCTAGATGCAACAAAAAACATCTAAATTTAGATAAAAAAACATCTGAATTGGCAAGACATAAGTAACATTTTGGGATGTAAGTCAGTGACAGCAACCGATCTTAGAGATGCTAGCGCATCTAAAACAAGAACCAAAAGTTCAATGAAGCGTCTACAATAAAATTTGAATGCCATTATTGCCGGATCAGGTGACCCTGAGTGGTAGAGATTCAGAAAATGATTTTAGATAAGAAGCATCCCATTAAGGAAGGTCTTTCTATCTAGTGTCAAGTCAATCAAAAACAGAGAAAATCGATTCGGAAACATGAATTTTGAACGCTATTATTGACAAGTCACTTGATCCCAAGAGGAAGATTTTTCTGGGTAAGAAGTATCCTATCAAAAACATTTTTCTGTCAAGCTTAAAGTAAATTTAACTTGAAACAGCAAAAAAGATTGACACAAAACTCAAACGCCATTATAGCAGGATCACATGACCCTGAGTAGTGGAGCTTCATAAGTAAGAAGTATCCTCTCAAGGTACACCTTTCTATTAACTTTCAAGTAAATCTGACTTGAAACAGCTGAGGCATAAAACATAAAGCTAAGAGACGATATGTAGATAGATATACCGACCGATAGACTGACTGACAGACGGACAGAGCCTCTGATGGAAAGATGTGAAAGTCGAAATGTATTTTATTTTTTTTCCATTTTTGGATCATATACATAGCATGATGAATATTGCACAAGCCTTTACCTACTTCAATATTATTTATTTATATTATTATTCCAACTTTCTCTTTTCTTCTCAATTCTTGGCAATTTAGATAGCTTCCACAGAGCCACAATTTAGGCTACAACGTAGATCCCTATTCGGAGCCCTCATTATCTACACCGATTTTTGTGCCATGGCCATCTTGAGTATTTCTGGCCGCTTCCTTCAGCTTTTGATGCTATGAAAAGGATTGCCATGTTCGGAGCAATTAAAGGGTGACAACTCATCTTCGCTTACTTGCATGACTCTACCTAGCGGCAAAAATTACTAACGTAGGAAAGAATGATCTGAAGGCGTGGTTATGTTGCGCCTACTGGACTACAGCCATTAAAGACATCATTTTTGGATCATTCACCTACGTAGAACCTTGTACTTAATGAAAGACTGAGAAAATACATCATTCTTCTTTTTTCTTTTTCATTCATTCTTCACCTTCTCTAAACTGGAGTTTCCATTGAAGTAATGCTCGTCTGCTTCTTTGTTTTTCGGAAATTCCGGACTTCTGTCTTCTTTTTCTTTTTGGCTTCATGAGTCAAACTGATAATCTTTCAGATTCGCAAAGAGCTGAGCAAAGATTTCCATCCACAATTATATTTTAAGTTGTTTTATTTTTATTTTTGTCATATCCAAAAGAAATTATGCTTCCTCTCTTATTCGTGAGTTTGTCTGATCGGTTTTAGATTTCAAAAGATCATCAAAGTATTTGGAAATAATCCTGAAAACTGTAGGGCAGTTTGTCCTGATTTTAAACTTTTACAACCTTGCTCACTCGATGTTAAAAACCATCAGATAACTAAGAAAAGTTCACAATTCAATTTATTCAAAGAAATAACAATATAAGTTATATATTTTCAGACATTTCTTTTTATTTGTCTGAAATGACCAAGGCATGATAAAATAAGAAATCTCCTATCACAACCAAACGTTCCAACATACTTAGGTATTTATCGTTTAAAAACACGTAATTTAAAATTTCTAGTCATAAACAGTTGTCTCCTTGTTTTCTAGTATCATTGGCCTCATAAGAAGTCCAGAAAGTGGACAAAACGTCAAGGATAACATTTCAATGATTTAAAACAAACTTCTAATATTGTCATTCATTCCTCATACACATATGTAGAAACTAGGTGTAGTATCATGCAAGGAAAGGGAGCAGAATAATTTTTAATGTCAATGAGAAAGAGTGTTTCTACTTATCTGTTAATGGGGAAAAGCAACGAATATCCTTTAGTCTCGTATCTAGACCTACAACTGCACAACTGTTCGAACTTCTGCTGTTGCTGATCAGGCACTGTCGACCGTGTCGCTTCTTGATCAGCTGGCTCTTCGGCAACTCAGCACTCTGACTGATCGACCAGAGTACGTCCCAAATCCCCCAGAGTTTTTCTGCCTCCGAGCAGAGTGATCGCCACCACAATATAATTTGAATGTGCAAATCTACATCTACCTGTGAATTTACCTTTTTTCAGAATCTCTTCAACGCTTAGAAAACAATGTTCTTTTAATGTGATTTTTAGTTTTGGAAATATTAGGTCACATGGGTCACATGGGTCACGTGAGGCTAAGTTAAGTGAGTATGATGGATGGGGGATGAAAAATTTTGCCCCAAACTGTTGAACCCAAAGGGCAGCTCTTCTGCGATTTCCACACTGTTTTCTGTCTGGTCTTTGCAGCAACACGACCCGTGTTCAAAACTTTGATTAAAACAATTTGATAAGAACCGTAA